>CP114487.1:1200000-1612500 GCA_027186245.1 Coriaria nepalensis | reverse complement strand
GTGGCCACTATCTTTTGTGCTCATTATATGAACATATGTTAGTGAGCAAATGTGCACCTTCAATTATAAACTTTCTCTTTATCAGAATTTTATAATTAGTTTAGTCTAGACTTCTTTGGTAAACTTAATTTAGTTAAGAATTTAACGTCATAACTCCAGCCTCCCGATATATAATAAGTTATGAAGCATTGATATTATTAAAATTGGCTACATAATCATGTTATATTTGTATCAAATATCCGTACTCATACGTACTCATTTGATACATATCTAATATGTCACGTAACGTATCAACAAATAATAAAATAATAAAATAATTTTTCATATCTTAAAGATATTTTATAAATAGTATTAAATACATTTTAATATGATATTTAATATTCATTTTAAATTTATCGTACCACCATATTCAATATATATCATACTTGATGTTCATACTCTATCCATGCCTGATAGATATATAAGGTTGAGTGGTTTACATAAAATCAATATCGTACGTACTATGACTAATTAACTATATCCTAAATTTATCTTGTTTTATAATTAATATAATATAAAGTCGTTTCGATATTTGAAAATTCATGGATTCGCCTATGCATGCATGCCCAATACCATAAGTAATTAAACTAATCAGATTCTCTAAGTGCTGTTAATTGCTATGTTTCATGTATCAATCAGAAATTTATTCTGTGTGGCCTCGTAATCTAAAAAAGATTAGTACTTTTTCAATGGGCTAAGATGTCGACACTCAACTGTGAAGTGGCGGAATGTATATGAACTAATCACTAAAAATAATTATAAAAAAAAATTAGATGAACTGTATTTATATTAAATTGATTTATTTATTTAATTATATTATTTTTAATTTATATAATCATATATTATATTAATTGATATATTATATAAGGTAAATTATAATTTACTTTCCAAAATACTTTAAAGCTAAAATAAAATCTCTATAATTCTCTATTAAAAAAATAAAATAAAAAACTAGAATAATGTCTCCTACTTTATTTGAGACAATTATGATTAATTCTAAAACTTTATATAAAATATAAACAATTATCCAGAATATTCTAAGATCATAATTAATACCTAAAACTCAAACAAAAATTATGATGAACCCCTAATTTTTGTAACGATCAGTCGCAAATCATTAACTCGACGTAATACGACCCGATTTGATTCATAAACTAAAAATTAAATTTTGATTTCTAAAAAAATTCCTTAATTTATCTAAATTAATTTTTATTTGTTTACAAAATAATTTGATTGGTTTCTTTCCAGTTCTTCTCACGAAGAAATTGGATTGGATTTGTTCCGATTTCTTCGAATGATGAAACCGAATTGACTCGATCGGTTTCCATTGAATAAATCAGATCGATTTTTTTTTTTTCGAGAAACCCAATTCATTAGATCCATTTTTTGTGAGAAACCAAATCGATTTCTTACGAAAACTGAATCAATTCAATCGGCCTATTCGCTAGATATTGGATCATATTTTTATTTTTTCGAAAGAAATTAGATTGGTGGTGACAGCCGGAAATCTTGAGGATATTTGGGGAAATTTTGGGGAAAAAAAATTAATGTGGAAACAAATGAAATTCATTAGATAAGTTAATGGGTTGTTATAACATAAAAACTCACTAATTATTTTTAATATTATAGATGAAATCGGATCATATAAAAGGTTGGATTAATGATTTGTAATCAATTCGTTAAAAAATTAGGATTTATTATAATTTTAGTTTTAATTTTGTGTATTTATTAAAATTATAAATTTTTTGGATATTTATTATTTATTTTTTGAGTATTTATTATTATTTTAATTTTTTTTTGAGTTTAATTATTATTTATACAAAATTACGAGTTTAATCATAATTTCTCCGAACAAAAATAAGTCATATTTTAAATGTTTTAAAAATTAGAAAATATATTTTTAGTATTAAAATTACAAAAGTTTTATTTTAATTTCAAGAATATAAATCTTATTTTATCTTATTATATATAATTATTAAATCGTACTTTAAAAATTCTTAAAAGTAATAGCATTAATTGTTGAATCTTACACGTTATTTTGTACACGTCACGAAGTGGGAAGGTTAGGTAGCCTTACTTTGTATGCCGATCGACAAGTTGTTTTATAACATCATGAAATGATACTCTAAGAGGAGATTTTATATGGAAAGAGAGAAAGAAATGGTATAATAATTTTAATAATTTTAATTGGATTTATAATTAATTTAGTATTTTAATTTTTAAAAAATATAATTGAATTAGGGATATGTTTAAGAGTTAAATAATAATTATGTGATAAAATTTTATTATGAATTTTAATACATCTCGTATTTTATTAAATGTGTTTAAACAGTAACATAAACTTAATTGGAGCGGCAATTAGAGCCTACTTGATTATTTTATATATTGACTAATATTTTTACTATAATTCTAACGATTCGTCTCATTATAAGCCGTTTGAAATTCTTCTATATTATAAAAGAAGACCTAAACCGCGAGTATAACCCGTTATTCTATAATTCGATGGTAAATTTATGTACAATTCTTTAATCCGTATATTAACTCTAATACGATTACATTATATTGGTTGTTATATCTAATAATAGGAAATGTACAATATGTATTATATCTTTTATATTCAATTCAATTCAATCAACTATTTTCATGAGTTACAACATCTTTGAGAGAATTATTGAGACTAGGAGCCTCCGTCGGATAAAATATCCGGTTTTGCCCCTCCGACTCATTGAGCATCAAGACTACTTCCCTCATGGAGGGCCGGTCGGTCGGGGACATACTCGTACACATTAGACCAATTTTCAAAACAGTCAGCATGTGATTAACAACATGACTACTGCTACTACTCTCATCCAAACTCAATCGAGCATCTAGTATACCATAAGTAAACGAATGCTCACGGACATACCTCCGCACCCACGACACCAGATCGCCCCCCTCATCCAATGGCTGTACCGGAGTCTTCCCCGTCAACAACTCCAACAGAACCACCCCGTAACTGTATAGGTCACATTTCTCCGTCACTTTCATCGTATATGCATATTCTGCAAGCCAAACAAAAAAAGGTAACTATAAGAATGTCTCGGAAACAAAAAAGTAACTAAAAAAAAAAAAAATCATTGAATATGCGTTAGTCTTACCGGGAGCAATATACCCATAGGATCCGGCAACTGAAGACATTGTTTTAGACTGAGGCATGTCAATAACTTTGGCCAACCCAAAATCTCCAACATGGGCTTCGTATTTTTCATCTAATAAGATATTATTTGATTTGATATCTCGATGAATAATCCTTGGTTTGCAATCATGATGCAAGTAAGCAAGACCCTCTGCAGCTCCAACCGCGATCCCGAACCGAGTCGGCCAATCCAAATTGCAATTTTTCCCATGAAGCAATTCGCCTAAACTACCCTTTTCCATGTACTCATAAAGGAGTAGATTGTAACCTTGGTGGTAACAGAAACCGTAAAGCTTAACGATATTCCTATGCCGGATCTTTCCAAGAGTCAAGATCTCTGTCCGGAAGCTGTTTTCTATGTTGTTCCCTTCCCTGTTTGAGGCTAGCTTCTTAACGGCTATCGTCTGTCCCAAAGAAGTCATCTCGGCCTTATAGACGGTCCCACAAGCTCCCTTTCCAATAACAAACTCATCATGGAAACTATTAGTCGCCTCAATCAAGTCTTGGAAAGTGAATCCTTCTTTAGGAGGAAAGTAGATATCGGAATCTAGAGAAGGCGGAGCAGTTTCCTTGTCCTGTTGTAAAGAGGAAACTACTTTGGGTTGATGTCTCATTATATACAAAATGATGCCGATAAGTATCAGAGAAATCCCGCCTATAGTAGCAGCCACCCCTGTAATGATTTTACCTCGAACTGTGTCAGAGTTGTTCCGAGGAGAATTAGAAGGAGAGGAAGAATCTATACCGCAGCCACCAAGCGGACCACCACAGAGCCCCTTGTTGCCTATAAAGCTACTAAGAGCCATGGTTTGAAACAGAGGAGTAGAAGGGATCGGTCCAGTAAGGTTGTTATATGAGAAGTTACAACCTAGTAAGCTTGAGAGGTTGTCAAATGTGGACGGGATTTCTCCAGTCAAATAGTTATTATTGAGAATGAGGAATTCTAGTAAGTAGAGATTTCCGAGCTCAGATGGGATTTTTCCAGTCAGGTTGTTGTAACTAAGATTCATAGCAATCTGCAAGCTTGAAAGAGAACCCAACTCAATTGGAATTTCGCTGGAGAATCTGTTTCCACCCATTTGCAATTCCGTTAGATGTGCGAGCTTTCCGATAGCTCCCGGAATATTCCCTGAGAATCTGTTTTCCGAGAGGTGGAGTATCTCCAAGTGTAAAAGCGATCCTATCTCGTCCGGTAAAGCATCCATAAAGTTGTTGTGGCTGAGATCGAGCCGTTGAAGCATACTGCAGTTAAGAATCGAAGGTGGGACCCGGCCGCTAAGCAGATTTGAGGAAACATTCAAAGTTACTAATTGAGTTAGATCTCCGATATGCACAGGCAATTCTGAAGTAAAGAAATTGTTAGCAATGTGGAGTCTCTGCAATCTTTGGCAGTTTCCAATATCAGAAGGGATAGGACCATTAAATTTATTCTGACCCAATTCAAGGGCAGATAAATTGACCAAGTTGCATAATTCAGATGGAAAACTTCCGGTCAGCCTATTCCCAACCAGACGGAGTTGAACCAAAGATTCACAGTTCAAGATTCCAGGTGGTATATTCCCATAAAGGTCATTCAAACCAAGATTCAATAACATAAGGTTAGAACGGAAACAAAGGTGAGAAGGTATTCTTCCTGTCAAGTTGTTGTTCGAAAAGTCAACCACCCAGAGTTTACTGTAATGACCGAGCCAACGAGGAATACTACCCGTCAAAGAATTCTCAAAAAGCTGCAACTGGATCATTCCGGGCAAGTATTGAAACCCGACGGGGATAGAACCAGTCAGGTTGTTGATTGAGAGGTCAAGATTAGTCAAGTTCCTCAATTCGCTAAGCTCGTCTGGTATAACGCCCGTAAGCTGGTTTTGGAAAAGATGCAATAACTTTAGTCCCCTTAGATTACTTAGCTCATAAGGAATCTCACCCGTCAAATAATTCTCAGAAAAATCGATCTCTAAAACGAGAGAAAGATTACCAATTTCCCTCGGAATAGTACCATTCAAGCCGTTTCTATAAAGATAGAGATTCTTCAAGGACTTAAGGTTTCCTATCGTCTTTGGTATGGGTCCCACGAGATTATTTTCATACAGAGCAAGTGTTCCAAGGCTTGTACAGTGGCCAATCTCTTCCGGAATATTCCTGGAAAGTTGGTTACCCCACAAAATTACATCGGACAACTTTCCGAGCAAACCAATCTCCTTCGGGATTTCCCCGGTTAACTGATTCTGGGCAAGACCGAGCAACTCTAGATTCTCACATCCACCTATTTGACCCGGAATGCTGCCCGAAACAGCATTCTGCCCAACTCTAAACCGTTTCAGATCCTTAAGATTCCCAATCGAACTAGGCAATGGGCCGGTCAGGTTGTTTGTATATGCAACAAACTCAACTAATGATGATAAATTACCGATTTCGTCCGGTAAAGCCCCACTAATTCTATTATTGCATATATTCAAGCTAATCAGAGAACTTAATTTCCCCAATTCAGATGAGATTTCTCCATCAAACATATTATCATTCAGAAAAAGATATTCTAGCCCCAAACAGTTACCAATTTCCTTGGGTATTTTTCCGGAGAATGAATTGTAAGAAAGATCAAGGTAAGTTAGGTGAGTTAAATTACCAATGCTTGGGCTCAAGTGTCCGGAAAGGTTGAAAGATCTCAAGTCCAGAGATGAAACGACTGGATTGAGATCAGAAGTGCAGTTTACACCGATCCATCCACATGGGGTTGGATCAGACGATTTCCAGTTTTCGAGAAGATTAGACTCATCTTGGAGACTGGTTTTTAGGTCAAGGAGGGAGATCAGTTCTGAATTAAATCCTCGTGAAGTAGAAAAAAGCAGGGAGATGGCAAGAAGAAATCCGAAAAGATTCAATTTTCCATCATGCGACATTTTAATAACCATTGGCTCAACATAATCCAAACAGTTTAGCACCTGTTCATTATTTTCACTGTGATGTAAGTAAGATTGTAAATGTTGAAGAACATTGGGTTTTAACAACAATAATAGTAGCATTTTATCATACTTTGCAGTTTTCACAAAGAAGAATCAAATTAGGAGATAATTAGGATTCATTCTTAGAAAATCCCATCATGAGATTAACACGTCGCCGAAATAATCAATGATATAGTAAAAAGAAAATAAATATCATAAGAAAATACAAGTGACTCAAGTTAGTTTGAAATTTGAAACCATAGCTCTTACCTCTCAGAAAGAACAGAGTCCATCATCACCACTCTTGAAAAGAGGTAACAATAAGAAAAAGAACCAACTAGTTCTTCGATCCCAGAAGATACTCACATATTTGAACTAGAGGGTGGAGATTTGGGCAGAGCGAATCTCAATCTCCATCCCCAAATTTTGCGGCCTTTTTCATTCACCCCTGCAAACTGAAAGTGAAAACAAATTTCAGAAAAAATAACTTTCCTTTCCCTCTTATCATTTTATGATAGATACTAAATATATGCGTCAAGATTTAGCAGCAGAAACCCATGTCTCTGTATCTGCAGACTTGCTCCAGAAATTTTATAATAATAATAAATTAAAAAAAAAGCGTAGAATAAGAATATTCACAAGGATCATGAGAAGGGGAAATACCGGAGCTCAATCTTGACCCTCTAATGGCCGACAAAAGAAATGTTTCATTCTCAGCGAATATCTTTCTATCGAATATGATGGCAAAGAAGACTAACTCATCCCTCTTTTTTCTGTTGTTGGTGAAAGTCAAGGAAGGAACTATACAAGCTTTTTTGAAGGAAAAGTTGGAAACTTTCTCGCCAAAAAAGTTCAGAACTTTCTTAACTGTTTTCTTTCCCTTTTTTATTTATTTTTATTTTATTATTATTTTTTTAATTTTTATTTTCCTGAATTACATCATATGATTAATAAATTATTTCATTACTCAATCTCATCAAATGAACTTATTAATTGGAATTTTCTTTTATTTATTTATTTATTTATTTTTACTCGAAGAAAATGGAAAAAATGCCATATTATAATAATTATTATTATTTTGAAAATTATGATATTAAAATTTTAAGTATTTATTTTAATTAATAAAATTGTAAAGGAGGATGCAAATTAAATTCCTCAACCAAGAGGTTAAACAATGATAATACAATTACTGATTAAAAATTAAGTTTATCTAAAATTAGAATATTTTAATTATTCAATTATTTTTATTAAAATATAATAATTTTTTTAAAAAAATAATAATTTAAACCGTACCATATATTATATATAAACTGTCAAATATCTTAAAGTCTCGATCAATTATATTATGCATATAATATTCTCATATGCCATAAAAATTTGTATCACTAAATTATATGCAGACGGTCCACAATTATAGGTCTATAATGAATCATTATAATTATAAAATGTGATCCAATTGGCATTATATTAAGATTCGTGAACTAATTTTTTTGAGATAAGTTTTGGGCATTACTGTTGGAGCACATGTAATGAGCCATGCCACTACGTCTAGTGGGATTAAATGTTAGATTAATATTCTCATATTTATTAATTTATTTTTTTAGTTAATACATGAAATTATCATACATATGTCAAATATCTAAGTACTAAGTACTTAACTTGCAATATATTCTAAAGAAAAATTATGGTATGGATCTAATTTAGAGCGAGAAAATTCCGATCAAATCGTTCGATAAATATTAACCGGAAATTAGAAATTTAAAACTCGAAACTCTGTTAGAAAAATTAAATGAATATATTTTTATTAGTTTAATTTAAATTAGACCCATATAAAAATTTATCATAATCGAATGTTATCTTTCATTATAATCATATTAATAACAATTAATATTAAGAAATATAATGTTATATAATAATATTATCATTAACTTAAGTATTATTAATGAATGTCATGGCAAATTACGTATGGAAGAAGAAGCATGCACCCGTTGAATTATGCATGAGAAATGCAGCCTCCTTTGACACATTTGCAAATTGCAACTTACATAAAAAAATATTAGCATATTAAACTATATAATAAGAAGGTCCCTAACCTAATATTATTTGAATATTATTCTTGAATATCACTTGATTAACATTTTTACTTTATCGTAAGGTGTGACATTAATCATAAAAATTAATTATATAGTTTAGACGCGTTTTCAATGCCAAATTAATTAAAAAAATTATACTGTCTTAGCGTTTCATAATGACTAGAAGTTTTATATTTTATATTTTTTTTTTCTTAGTTAGATTGACATAATTTATTATAATATAAGGTCGAGGACAAGTTAATTTGGATAAATGTGATCCACCAAAATTGATTTGTACCCAAATAATTTAATTTAATTTTTAATATATTTTAATATTTTTGTCCTTATTTTTCATTTTCTAGATGTGACTTCAGAATCAAGTTGTCAGGCGTAACTTGGTCAAATCTTTAGACTAAAATAAAATAAAGTGAATGAAATATGTTAATATATTGAGTATGTGATCAATTTCTAAATTTGAACGCTGACTCGATATGGAGGCTATCTAAAAAGAGAAGGGAGATTAAAAATAGACCGGCCTCTTTGCCTATTCGTTTCAAAATATTTTTTTTTTAGGATATATATAATTTGATTTGATGTATTATAATAAAATATTTTAATTTTTAATAATTTTAAAAATATTTAAAAATATTTTATAACTTTTTTTTAGTTTATTTTTTAATTTTTTTATCACTGTTTCCGTTATCGAAAACAAAAAAAGCATTCATTAACGGAGGTTGTTTTTTTTTTTTCTTCCGGCAGCGGGATGGCGACGGTAGTAGTAAGAAATTGAGAAAGAAATTGAAATATAATTTTTAAATTTTTTAGAGTTTTTTTATAATCATTAAACGTTATCAGAAAAAAAATAAAAATCTAATATAATTTGATATGTGTATTTCCTCCCTTCTTAAATTATGATATTTTATTAAAATACGTTTTAAAATATAAAACATATTTCAAAACATTTAGCTAAACATGCCTAGAGTCTTTAGAGAAACATGTCTTATGAAAAGAAGTTTTTAAGACAATAATTCATATAAAAATTTTCTTAACATAGTGTCCCTCTTTTTATTTATTAAAATAAGAAAAATATTAAACTATTAAAAAAACTCTCAACTTATAAAAATATGAAAAAGTTTTTAACCAATAAAAATACAAAAAATCCCTCAATCAACGTTTTTGTTTGAAATCCCAACAAATAAAACAAAAGGAGAAAGAAACTGTTCATATTCTTCTTCTTCCTCCTTTCTTCATATTCTTCACAAACACAACCGTAAAAAAAACATCCATTTATGTACATTCTCATCTCTTCACTCCCTCTCTTCAATTCGCAACATTTGAAGTGACATCTTTAATTTCCAGGCTTGCTTTCTTCACAAATCCAGTCGAAACCCATTTGAGAAGCCTTTGCTTTGCGATTGAAATTGAAGATTCTGTTTTGCAACAATCGAAGAAGCTCGTACTGGATCGAATCGAAGAAAACTAATGAGAAAATTCCGAGTGAAGATACTATGGGAGGTTCATCTGAAAGGGTAGCAAAGAGCCTGAGATTGGCGCTAGAATCAATGCCAAAAAAGTGGGTTTCTAGCAATTGAGTATTAAGGTTTTTGTTTTTTTGTTTTTCTTGTAAATTGAATGTTAAATTTATTTTTAAATGTCTGATATTTATGTTTAATTTTAGGGAAAATAAGTTACAACCAGTCATGTACTTATGAATATCTTGCATCTCCAACTTTTGTGGTATACGCAATGTGTTGGCTATAATCTCATTGCAGCCATAGTCTAAAGTGAATTTTCCATTCCAATTTCCATTCCAAGATTACCCACTACACTTGAGGTCTTTTCCAACCTCTTAAACAAATGTGTCTATGTTATATTTGAGAATGCTTTCTAAAAACTATTAGTAATTATTAAAGCATCTAAATAATGTTCAAGAGGACGCACATGTTCTCCATAAAAGTCTTTTTACAAGGCTCTTGACATGCATTTACCCGTAAGAACAATTTGGACTTTAAGCTCTCTCTCAAGCTACTCAGCAACCAAATTGTTGATGCGAGAAATCACATATTAAGGACCTTGAAAAGAGACCTTTATGGAGAACATGTGCATCCTATTGGTCATTATTTAGATGCTTTAATAATTATTAATATTTTTCGGAGAGCATTCTCAACTGTAGCATTGACACATCCGTTCAAGAGATTGTAAAGGACTTTAGGTATAGTGGTTAACCTTGGAAGGAGAAATCCACTTCAGACTATATGTGAAGTGAGGGCTGGTAGAGACAACAAGTTGTGTATGCTAGAAATGTTAGAGAAAAGGCTCATTGCAGATGCTGATGGATTGTTGTGGAGCGGCTGCACGTCCTATATTCGAATAATAGCTGGAGGGATAAATTGAGGACATCGCTAAAGCTGATATGCACGATGCTCTCATACATATTTTAATTGTTGGACAAGTTTATGTAATTAGTTTAAGTAGTTCAAATAGTAATTTAAATTATTTTTTATTTGATTGTGGTATTTGTTGATTTTGTAGATTTTAGTTTTGGACATACTTAAAGTATATATTTAACTTAACCATTAACCTCATTGATATAAAACACAAAAGTTATGTAGGTATTGGGAAAAAAAGGTGACCTTAAACCTCAATGGCTTAATGACTATCTTCAAAGGACCTCAAGCCATTAGGTTTATCAAACATAAACTTTTGTGTATTGAACCTGATGGCTCGATGACTCTTCACAAATGCCCATCGAACTATTCAGTTTATTAGATAAAAACTTGTGTTTATTTATGATGGCGTTTAACTTGAGTATGGTTAATGGGCTCGAGGGTGCATGTTCAAAATTTCCAACATTAATGGTATTGACAACAATAAATAGATTAATGGTATTTTCAACACTAAATATGGTGCATGTTCAAAATTGGCAGTATTTAATTGAAAAAACTAAATAGGGTGCATAGTCCCAAGAATCTCAACTGTTACATATCTATTCGTTTGAATATAAATATGGCAATTTTAGTTAACCGTTTACAACACAATCATTTTCTTCATTTGCCTCCATAATTTTCTCAACTATATCACAAAAACAGTCGGCCAAAATGAATAGGTTGACAACTTTGCATGGGAGACCTCATTGAGATGGTCCATGAAGGATGTGGAACTATCTGGATTCTACATCTGATACAGATCGTTGTGCTATAGCCACCACTAGCCATAGATCCAGCCAAAGATACTATAGTTAGTTACAAGATGACTATTGAAGCGTATCTGCATTAAAAAATGGAATACTGGTCATAGTGGAGGTCCCCTTAAGGAGAATAAGGTCACGACTACCAAATGCATGGGAATATAAAAGACTTTAAGACCGGTGATAACATGGACGTGTGGCTTCAAAGAGCGTGGTGTGAGGGTTTGATACTAACTCTAATTCTTGAACCCAACAGAAGCATGAAATACGCTTTTGGAGCGAAGCACCATCTGAGTAATGGGTGTGTCACACCAGCAGTCATACAGATGCATATGAAATGGGTATAGGGAGATTGGTACCTGCGAGACCTACCTCATTTGCAAGGGCCGCGAATGAGATAGATGTAACAAAAAATCTTTGTATTGTTAAGTATTTAGTAAAAACCATTACTTATTTTTATGTTGGCAAAAACTTTTGTTTTTATATTTCTGAAACCCGATGGCTCGATTTTCCCTTTTATGGCTCGATCTATCAGGTTTCCTTGACATAGTCTTTAAAGGATCTCTCAACAAAACCTGATGGCTTGACCGACCTTTACAGTTCCACTCGAGCCATTGTGTTTTGTTGGTTTAAGGATTTAAGTTTATTTATTATCTTTAAGGTCGAAGTTATTAAAATAGTAAGGTGAAAAATGGTGATTAAACCAAAACTAACAAATTCCACAACCAAATCAAAAATAATTTAAACTACTAAAACTAATTACATAAATGTGCCTAACTATTACAAATCACAATCCCCTAACCGATTAGTATGTCCAACAATTACATAAACTAATTACAGATTTAAGTAACTCTTATAAATGCCAGTGGAAATCTAGGAGCAAAACAATTAAACATGTTCATCTTTGATGAGTTATAGATCAAGCCATGCATAGTGAAACTCCGTGTACTCAAGCAAATATACTCTACAATTCCCTAATTGCTCAATACTATTTTCAGGCAAGCCTACTACTACCTCCACTTTGAATGGTTTAAGTATAAACTTCGGCCGAACAATCCTCATTAGGTATGGGAGCATCGTGCACATATATTATAGCGATGTCCTCAATCTACCTCTCCAGCTATTGTTCGACAATACACTAAGCATTATAATGACCTTCCTCATCTGTATGCCAATGACCAAAGTCACCCAGTGTTGGTTTGGGTAATTAAATAGCATGTACAACCACTCTACAACCATCCATCGATATCTACCATGAGACTTTTTCAAACCACATACTTGTAGAGTGTATAATTGACTACAAGTTCATGTCTTTCCTAGCCTCTCATACTCAATTTCTTAGATGAACTATCCCATTAGATTTCGTGAACTGAAGACAATAAAAAAAAAAACAGGAATATGTCTCCAATAATTTTGATCCAAAAACTTTGACATAATAAACCGGAATTCAAGCGCTATGCAGATCAGGATCGACCTGCCCGAACAGGTCATAAGAGGTAGAGGCAGCACCTCGAAATTTTTTTTTCTAAATAACCACACATCACCGTTGGTTCTACCATGAATGGGACCAATATCTAATTGAATATTCGATCTAGACCAAATTGGATGGATATCCAATTTAGTCTCTACTGAATTAGGCCAATATCCAATACGGTCTGGATTGAAAAATATCGGTCTAAATTGGTATAACTATACAGAACGCAAAAGTAGTATCGAAACCATATGCAAATTCTATATTTCAAATTTTATCGATTTTAGGAATTTTTTTTTCTGTGCGATTTGAATTTTTGATTTTGCTCAATCAGATTTTTTGATTTTGTATGATTAGGTCTCTTAAAATATAGGTTTTGATTTTTGTTAATAGAGAATCATAATGAATATAATTCGATTTAGGGATTTAACCTGGTTTTCATTAGCAAAAATCAGAATTTTAAAAAAAAAAAAAAATAAGGATCAAGTTAAATTAATAATTTTCATCCACTTAGATTTGAAAATATATATAAAAAAAATAAAATAAAATACTAATTTGCAAAAATAAAGATTCAAAAAATAAAAATGAATTTTTTTAATAATAAAAATTCCTCATAAAAAAAGAAAAGAAATGAATCCTTAAATTGAGAAGTCCCTCCACTTCTTAGTAAAATGGGAAGCGCGTTGACAGAGAAATTCCCTTCACAACTAAGAAATAAAGCACCAAAAAGAGATATCTTAAGTTGGGGGGGGGGGGGGGGGGGGGGAAGAATGAATGTTAAAACTACGAAATCATCAGTCTAGAGCCCTAATGTTAAAATTTCTGGTAATAAATATTTTGGCAAAACAACATTTCCTAACCATCTCATCTTCTAAACTTCTAAACCTATACAAATAAAAGGGGATTACAAAATAAATAATAATAATAATAACAAATAAATAAATAAATTAGAAAAGAGAATCTACTCTAAATCCCATATCCATCTGCAGCTTTCACCATCATGGGTCCATTCATCCCCAACCCAGAGTGTTTCCTCTTCCTCATCTCCACTATCTTCCTGTGCGAATTCGAGTGTATCTCTTCCGAAAAAGTGGGGCTTTTTGCTGGCCGGTATTCGGGTACAAGCCGGCCCGACCTATACCGCACCCCACATGCATTGCACAATGTCTTTGGGCCTGCTGGACCTTCCCGCCATTGTGGTGTTTTCTCAATTCCACAATGCTGACACTTCCTACCAATAGTAAGAGTCCTCTCCATTATTGTTTTCCCTCTTGAGACCCTCTTAGCTGCCAATTGACTCAACCATATCTTGCGGCAATTAGGATTGCGGCCCCGTCTCCTCGGCTGCTTGGTCCGTGGTCGCTGTGGGACCCTCGGGCCCAAACAACGGCTCATAATGGTGCTGCTGTCATTGGTGTTATTGCTGCTAGTAGAGCTGGCTTCAAGCACTGAGGTAGGACTAAGGTTGTTTGATTGTTTGGGAAGAAGGTCGAACACTGTTTCCTCGGCCTGGAATGGAAGGTAGCTTTGCTGGCTAGGGATGATGTCAATAGATGCTTCAATTGGTGGGAATGCATCCGGGTTTGTTTCGTCGGAGGGAAAGTCAAAGTACGTCTCAACGGCCGGGAAAACATCGGCATCTGTCTCTTCGGGTAGAATGTCGAAGAATGTGTCGATGGTGGGGAATGTGTCTTCGTTCGATAGCCATTCCAACTCTTCTTCAACATCCTGTAAAAGAATTAATCATTAGTATAATGACAATAATACTTTTTAATGTATTTATATTTTGGATAAATTTCAAATTCAAATCTATCCAAAAGTATATATATTACATACTAATTAAGACAATTATATTTCATATCACTGCTATAAAGCATAACTAATCACCTTAGATTATCAGAATAATCTTTCAATATATAACCCACGTGACAAACATAAATAGAGTTCACATTCACCGTGCGTCTTCGACTATATACCTACTCAAATGACGAAAATATCCTTCTACATTTTTTGTGCCATTAATACGGGGAGGGGTTTAAGGGACGTTACAGTCTTTTCGCTCAATACGCGTCTGCACTAAAAAACTGAAAAGAATATTGAACTGAGCGTCCCCTCATCAATTCCCGTCCGCTTTAACTCGGCCTTTAAAAATACAGAAACGCGACTCGGTACGAACTCGCCCGAGTCGACTCGATGGAAAACCCCCTTTCCTAACGACCGGAGATAACCGCCGTTCCCGGCCCTGAGACCTCTAAAAAGACAACCAGAACAGGCCGAGTCACCACCAACTCGGTCCGGTTTTTTTTAAAGAGAGCAAAATGAGGTAAAACTCACCGGAACGTCGGAGCAGCTTCTGTCATTAGAAGAAGGAAGCGTAGTTTTTCCATATCTTTCTTCTTCTTCGCCTTCGTTTATTGAAAAGTTCAGAAAGTCTAATTCGTCCATGGAAGTTGAGTATTATCAAGATAATATATGCCTGCGCCCGCGACTGCGACTGCGACTGCGACTGCGAAAGCTTTCTTCTTCTCCTTCTCTCTCCTTTTTCTGGTTTGGGTGAGATTACGAGGGGACGATGTAGAATTTCAAGTATTCCATTTTATCATAACGTGTACTGGGAATAGTTCCCATGTGGTGCAGGTGCATGTGATTTTCTGAACCAGCATCAATAATACTCATCTGACTGAAACGGCTATTAAGCATATACGACCGTCCGATATGGCTCATCACCGTTTTTTCATTTTTTTTAATGGCCAGATCCATTTTTGGGACCCACGAATAGTAAACTCTGAGTTGGAACTTGGCTGGATGAAAACGAAGACCAACCGTATCTTAATAAAGCGTAGAATACGCGTACGTTTTCCATTTTTTTATAATTAAAAGATTTTTTCCCCCCTCTTCATTACAATGCGCACGTCGTCGGAGCTATCAGAAACCGACACGTGTATGAGAACAGTTTTGAAAAAGTTCTTGACTTTCTACCACATTTGACGTGGCGGAGACGTGAAAATGTTGTCGTGTTTATGTTTTTTTTTTTTTTGGGCCGTGAGATGATTTTTCTTTGTAATAGGCTGAATACTTTGTTTTAATGGGCTTTTAAGCCCATGAACTATATATGTAGGCTAAAATATGTTTTTCTTGATCCATGTTTCTCTTCCTATTTACTTTATCTCCTCGCCACACGTGGCAGACGGGAACAGCCCCACCCTCAAAGCGAGTGCGAAGTCAAAACCAGAGTTGACCTATAGTTCCACTGCGAATATACCGTTGTTTTTTTCCGTTTGATCTCAACTCCAGTTCTATCAGCTTCATCTTCGTGCGGGAAACTGGAAAATAGAAGAAGAAATTAGGGTTAGATTTTGAAGCTGAGATGCAATTGTAATACACGAAGGGGGAGGAAGAAATGCAGGGATTGGTGCTCAATACACCATTCATTTCAAGCGGGAAGAAGCTTCCCTTATCGCATTTCGTTGACGCTTTGCCATCTTCTACTAATATTCCTAGAAATATTACTTCGCCTTCATGTAAGCTTCTTGATTTCTTAAATTCCGCTGATCTCCTTTAGCTCATTAAATTTTTTATTTATAATTCATATAGTCAATGTTATGTAAACTCTGTCTGAAATTTTGTGTTTACTGAGAGGAATCATCTGAGTTTTCTGTACCTTTCACTGATTTTAGATGAATAGAAGTTCAATTTTGTTTAGTTGATGATTCTTGTTGTTTTAGAGAAGTAGGATCGAAGTTGCAGAAATTTCTAGAATGTAAGAATTACATTGCTATATTGATTTACTAAATATCGTTCGTGCGGTTTTATCGTTATAGCGAGAGGTGGTGGAATATTAGGATTGAATGTGGGATGCAGAAAAATCTGGCCACGAGCATCTAACTTGAATATTGGATCTGGTGGTTATGAAGAGCAGGAAGAAAAAGACAACCAGGAAATATTTCCAAGCAGTTCATCTGGTGACAGTAAAATGTGAGTTTATATTGTGCTTTCTTAACCTTGACAGCTTTTCGAAGTGATACAGCATAAATTTTGGTTGTGGAAACTTCTTCTGCGAGTGGTGTAACATATGCAGGCTTTTTATATTTTCACGATCAATTGGGTCAGAGAATTGTCTCCCGCTCTCTCCCCCTTCTGTCATTTTTTCCATTTTTATGTTGACACCAATAAGTTGCCTTTTCTTTCTATCCTTATAGGTAATATTACCTTTGGTTTGGCAGTGAAAAGCCTACAAAAGGAATTCCCTATGCTCTCTCTGTCGCTCTTGTGCTTTTTGGATGTGGTCTAGTATTTTCCTTGATTGCGTTTGTGAAAGGAGGCCCTTCATCGATTCTAGCAGCAATCACAAAATCAGGCTTCACTGCTGCATTCTCATTGATATTTGTTTCTGAAATTGGGGACAAGGTGAATGATATCCTATGCATTTATAGATTTGAAGTTAGTTCACATGCCCCACCCCCCACCCTCTCTTTCTCTCTTCCCCTCTCTTTCCATAGAATCTCTAATGTAATGTCCTGGCCATTGAACAGACATTCTTCATTGCTGCGCTTTTAGCTATGCAATATGAGAAAGTGCTGGTATGACATTTGTTTAACACAAATATTACTTAATATTTTAGGAATTCCAAGTCCTTATAAGATTTTGATCATGGAACAGGTTCTTTTAGGATCTATGGGTGCTCTTTCTCTTATGACAGTACTTTCAGTTGTAATAGGGAGGATATTTCATTCAGTTCCCGCTCAATTCCAGACAAGTAAGTTGTAGTTCTTAAAAGATGTACTTTTTAGCATCCTAGTTGTCTAAATGGACTAAAATATTCTGATTACTTTCTGATTTTGGAACTTTATTCCTTAGAGTTGGTTTTAGCCACTCCAAAACGTATATGTATGTAGGGATAATACTAACTACTACCATGCTTTCTGCACAGCCTTGCCAATAGGTGAATATGCAGCAGTAACTCTTCTATTGTTCTTCGGTCTCAAGTCGATCAAAGATGCACGGGATCTTCCCTCTAATACAGTTGAAAGTGGGGATAAAAGCAGCCCTGAACTTGATGAATATGTTGAAGCAGAGAAGCTTCTTAAAGAAAAGGTCGAAACCCTAAATTCTGATAACCAGTATAAATGACTCTCTACCTTCAATCTCTCTTATTATATTGTTTTTCTTTTGCATTTATCTTTTTTTTTTTTCTCAGGTGTCAAAACGACTGTCCAACCCCCTTGAGATTCTTTGGAAGTCATTCAGCCTTGTATTTTTTGCTGTAAGCACCTTATGTCTTTATCTGCACCGATGGCATAGATTTGAATGAGATAATATAATTATCTTTAAAAATTTGAAATGAAGGAAAAAAAGAAATTGGTTTTAGTGGTTTAGATTTGCGACATGTATCCTAACCTCAGCTTGGAGTTTAGATGCTGTAATTTAAAATGAGGTTTCATGAATTAAAAGTTCAATCATGTTTCTAACAGGAATGGGGTGACCGCTCAATGCTTGCAACAATTGCTCTAGGAGCTGCACAGGTGCAATTTGTCTGCGCTCAACTAATCTCATATGTGATGAAAAAATCGATCCTCCCATCTCACCTTCATCTCATTTATATGTAAATCTCTCTCTCTCTATACAGTCTCCATGGGGTGTGGTAAGTGGAGCCATTGCAGGACACTTAATTGCAACTTCCTTTGCGATTCTAGGAGGAGCAATTCTTGCCAAGTACATTTCCGAAAAGCTGGTAAGAACACCAACTTTCTCCCGATACAATGATGTTCCAATTTGCTGTATTGTACTTGGTCAAATTCAAATTCACTCTATTGCCAATCAGGTCGGCTACTTGGGAGGTGCCCTCTTTCTAGTTTTTTCTGTAGCCACATTTTTTGGAGTCTTCTAGATAGTTTATGGATCATGGATATAGAGATCAGTGCAACAATCAAGAACATTCATATGCTACGATAAGCGCATAGAATGAAAATGAAGCCAATCATATGCTATTACAGCTTCTAGAAGGCCATCTTCATGTACAATTATTACAGAGAAACATAGTTGATGGTAGCAACCCATTTTTATGAAATTTTCTGCATAACATCTGCCATTTCATCACTGTTTGTAAAAACTGACCGTAAGAGGGAAACTATCAGATGTGTTATATTTGGTCTTTTATATTGATTCTCAACGTAGGTCCAAGAATAATGAACGTCGGAAAAAAAATTTTCTATAGCCTCTTATCTATTTTTGGAACTTGAGATCCTCTGAGATTTAATCATTCAACTATACATTGTCTAGAACGAAAAGCACCATTTGAAAGCAAACTGACAATTCGTTTTTCAAGCCGCCTAGCCCCTAAACCTGGCCTCAAAACATCAGCATCTCCCCAAACGAGACAAGTATCATTTCTCCCAGGCTCACCCAAGCACCACCCACCAGGTACAGCATTGTTTCCACTATCCCGATTCAGAATTTCTCGATCGATATAGTCTAGGACTGGATCTTCCGGCTTGAACCTTGTAGCAAAGGCGGCCCCACTTTTGATCATGAGATCGATATCAGAGGATCCGAGGAATTGAGGCTCATCTTTAGGAAGCTTCTGAAATGTTGAATAGAGTAAGTTGTCGTTTATTACGGTCCTGTTGAACTGTCTGCTGTTACATACAACAGTAGGGAAGTAGTTCAAAAGGGCGGAAGCTGTGTTTGAGAAGTACATCAAGAGGGTCCTTGGAAGATTGTCCGTAGCCAAAATGCAGAACTCCATAACATCTCGGCTCAAGATGGAAAATGAAGATCCTGTAAGGGGGTCGGGTAAGACTTGCTTAGTTGGATGAAAATTACTTTGGTAGTTCAATAATGAGACCTAGGAAAGAAAGAACTTCCATAGAGATGCTTTCATAAATCTGGTAACTTACTAACAGTCCCAAGTCTCTAAATCTTCTTCCATATATTAGAATTTATGGTTCAGAAATGCAAACACAAACGAATTTCGTATCTCTTCCAGTAAGTTACTAGAATCTAGAAGATGCTCTTCAGTTCCCTTATGAGTAATGCGATTTTACAATTGACTATATGAACTTATAATCTCACATTCAACGACGTCTGTTCTGTCATACAGAGTTCACAAATCCGTAATTTCAACCATCTAACCAGTGCGGCGACATATTTCAGATACTGAAAAATCAGAAAACAATTATAGAGAAAAAAGTAATAGAAGAGGACCTGTGAATAGCTGAAAAGAATTAGGCATGTCCCTCTTCTGAGTAGCATAAAACATTGAACTTTTCTCAGAAAGATAGAGACCTGGATCGACAACTACTGGTCTCAACTTCCTACCCCTATACCACAAAATTATTGATATGTATATCATAACTCAAAGTCAATATCTGAAGCAAAAAAAAGCAATGAATATGAGTAAGAGATAAAATTGATCATACTCTCTCCAGCCAATGTAGCTTGAGTGGTCCACAAAGTTTAGATCTTTGGAAAGATATGATAGAATGTGAAGGAGATCTAAGACCCCATCGAAAAAAAAAAAAAAAAAAACCCAAATCATAAACCCTAAAATTTTTTTACCAATCAACCAAATATGGGAATGAAATAAATTATATTTGTACTATGCATACCATCTTGAGTAACGAGTGGGTAATCATCAGCATTTAGACTAATGAACCAATCCCAATTTGGCGACAAAAGGAGAAGTATGGAAGCTGCGTGGAGCCTTGATGAAATGGAGGAGGAGCTTGTAGGGTAGACGACGTCGGGTTTACCAATAACATTTACATTCCGGGAAGCTTTAAAAACAGAAACCGATTGAACGGCGAGAGCGAGGGATTCACGGTCAGCTTGGACAGCGAAGCGGTCGAGGTGGAGAAGGTATTGATTTTTAGGGTGGTAGACGGCAAAGAGGAGGCGGAGGATCCGAGCGGAGTCCCCATGGGATCCGGAGATGAGGTAGGCGATGGAAGGTGGAGTGGGAGTGGGATCGGAGGAGGAGGAGGAGGAAGGGCGGTGAGGTTGACGGGTCGGGAAGAGAAATGGGTCGGGTTTAGAAGGGGGAGACAAAGGGAATGAAGAAGGGTGGAAAAGGAAGGAAGAAGAGAAAGTAGGGGAGGACAAAGAAGAAGATGAAATGGAGAGGAAGAAGATGAGGGAGAAGATAGAGGCGGTTAAGATGATGGAGAGTATGGTTTTGGAGTCGGCGAGAGCGGTGGCTGTTGTAGCGGAGAAGGAGGAGGAGGAGGAGAGTGGTGGTGGGTTTTGCATTTCTTCTTGTTCTTTAAATGATAGAGGAAACGGAGCTTGTTGTTGTCTCTGTCTGATGTAGTCCATCACCTACGCCTCTCTAGCTCCTCCCCTCTTATTTTCTTCTTCAAGCTTTTTTTGTTTGTTTGTTCTTTGTTCGTTGTTGCTTGTCGGGGTTGGTTTACTTTTTCTCTTTGTATTTCTTTGGAAATTTATCTAATCCGATTTATTTTAATCTCATTTCTTTTAATTGCATATATAATTAAATCATGTATGATATAATAATTTAATAATAAAAAATTAATATATAATTGAGATTAATTAATTTATTTTTAATTTTTAGTATAAATTAATTTCTTTTAAGCATTCATATTTGATTAATTAAATATATTTATTTATATTTTTTAAGAATATAATTAATTTTAAGTTTAATTTTACTAAGTGATTCTTCATATTTTAAACTTATTTTAATAATATCTTCTTTCTCATTCATTTTTTTAAATTAATAAATAATAAATAATTATTTTATTAAATAAATAAATAATAAAAACTAATAATAGTTAATTAAATTAAATAATATAATAAAAAACTTGATACATAAATATCTAAAAGCTATTATTTAAAATGTTATATTAATTAAAATTAAGTTAAATTTAAATAATTTTATATACAACATATTCATATCTCTCTATCATGTGATATAATGAGCCAGTAAATATTACATATATATATATATATATATACATTATTTTTTTTTCTTAATGTTTTTACATGGTGATCTAATAATTACAATTATCATTAGAATAATGATAGAAATATTAAACAAAATATTAAATTTTAATAAATTGGGATGATTTAATATTCATTTAATTGATGAAATAATTTATGTAGGTCAATCACTTTGTCTAAGTTTGATTTTCGTTTGATTTCTCTACATTTTCTTCTTTGTTCGAATAGAAAGCTAGATGAAGAATATATAACATCAACTATTAGGGCTCTAGTTAGAAAGTAGTTAGTACATGAATGATTGAATGTAGTAGTTCAAAAAGAGTAGGAAACATTTTGAAGTAGTTAGCAAGAACCAAAAGTTGTGTAAGAAGTAGGTTCATATAATGAGGCTGTTTGCTATAACTTGGAGAAATTTTTCATCAACAAACACCGATAATCACAGACTTGCAAACCAAATCCCACACAAATCGACTCAAAATACATGAAATCACACAATCACAAGCTAGGAGAAAATCAAACTTTCCTTTTGAGAAACTAGAACACTAATTCCTCCTAGTAGGTTAAATGGATAGTAAACCTTAACAATGTTTCTGCCCCATCTGTAACATGTTGACCAGAAGGGATAAGAGATCTGACTTCAGCAAAACCGCTTGAATGCTTGAATTTTCCGGTCCCACCAGTTATAGACAAATGTGACATGGTACTTCCAATTCTAAATATCCCATAAAAGTTTATGCTATCACCATATTCACCTCCCTCAATCATGGCCGTAAATGCCATCATCTGTGTCGACCCATCTGCCGAGCTAGCCACATAGACTCCCTGGGCCTTCCCAACTGTCTGCGAGCCGAGCTCGGGTGAAGTCGTAAGCACATCATCAATGACAGTTATTGTTCCGAACCCGAGCCCTAACCCATCAGGCCCTAACTGTGTCTGAGGGGCGTTAAGGTTGTTGTTATTATTATTTAAGTTTTGGCCATGAGAATTCCCAGCAAAAGTCGTGCCAGCTAAGCCAGTGCCTAATGGTATGCCGTTGACACCATTGACAGTTGGAATGGCCCCATTGGCATTCGGGATGGCAACACCGCCTTGT
This sequence comes from Coriaria nepalensis, assembly GCA_027186245.1. Classification (NCBI taxonomy): domain Eukaryota; kingdom Viridiplantae; phylum Streptophyta; class Magnoliopsida; order Cucurbitales; family Coriariaceae; genus Coriaria; species Coriaria nepalensis. Next base: position 1,589,572 of record CP114487.1, on the reverse strand, counting down.
GGTGGAAGGAACCCAATTGGCCTGGCGAAAGGTACTTGGCCCGTGTATATGTTGCCGAGCAGGCCGGTTATGGGCCTAGCTGTTGGGTTGCTCCCACCTAGAATGTCATGCATGTATAGTTCGAGTATCGGTTCGTGCCCACTGACTGTGGTAGGGTCAATGGCTGCTACTTTGGGTGCTGCCATGAGGAGAGAGGTGGTTAACATTGCAAGGAAGAATGAAACTGACGCTGCCTTGACCATCTTGAAAAACTGGTGTGGAACTTGTTTTCCTTTTGTTTGTAAGGTGAGAGAGGTTTGTTTTGGTTTCTGTTGTGAGTGTGAGAATGGGTTTATATAGAAGAGAAAGTGAGATGTAAAGTAGAGTTGGTGAGAGTAATAGAAGATGGTGAAGTTGTTGGAAATGTGTTGCATTATGTTACCAAAACTAAACCTCTAGGCTGTAGGATTAGGAGTTAACTAACTGAACATCTGCTCCACTTTAGATTTTCTCCCCTGTTTTTTTTTTTTTTTTGGTGATTTTCAAAACTTCAGTTTGTTAATGAATGTTAACTTCAACCAAAAACACGTTTGATTAGAATCATGACAGTGGAATAACCGAGAACGTGTCTGAACGTGAGTGAAAAACATATCCATTCACTTACTAGTTAAAAGATAGGCTGAATCATGAACAAGAAGAATCACGTACTTTGATTGAAGGATTTGGTCAAATTAGTATCCATGCAAGCACGTGAGCTTTACGTCAGAGAAATATCATACGGCAGACATATTGACCAAATCCTCTATCCATTGAGATTTGGGATGGGAAACAGGAATTAGAATCAATGGAACAGAATGCATTTATAGATTTTCAGGTAGAAATATGCATAGGCCTGTCCGAGGAACACTGGTCCTTGATGCCCATACAAGTCAGTTTTTTCTTGCGAGTAAGACCATCAGATGTCCTTCTTCTTTTGGTCTAAAAAGCAACACAATGAACTACATGTAACTCTCCCTATGATTACAAAGATTCCTTACTAGGTATGGCCGCTAAAATCCCGTATTAATCTGAGTAATAAAAAAGCATTCAGCAAGTAAAGAAGACAAAAATGACCCTCTTAATAGTCCATTCCACCCATGCTACCACCACCCATTGCCGGAGCCTCCTTATCATCCTTGGGAAGTTCAACAACCACTGCTTCAGTTGTCGTCAACAAAGAAGACACGCTGCATTGTACAAGGCAGGAGGGACTAAGGCTCTCTCTGGTTTGATAATGAGATGAATACCAAGTAAAAAGTAATGAAAATTTGCTTACCTGGCAGCATCAACCAAAGCAGTTCTAATTACTTTCAATGGGTCTATAATTCCAGATTTGACCATGTCCACATATTCACCTGGGATGCAATCGAATAAGATACATCACTAAGGATAACATGGATATGTCATCATTGGTTAATTGAAGAAGAAAGAAAAAAGATGTACCTTTGGCTGCATCATAACCAAGATCTTGGTTGTCTTGCTCCAACAGTTTGCCAACAACAACGGCCCCTTCAACTCCGGCATTAGAGGCAATAGTGTGTACAGGTGTCTGTATTATTACATGTTAATAAGCAGAAGGCAAGACAGTAGGCAAGAAGAAAAAGAGAAAATGAGAGACTAACAAGTGATGTTTTGATAACACTCTGAGACTCATCCTGCACTGCTTATACTATCAATGCATGATAAATTGAGTGAAGAGGATAAAATCTGACCTTCAATGCATTCTGAATTATCTGGACACCAATCTTCTGATCGAAGTTTGCAGTCTGCAGCTTGTCCAGCTCTTTTGATGCATAAAGAAGGGCCACTCCTCCTCCTGAAAGTGGGAGATGCCATTTTCCATTTAGCATGTTTGACAAACACAATCGTTCCAGTCAAGAAAATGAAGTAACCTTTTTACCTGGTACAATACCCTCCTCTACAGCCGCCTTTGTGGCATTCAAAGCGTCTGTAACTCTATCCTTCTTCTCACTAACTTCAGTTTCACTAGCACCTCCAATCTGAATCCAGGAGCAGAATTTCAGTATACTTACTTCATCACATCACTTGCATGAAAAAATAATTAAATAACTATAAAAGACATAGCTAGAGGCAGACCTTCAATACGGCCACACCACCTGAGAGCTTCGCCAGTCTCTCTTGTAGCTTTTCCTTGTCATAATCAGAAGTACTATTCTCTATGGCCGACCTAATCTGTAAATCCCAATGGAATGCAAAATAACTCAGTAAAGGATGTTTTTTCAACTAATTAAAAACCAAAGATCTCCAAACAATGGAAACAGTGCAATCAACTCAACCTGTTCACATCTTTCCTCAATAGCCTTCTTGTCACCAGCACCATCAAGAATCACAGTGTCGTCCTTTGATACTGTTACCTGCAATTTCAGAAATTAGTTAATACTGGTATACTATTAAGAGAGCGTCAAAACAAATTACATCCAAGAACATCAACCCTTCAAAATGAGTTACACCAGTTTTTAAAACAGCGTTAATTTGAAACCAGGTGCATCTAATTCATAACAGTATAACTCACCTTCTTGCAAGTCCCGAGCATATCAGAGTCTACTTTTTCAAGATTCATACCAAGCTCTTCGGTAATAAGCTACAAAATAAAAGCACAGATCAGTTTGGGATTATTAAAAATACAAAAGGGTTGCAATAAACAAAAGGAAAACGGTACTTACATCACCTCCGGTGAGAACAGAAAGATCTTGTAGATTCGCCTTCCTGTTTTCACCGAAACCAGGGGCTTTTATGGCACAGATCTGCAGCCAGGTTGAAATGAGTAAGAAACTATCCTCATAAATCAAGATTGCAGAAGAACAAAATGTTCATATCCAAACATTGTGTCCAACCTTAATCCCAGCTCGGAGCTTATTCAAAATAAGAGTAGCCAGTGCATCACTTTCGATATCTTCAGCAACAATCAGTAATGGCCTTTGTCTCTGCATAGGCAGAAAACAAATGAACCACATCAACCAAATGCAGAAAAGTTTGAAAAGAGTCAGATGGCCTGATAGACCAAAAAGTTTCACCTTCAAAGCCAGCTCTAATACTTTGACCACTGCATTTATGCTTGAGATTTTCTTCTCATGAATTAGAATGAGAGGATTTTCCAATTCCTGAGACCAAAAATGAACTTGACAGTTATGACTTGTGCAACATAGAGTTTAGTCGACAGAGCCATGTATAAGGAAAATACATACACATTTCTGGTTTTTCTGGTTCGTGATAAAATAGGGGGATATGTATCCCCTGTCTAACTTCATTCCTTCAACAACTTCCAATTCATTATCCATTGTCTTCCCATCCTGTAATAGATGAACAGATATAATTCGAGAGTTCTAACATTAAAAGAATATTAACATCCCAACTAAAGAGTAGTTGAAGACAAAAGTTCTGGGAATTTTGCAGCCTAATCAGAATAAAGGTTAATGAGAGCATGCTTCAAGGGAGTTATAAGATGCTCCATTCTTGCAAAGTAAAAATTAATTCAAGATCAAGTAGACAAATCCAACATGATAAGTAATAAGAGAAGCACAACTACTTACAGATATTGTGATAACTCCCTCTTTGCCAACTTTCTCCATAGCCTTGGCAATCAACTCACCAATTTCTCTTTCTCCATTTGCTGATATTGTACCAACCTATGATGGTGCAGTTACATATTAGGGTACATTCTATGGTTATACCTTCTAAGGCCAACTCTAAATATTCGACACATAGACTAAAGACTGGGAAAACTGACCTGGGCTATCTCTTCAGAAGTGCTGATCATCTTTGCCCTACTCTTCAAGTTAGCGACAACAGCATCAACTGCCATGGTTATACCACGTCTTAAGTCCATTGCATTCATACCAGCAGCAACTGACTTGCATCCTTCAGTAAATATCGCCCGTGTAAGAACAGTAGCACAAGTTGTACCTGCAACAAAATTACATGTCATTAGCAGCCTCGTTTTCTAGATGCTCAAAATGTATTAAAAAACGACAATTAGACCAAAGATCTGGGTACAATTTGGAGTGGGAGCAAAATCTTACCATCTCCTGCTACATCATTGGTCGCATTGGCTACCTGTTTCACAAGGCTGGCACCTACATTCTTGACTCTGTCATTGAACTCTATACTCTTTGCAACAGTTACACCATCTTTAGTCACTTTAGGGGCACCATAGCTTTGTTCAATTACCACATTACGCCCCTTTTAGCAGAAAAGTCTCGAAGTCAATAACTTTAACCACGTAATGAACCCTACTATATTAATGATCAAGGTAAAGATCCAAACAAACACATATGACATAGATTGTGAAAATGTATAAAGTTTTGGTCAGATAAAATCCAATTCTAGTAAATGGAATTAAAATAAGTTGTTCCTTCATTCAGTATAACCTTAGGGCCCATAGTCACTCTAACAGCATCAGCAAGCTCTTCCACACCCTTAAGCATCAATGCTCGGGCTTCCGCCCCAAATTTGATATCTTTGGCTGCATAGTTCCTGCTCCAACTCAAGTTACCACCAATCTGAGAAAAAAAAACTTAAAAATTTTGAGAATTGGTATTTAGTGACAGGAAAATTTATCAAGAAATGATTTACAGTAAGTCAGCTTGTGCAACTCACCGTGGTAGCATTCCTGCCGATCCTGTAAACCAAAAAATAAATAAATAATTTCGTGATAAGGTACACATAGCTTGTTTTCTAAGCATACGAAAGAAAAATAAAGCAGGTTCTGATGATTTTTAAACTTCTGTTCTTCACATTAGTTCCAATTACCGAAATGATATAACTCAAATTATTCACTTGAACAACGTCAATTTAACCAAATTGACAGATAATTCTGAGATTTCGAGCCGTGAAGTTAATACAGGGAACGTACCGAGCTTTAGAAGCGAGACTTGAAGCTACACGGTACATTTTGAGTTAAAAAAGGAATGGCGAAAGTGTGGAGACAGTGAAACTGTGATTGTAGAGCGAGTGGAGGTATGGAAGAATGAAAGGGTAGAGCTTTAAGAATAGATATGAAGATTGAAGAAGACTCTAGAAGCAGCTGCACCTTCTTTCTAGGGTTTAGGGTTTTACGGCTTATACCCTCCAACGTGATTCGAGGGTACTCTTTCTTTTTTTTTTTTCCGAAATTTTCCATAACGGCGATTTGAAATAATATTTGATTAATTACATAACCGCCCCTTTCAATCTAATATTCCACCAGATTCAAAGATAATATTGAGTAAAAATTAATTCCAATCGTTATTGTTTTGATACGTCACCTTGACCAAGGGACTGTTTGACATAGCCAAGGACACGATAATCAGCATCAAGATTGGACTTGGATCAGTAATAGAGAATCATGTAATTCATCAAACTCAAAAGAAGTAAGTTTTGTATTTTGTTCATTTAGCAATTCTAGGGCATATTTTTGTTGAGATAGATGAATTCCAAATGCAGTACGGGCTATATCTCAAGACCAAGAAAAAACTGGAGTGTTTCAAGATCCTTCAAACGAAATCTGGACTTGAGAAAGTCCTTAGTCTGATTGATGGCAATGATAGTATCCCCTATCAAAAGTATGTCGTCCACATATACAAGGATTACAGTGAAAGAAGAACCTTCAAGCTTTGTTAAAAGAGAATGATCAGACTTTGATTGAGTAAAATCACCCTCAATAAGAGCCAAAATAAACTTGGAATTCCACTAACATGACGCTAAAGTCCATAAAGTGACTTAAAAAGCCTGCACACTTTGGACTCCCCTTTGCTATCATACTTTGAGGAAGTTGCATATAAACTTCTTCATGAAAGTCCCTTTGAAGGAATGCGTTATTTACATCAAGCTGAAACAATGGCCAGTTAAGCTTAGAAGCCATAGCTAGGATGGTTCTTACACTAACAATTTTAATGACATGAGAGAATGTTTCCTTGTAATCGATCCCTTTTTTCTGATTATATCCCTTTGCAACCAAGTGAGCCTTAGACCTCTTCACAGTACCATCAGGTTTTTACTTTGTATACCCACTAACAACCAATAGCCTTTTTGCCCTTGGGAAGAGAAGTTAAAGTCCAAGTACCATTTGACTCTGAAGCTTGAACCTCAGATTTCATGGCCTCTACCCATCTAGGATCCTTAACTGCTTCATGGTAACTAGGAGGCTCAGAGAAAGATGCTATTGTGGAAAGGAAACATTGAAATTTTGGTGAGAGATGGGAATATGACATAACTGATTGAATAGGATACTGGACAGAATAAGCACTTGGAAAGACACAATCTTTTGACCAAGTTCAGGTTTGGAGATCCTAGAGTAAGCTCTAATAAGAAGATTAACAGTAGGTATATTCTCAGAAGAAGATTTGGGCAAGGAAGGAACATGTTCTATGGAGTTGAACAGTGGCAGAGTGGATTCAATTTGGTTAGGGACAGTAGCGTTTAGGAGGACCGAGGAATGAGGAGAGAAGTCATCATCTGTAAATGTGACATTTTGGGATGGAAATGGTAGAAGGGATGTATGTACATTGGCAAAAGGAAATGTATCTTCATGGAATAATTCATCATAGCTAATAGAGAAAGAATGGGAGGTAAGATCATGTACTTTATACCTTTTTTGAGTGAGGGAAATAACCCATGAATACACAAGCATATGATCTTGAGGAGAATTTATTATTGTTCGGTAGGATTTTGACAAAACAAAGACATCCGAAGTTTTGAGATGATTTATTTTTGGTGGTTTTTGGAACAAGAATTCAAAAGGTGATTTTTTTAATTTGATTATCACAAGGAATTATATTGATCAAATATGTGGCAGTAAGTATATATTTTGCCCCAAACTCTAGATGGAAGATGAGAATGGATTTTTAAAACCCTAGCAATATCTAAAATATGCCTATGTTTTCGGTCTAACTCCGTTTTGTTGTGGGGTATATAGGCAAGTAATTTTGTGTATGATGCTATGTGAGGAAAGAAAGGAAGACAAATCATGATCGAGAAACTCAAGTCTCATTATCACTTCTCATTATTTTGACAGTAAAGTGAAACTGTTTTTGAACCATAAGAATAAAAGATTTCAAATTGAAAGAAGTATCAGATTTAGTTTTCATAAGGTCCAAGTGACTCTAGAAAAATCATCCACAATTGTGAGAAAGTATTTAGCTCCTCCATTATGATTCGAAATCGTACATGGACCCCATACATCAACATGAATCAAGGAAAAAGGACACGAGGAAATAGACTCACTGTGAGGAAATGAATTGCGAGTTTGTTTTGCCAAGGGACAAACAACACAATTTCACATAATATGGAGATGAAGAATGTTAGTTAATTCAGTGATCAAACGAAGCTTGGAGTGTGAAGGATGGCCAAATCTATCATGCCACAAAATAGAATAATTTTTTATTGATTGAACAAAATATATTTGGATACAACCAGAGGAAGAAAACAAAGACTTTGGAATACAAGAAGATGATGAGTTTACAATGGAATTCAAATTCAAAAGAAGATTATTATTCTGAGGTGAAATGAAGTAATAGAGACCATGCATCATCCTACCAATCTCCGTTACAATTACAGTCCATTGGTCCTGAAAAATGAAAAATAGATGATATAGTGTTACATATGAATGATGTTGTGAATTGAAGTGAGACACATACAAGAGATTCTATTGGAATTTTGGAACAAAGAAAACATCATGAAGTATTATCTGAGTTAACAGGACATGAAATTAGAGATGTCAAGACTTTAAAAACAGAGGTCATATGGAAAGATGCTCGTGTATCTATTATCCAGTCATTCTCGGCAGTTGAAGAGAAAAAAACAGTGATTCTACATGTTAGGTTGGCTGATTGTGTTGACTCGGAAAGACTTTCTTTGTCCTGTCCCAAGAGCTTGATAATCTGGCACTGCTGCTCATGAGTAAGTTGAGTAGCAAAAGCTCTGGCAGGAGAACTTTGATCTTGATTAGAGTCATGAGTTGCATTATTAGAAGCCTGCACTTTTGATCCTTTATGCTTATGCAATTTGTGCCCTACTGGATAGCCTATCAGCTTATAGCAAGTGTCCTTTCTGTGACCAAGTTGGCGACAATACTCACACTCATATCTTTTCCCTCTTGATTGATTACCTTCTGAGAATAAATTTGAAGTTTTAGTGTTATGGTTGCTATACAGGGCCGTAGTTTCAACTGCAGTGCTTGGAGTAAAATTATGTGAAACAACTATCATAGTACTCTCTTCATCATTCACAATTGCAAATGCCTTATTCACTGAAGGCAAAGGCACAGTCACTAAAATCTGACTCCTATTTCCAGAATAACTATCATTTAGACCCATCACAAATTGCATCAGTTTATGATTTTGTTCATTTTATGCATACGCCGCAGCAGTGGTACACTCACAATCAGGCAGAGTAACAAAGGCAGCATATTCATCCCAGAGCATCTTAAATTTTGCATAATAACTCGCAACTGAAGAGTTACCTTGTTGAAGTGTCACAATTTCTTTTTGAATGGAATAGATGCGTGCACCATTAATCTTATCGTATCGTTTCTGTAAATCATTCCACAAGAGACTTGCATTTGATGTGAACGCAGCTGAATTCGCGATCTCCTTGGACACTGAGTTCAAAATCCACGAACAAACAAACTATGGCGTTGTAGCGCTGCCACTAAGAGAAGTAAAGAGAGGAAGAATCAGGCTTGCCGTATTGTTCTGTGACAAAATCGAGTTTATTCTTTGATAGTAAGGCCATCTTCATGGACCTACGAAACCAGAGAGAAACCTGGAATATCGGATGGGTGAATATAGAGGGGACTATGAGGTTGAAATTTGTGGAAGACGACTAGATAGGTATCAGAAGGTGTGGATTGGTTATTAAGTTGAGAATTACTTGTGGTTTCCGCGGAATCTGAAAGAATCGCCATCTCCTTCAAGAAAATGCAGGAATCCAGTGAAATAGACAACCTGGAATTTCAAATGTTTCTGTAAAGGATTGAAAGAAAAAGGATCAAGAAGTAAGAGCTCATGAGAAATTCGTGACCATTTGGTTCTAGGGAAATTTGGGGGAAAATTAAACGAACTCTCGGCCATGATACCACGTCAGACGAGAAAGAGAGAGAATCAAGATACAACTGAATTTTCATTAATTGCCAACTAGCCTTAAACAAATTGTTAAATACCCAACCTGAGAAACGGTTATAACAACTTAACACATAGAAGTAGCCTTATGGACATGCTCAAGCGGTTGGGGGTAAAATTGACTTTGTAAGTTTAGTCGGTGTTTAAGTTTTATATATAATATTTAAAATTATATTCTAAATTTATATGATAATATTATGAATTTAATTATTTTTTAAATTTTATTACTTATTATTAAAAGCGTGTAAGAGAATTTTTCCAATTTTTCTAAAAAATTAAAAACTTATTTTTAATATATATTAATCATGATATCGGTGGTAGACTCGTAAGTTACGATTTTACTTAGGTATATATATATATAAATGTGACTCAAACGTCTTGTTTGGTATTTATAAGTTGCATTTGTACATTGATCACATGTCATATCTATCGATCTATAAATCTTAATCGGTAAAATCATTATTGATCACGAGCCTGTATAGACACATATCTCTCATTACTCTATAATGCCATATAATTAATAAATAAAATATAAATGTTAAATAGTATATATATATATATATATATGTAAGTGCTTGCTATTGACAAAAATAAAAGACTAAAGAAGGTAGCCAGATGGGCAATGTTGGAAGCAAAGACAAGAGCAGTACTATAATGTCTGCGAAGAAGGATGTAAGAAGATTGAAAGCAAAGATGAAGCTGCTGCGAGAGGAAATAAATGGGGTCGTTCAAGAAAAAGAGAAGGAAATGGTGATTCATGCTTTCAAGGAAGCAGGATGGAAGGAGGAGAGGAAGAAGATGAGAGAGGAGGTGAAGATGTTGAGGAAGACAGTGGAAGAGACAATAGCTGAGAAGGGAGGAGAAGGAGGAGGAGAGAGAGGGAATTTAGAGTTAGGAAGCAGAACTGAAGTGATGTTAATGGAGCAGCAGATGAGAGAGGAAAGAGGTAGAAGAGATGAAACTGTTGAGAAATGGAAGCAGCTTTATCTTGCTATCAAGATTGAACTAGATCATCTCATTCAGAGAACCCATGATGCCAATGGTAATTTTCATGAATTCTACTAAGAAACTTCGGAATTTTTTTTCTCCTTTTTTTTTCCTGAATTTTGCAGAGTGCTGAATCGAATATCTTATTCTAAAAAACACACTTATACTCATAATTATCAATTTGAACCCCAAGCCCAATTCAACTTGTAACAATTAACACTGTGTTTCAAATTATTGATCTTCCATAGCTAGCCTGATTGATTGATAGATGACAGCCATAAGGCCCCATGGATAATGAGCTATAATGGGATGAGTCACATGGGCACAGAATATTACAACGTAAAAATGAAAATGTATTTTTTTGTTTTTTCAGTGGAGATATGTGGTCTAAAACATGGGATGATGGATAAGTACTCTACTACAACATCGTCTTTAATGTCTTATTTGGAACACTTTAATGTTGTTCGATCATGGATAAGACTTATCATGATCGGTTTACTCAAATTTCAGTTTTAGGTAGACGATTTACTAATTATTAATTACTATTTTGATGGGTTGTAATTTGCTCTATAGATGGAGTTATGTGGTGGAGAGAAGGAGATGTAATGGAAGAGTTGAAGGCAGAGATACAGGCGAGGGAGGAGACAATCAAAACCCTAAGAGATGAGATGGATTCAATGAAGGATGAGAAGTACAGGAGCGAGAGGGAGATTGACATTTTGAGGCAAAGCTTGAGAATTATGAGTAGTTATTAAGCAGCAGCAGCAGCAGCAGCAGCAGCAGCCATTTCATTACTGATCAAAATCAACTCCAAAATCTGTAACTTAAGCAGCTGATTAGTCTTAATCGCTTGTTAATTGATTACCTCCTTATAAAGTTGAAAAATATATCACTTTCTTTATACAAATTTTTAAATTTCCTAATTTTAAATAATTTCACGTCAAATTATATCTTATTTAATTATATTATTAAAATTAATATAAATAAAGATTCAAAAAATATATTATAAATAGAAAGAGTAAGAATTATTTTTCAGCATAAATGCTCTCTATTATTCTCTATTTATGCGAACTTTAGCATCATAGTAAACTTGTCGGGCAAGCTCTCACATTCATAACCATTTTTATGATTTAAGGTGTTTATATTCCTGCGGGTCGGATCGAGGGCGGACGGATTGCGGACACTTATATTTCCGAGATGAGATATAAAGACGTAAGATACCAGCAGATCCATCATTTGAATGCTTGGCAGAGTCCTTAGATGATCGCGCAGCATCAGCTGCCTTTGTCTCTTCCTGCATTTGCCGTGTCTTTTGTGGACTCCTTCGCCTAAATACTCACACACACACGTCAATAAGACATCATCAAAGTTTAATATATGATTTTGAAAAGCCTTGCCTTCGTTGACAGATTGCTTAATGCTAGACATGATATCATTCTCACGAAAATTTTGGGACATTACTCTGCCTTTTCTGTTATTTGTCCCTTCTGCTTGTTTGAGGCTAGTAGTGGAAGGAGCTACATATGGGGCTACAGATGTGGGGAAGCAGAAGAGCGTGTATTCATTCTCTTGTTTTTTTTGTTTTTTTTTTTTTTGGTCCAGGGATTGAGTTGATGTGGTCCTCTGTTTATGAAAGGGCTACGCGAAGCCAGCCATTTCCAAGGTGAAGTTGGGCCAGCGCCTTCTTGGTCCAAGCCTAGGATCATGCAGAAATTGAAACTTGAACTTTAAGATATCTCAAGCACAAAAGCAAATGGATCAAATGATAAGAACAGAGACATTGAGATAACAATACACCGTATGATTTGTATTATGTTCTTCTCACAAAAAAATAAAAATAAAAAAGGAAGAAAAAGGTTCATATTCTTTCAGTATTGTATAACAGACACCATCAAATAACTACACAGAAACTACCCCCATTTTACATAGCTTCGAGAAAAACGAAGAACAGGGGAAAACAAAGCAAAAACGAAGGGGAACCCCCCCTTAAAACACCATTACTGTCAAAAGAAGGCTTACATCTCGAAATCATTATTCTTTATCCCACCGAATCGAGAGCTAGCTTAAGCTTAAACATTCTTAATGCATGAGAGCAACGGCAGCTTCTTGCACTAAAGGCTGAGTAATATGTACATAATGCTCCGCTTCTCGCTCCACTTGTTCCCAACATTTATGAGTGTCCTTCTCCCTCATCTTCTTCACAAACGCCACAAAACGCCTCCAATTATCTGGCTGAAACAAATGTGGGTTCATCCTCAGATAGGTAAACGCACACATCTCCTTCTCCGCCTCAGGGTTATTATTCCCATCAAGGTTCAAAGAAGATGCTTGCAATATCTGCTCATGGGCATACTCGTCATATCGAGGTAATGCATTTTCACCAGCAAGCGGCACATTAGCTTTCTGGGTAGCAAAAGTAACCTGCCTCACAAGCTGCTCAGGAGCACAAAGAGCATCTTGAGGCTGCTCATGATCACGCATTTCAATGCATGTGAAGTTGAAAACAGCATTATGGCGAGCTAGCATCTGGGCAATGGGGATGTACCCGTCTCTGTACCGGGTATTATAGTATCCGGCTGTTAGCTCTGGTGCGTGAGAGCGGGTCCCGTAATGCCAGTGAATTCCTGCAACCTTGACAGATATCTTGACACCATAGTCCTCAAAGATTGGCTTGGCTGCAGTGAGGATTCTTTCACCATGGTCTATGAGCATTTGGGAATACCAAGTGAGGAAGAATTCCCCATACGGGCATTCATAGCCTCCGCCTTCTTTCCGGAAGAAGGTTGTGTCTTCGGGCCAGTTGTTGTAGTTGCCTGCATCGGTTGGGCCAGTGCTTCCCCATTCGGGCTTGCCAGCAGCATCAGCTGCAGCTTTCAAGCTCGCAAGCATATACTGAATAACATAATACATTATTCTGTAAGAACTGGAAAAATGACCAAAGCTGTTATTTGGGATATTGATTGTAATTTAAATTACCTTGTCATAACATTGGAAGGCTCCAATCCCTGGAAATTTCCAGGTCCCATCTTGCTCTGGGTATGAAGGATAACGCAGTTCACCAGCAGGACCCATTCCAACTTGGATTTCCTGTACAAAACTAAAATTTTAACAAAGAGAATTCCAACAAATTAAAGGATTGATTCATAACTCATAAGGGTGTTAGTAAATACCACGATGGTGTCACCAAGAAGGTGCTTGAAATGGTCTCTGAAGGCTCGCATAAAGTCCGCATAGCACTGAACAGGGGATCGGCCCTTAAGGACAGGAAGAGTATCACATCCAAGCGATATGTATTCATAGTTTCTTCTTCCCCATTGATCGGTGTATGCAAGGTCTGGATCTCTGTCAATATCTTCTCCAACCCACCTGGGCAGCGGAATTCTGAACACAAAAATATCCTTAATCATGTCATTTCCATGCCTTTCTTATTTCTATTCTTATTATATGCCTAGCAATTCTGGATAATTTACTGAATATGAAACTAAAGAAAAAAGAAAACGAGCTGGTGCTCTGATCCTCTGAATATATGTAAATTAAGAGTCGCGCGTGAAAAAGAGAAAGGAAAAGAGGGGAAAGCGAAAGGTGATAGATGAAGATATGAAAAGGTATGGAGGAGAAAGTACGCACGTGCAAGAATCACCGACGTTTCCGCCGCATTGGTGGAAGGACATGACGGCCTGGACTTTGAGGCCGTGCTTCTTGGCCATTTCCATGAGCTCTGTATAACCTCCCCAATTGTACGCGCCAGGCGCGTCTCTCTCAACCAATCCCCACCATACATCCATCATCACCCCCTCAACTCCTGCACTCTTCAACGCCTGCAAACTCGCGTTCATCGCCTTCTTCCTGTTCACCGTGTTCGCCATCGTCACGCTATCCAGCGGCATCATCACGTAAACCGGCACTCCCTTCCCCTTACCCTGCGCACTACCTTCTTTGTACTCTCTCATCGCCGCCGATTCCCCTAATTCCCTTTCCGTCGATGCTTCCAGATCCGTCGCGAAAGCTCTGCACGCCACCGATAGATCTGGTCGGATACCTCCGAGTACCGGCGATCTGCATGGACTCACCGGCGGAGACACCGCCTCCATACCATCCTGCCTCTGAGCTTTACACCTGATAGCCGTCGGATTTGGAATCCTCAACGACGTTGCATTCGCCGACCCCGTCACCTCGAAGGACGAGGTGTTCCCTGCCTCCGGAATCGAAGCTCCGGCAAGAGCTCCGATAGGATTCGTTATATTCAACGCCATATTTTCAATCTTCAAGCAGAGAAAGAGATTCAATTATTAGTTCCTAATTTCTTGTTTTTCAGATAATAAGAACTAAAGAAAAAGCTTTCCGTCTTCAATTTGAAATGGTGAGAAAATCTGTCTAACGGAGCCAGTTTAATTTATAGAGCTCAGATATGATAATGATATTAAAATAGGGAGCGGATCCAAACTTCCTGTGAAATATAATATAATAGAGAAGTCACGTCATGAAAATAGATAAAATATAATATTAAAATATAATTAATTTATTAACCTATTTATTTTTATAATTACGATTTTTTTTTTTGGTTTTAATATGGACGAATCATTATAATTATTAATATTAATTTAAATATGAAATATGAGTATAAAATTTAAAGATTGCTATTTAATTTAAATTAAAAAATTTAAAATTAATATTTAATTAATAAATCGAAAATGTAAATTAAATTTTATTTGAATTTTTCGATATATTAATATGTGGTCTCAGATTAAAATCTCTCGGTCTTGTCACGACCGCGCGTGATATATCGACATATCATTGAGATGGACGGTGGACTGTCGCCCACGCGTGAAGGTTTCAAGTACAAAAAAAGGGGGCCTTGTCACGATAACACGTGTGAGAGAGCGAGTGGTCACGTGTCCGGACCTTTAGGCAAAAGACAAGCTGGGTGGGGACCGGTTTGCAAAATCATACGGCAGCTTCGACGTCCACGAAAATCTAGAGAGGTAGACACGTGGCGCCCGGTGGAGTGAGTTTTGGTCTTTTGGATCATCGAATGCTGATCGCTGCCATGTGATTGCGAGTCTATGTCGCATAATGTAGATGTTAACTCTGGATACTCCTGAACGCTTTGATCCTGACCGTCCTGATCTGTTAGGTGGGTCCCTTTAACTACACGGGATTATTGTTGCACTCTTCAATTTCAAATCGTTTTTTTTTTGTTTATTTGTTTATTATTATTATTATTATTATTATTATTATTATTATTATTATTATTATTATTAATTGTAGATATGTTCGGTCGGTCCTAAGTCGTGGCATGTTTTGGACTGGATAATGTAAGTGCAAAAATGGTAATTAAGGAATACTAAAACCTTTCTAAGTTCAATCTAATAACAAATTGCCAACTGGATAATGCTGATTTATTTCTTCAGTATCTAATTATTATATTTAATTACCTTAAATTGTGGGCCACGCTATAAAATAAAATTTTATATTTAAGAATTAAGATTATATCTTAATTGGTAAATAATTATTACAAATGCCTAATTTTAAAACACCATCTCACTTAAGAAGACAAACCCACACTATGTTCGGTCTGTAGCAATGTGTCTGACTGCTTAAGAATCACAGGCCCAGTAGAGATATGGGCTATTGAGCCTTCAAAAATAATGGGGACGGGCTTTGGATTATCAGTCTCTCTTGAACCTCAAGGGTATTATTGTCAAATAGTCAACATCCTCATCCACGAATTCCGAAAGGGGACAAGAGGAGAAAATAACAGGCGAAGAAAAGAACAAAGCTCTCTGTTTTCTTTCTAGGTTTCAATTTCCTGTACAAATTTTCTTCTTCTTCTTTTATTTTTTTTTCCCCCACGAGATCTTGATATATATGTCCCACGCGATTCCAAATTGTTAATCTTTCCTAGATCAAGAGTATTTGGTTTTTGTTTCGCGTCGAAGGGATATAGATAGATTTATGTCAATCTGAATTGTGGGAAATTCTCTTTTCTTGTTGAATTTTCCGATTTAGAATGCCAGAGAAACTGAGAGCATGAGGATTTTCCGGAGGTATAATGACGGCTCTGTTCTGGTCAGAAGATAATGCCAATGCTACATCGACCTCGGCTCCACCACAGCCGCCAATCGTTAATCAGGCGGCGCCGAGGCAACCGACGCGCAGACACAGGTACGATGTTGGAACCGTTCTTTTTTTAATTTTTCTTTTGTAGTTTTTAATTTTTGGATTTCCATTTCATTAAATTCACTTTGTTGTTAAGTTTTGTTGGGTTTCGCGATAGCAAACAGTTTGTTCTTGCTTTTGGCGATTGAGTATGCCTACTTATTAAAAAAAAAATATATATATATATATATCTATATATTTTCAGTTTTTTTTTTCTTTTTTGGGTGCTGTGAGCTTGTAATGCACAGTTTGCTGTTAATATGTTTTTGTTATGGGTTCCACATTTTCCCAAATTCGTTTACTTAGCAATTCAAGCAATAAGATTATTTGCAAGTATTTTGAAACTACTTCCAGCTGATTACCATGGATGCCTTTTTTTTTTTCCAGAATAAGCAATGTCTTTCAGCTCCTAGCACGGAGAGAGGTGTCTCCGCGAACAATACGCTCAGCAAAGAGGTTCTGGGGAGAAACTTCTGACTGTCAACTAGGTTACACTGGGCCCAAGTATGAAGCAACTAGAGACGCTAGACGTGAGCTTCTCTCATGGTAATGGTTCGACTCTTCTGCCTATTTGTATTCTTTCCAATAGGATAATACAGTTGATCATTCTCTTTCCTTTGGGTTTGCTATTTGTGTTGGTTGAATGGTGCTAGTTTACAACATTTATGGTCCTTGATCTTAAAAAGATTTGGATGTCTTCAGGGTGGAGGCAGAGTCATTGTGGCATTTGTCAGCTAAATACTGTCCACTTTTGCCCCCTCCAAGGTCAACTATTGCCGCAACATTTAGCCCTGATGGGAAGACCCTTGCTTCTACTCAGTAAGTTTCTTGATCATAGACAAAATTTTTGCTTAGTCTGGTTCTTGCTAAGACTGTGAGTCTATAACTCCAAAGAATCCTCATATCTGCAGTGGAGATCATACTGTAAAGATTATCGATTTTCAAACTGGTAGTTGCTTAAAAGTGCTGAGTGGCCATAGAAGAACTCCTTGGGTGGTAAGCTCAATAGTTATAATTTATCTTAATTGATGATACCATGAAACCGTGATTCATCTCCATTGCTTGCTAAGATTTATTTTTCAATGATATATTTACTTCATCCCTGATCATGAGGTTATAATTGTTACTAAAAGAGGTAAACTTCATAATTGCACTATTTTATCGGCCTCGCAGTACTGCTAATTGCTGAATTAATGCTGTGTGGTGGTTTTGCATTTTCCAGGTCAGGTTTCATCCCTTGCAGTCAGAGATACTTGCTAGTGGAAGCTTGGATCATGAAGTTCGTTTGTGGGATGCAAAAAAGGCTGAATGCATCGGATCACGGGATTTCTGTAATATGCAGTTTCCCTTCGGAATGTTTAAGACAATAATATGTTTAATGATTAATTTGAATTTTTGCATAAGTTTTTTGGTGAACGGTTTTATTTTTCTCTGTGCAGACCGTCCCATTGCTTCTATAGCCTTCCATGCTCAAGGAGACGTTCTTGCGGTGGCATCAGGTCACAAGGTGAGGATTTCTGTGTGGGAATAGAGAATGACTTTGGATTGTAATAAGTGGCCTTGATAAAAAAAATTTGTATAGCTATACATATGGCACTACAATAGGAGAGGGGATACACCTTCACCAACCATTGTACTAAAAACGCGACGTTCTCTTCGAGCTGTGCATTTTCACCCTCATGCTGCTCCGTTCCTTTTAACTGCTGAGGTATTTTTGTGGGCTCGCGGGACATTCTTTGCTCATTCTCATTTCCTACTTGTAATGGCAAGTGGTGTTTTTTCCCAGGTCAATGACATGGACCCAACTGACTCTTCTATGACCCTTGCAACTTCCCCTGGATACTTGAGCTATCCTCCTCCTACTGTATATTTGGCCAATTTTCATTCTACAGATCGTGCTAATTCTGGCGAGGGATTACCTCTCATGTCTTTACCTTTTCTCATATGGCCTTCGTTTTCTGGAGACAATGGGAGAATATCCATGCAGCGTACTGATGGGGATGTTGGATCAAGTAGTGCACTGCAGAGGGTGGATCCTTCTGCTTCGATCCGGCTTTTGACATATTCAACACCATCAGGGCAGTATGAACTTCATTTGTCTCCTATTGAGCCTAATAGTTCTTCACCAATACCGGATGATATGGGAACTAATAATTACTTGAGTGAAATGGAGACGGAAGTTATGCAAACTGTAGTGTCCTCCTCAGAGAATATAGAGGTGCAGCCTGAAGTGAGAAATAATCAATTTTTCCCTTTTGGTGACCCTTGGGAGCTACCCTTTCTTCAGGGGTGGTTAATTGGGAAAACCCAGGCTAGCCAGCAAGCTATGCAGCTGCATCATGTCACTTCCCAAGAAAATTCTTCAGCTCATAGTGAGACTGAATATCCTACTCCAATCACTCCAACAGTAATTCCCATGGGTAGTCAACCTGGTGCTGCTCGGAGATCTGGTTCACGGCATAATCAATCTTCAGTTTCTCGCGTGCTCCCAAGTGGAACAACTGAAGGTACCGGTTTCAGTGTTGTGCATGGAGAAAGTGATCATCAACCTGTTGTTAACAGAATCCAAGCCGAGCTTGCCTCTTCACTGGCTGCAGCAGCAGCCGCTGAGTTGCCTTGCACTGTAAAACTCAGAATATGGGCACATGATATAAAAAATCCTTGTGCCCCTCTTGATACAGAAAGATGCCGCTTAAGCATACCACATGCGGTACTTTGTAGGTATAGCACTTCTACTCTATGTTAAGTTTTGGAACTGGCCTTTTGCTCATCACTGGTTCTTGTAGCAGTTGTAAGAAGGATGCAGTATGAGTTGACGCTCCATGTTCAACTACTGAGCAGTTGGTTGTCTAGGAAGGCATATTTAGGACGTTCATATTATTGATGTATTAATAAAGTGGAAGGGCTTGTTGTCAGATTATTATACATACTGAGGTGGTATAGTTTTCTGAAAGCTTACTCATAGCATGATGTTGTTGCAGTGAAATGGGCGCTCATTTCTCACCTTGTGGGAGATTTTTAGCAGCCTGTGTTGCATGTATGTTGCCTCACTCTGAAGTGGATCCTGGATTTCAAGGTCATGTTAACAATGATGCGAATGGGGCAGCAACATCTCCAACACGACACCCAATTTCTGCTCACCAGGTCATATATGAGCTTCGGATTTACTCCCTTGAGGAGGCAACGTAATGCTTAAAATCCTTATCCCTACCTCCTACGTTATTTGGATCTATTAAAGAATTCCCTCTCAGGGTAACCTGTTTTTCTTGTTTATGCAGATTCGGCATGGTGCTCGCTTCTCGAGCGATTAGAGCTGCTCATTGTTTAACTTCTATTCAGGTCAGTTGCATGAATTTGTTTAGGTTGCTGTTATTATCTTAGAGATTTTCCTCGAATGGATTTATTTTAGTTTCTCTTAATGGGTATCCTAATTAATGTCCAGTCAGTATGAAAACTAAAGCTGGTTATTACTTGCACCTGCAGTTCTCTCCCACATCTGAGCATTTATTACTTGCTTATGGCCGGCGCCATAGTTCACTTCTTAAAAGTATCGTAATTGATGGAGAGACAACCGTGCCCATATATACCATTCTTGAGGTAAAATGCGACAACAGACCAATCATGTTATATGGCTAATTGTAACTTTGATCTATGATGACATAAATGGTTTTTAGTATTAATTGCTATATGCAATACTAAAAGGTCTGAAACTATGATGTTTCTTCCTCCCGATTTTAAATATTATCTCTTATGTTTCTGGTCATTATGGATATTTTATGAATAACCAGAACCTCTATTCTATGTCAGCTATCGAGCTGTTTTAAATATGTTGTTATTTTCTATTCATGCACGGTATTCATAGTTCATCATTAACCATTCAGGTCTACAGAGTATCTGATATGGAACTTGTGAGGGTTCTACCCAGTGCTGAGGATGAGGTCAATGTAGCTTGTTTTCATCCGAATGTGGGAGGTGGCCTTGTCTATGGAACCAAGGTTAGCAATTTGAGCTCTCTTTTTTCTCTTTTTCTTTTTTTTTTTTTGGTTTTTGTTGGTTCATTCATATAGTATCTTTGACTAATTTCTGAACTTATTGCTTTGTGTAATATAAACCCAGGAAGGGAAGTTAAGAATACTCCAATATGACAGTTCGCAAGGGGCCAATTATACAGCACACGGCTTTCTTGATGAAAACATGCTCGTGTTGACTGAGGAGTGAAGGTGCAACTCTAATCTAATATAATGTTTTCTTTTCGAAAAAACGATGCCTTTATCGGCTAATAATCATCCCATGTTTCGTATTTTAGGTCTCCATGTATGTCTCGGATTGCTAGTAATCGGGAACCAGATCACTTTGGGAGATCTGCAACTCATGTTTAACCAGTTCTCGGAGTAAAGTAGGAGCTCTTTTTGCTGTTCTTTTTAATCTTTTGTATGCTGTTTTACACTAAGGAAAAAGAATATATTATGTAACTCAGAAACTTAAGTGTTGAATGAAGCAAAGATGTGTTGATATCCATTTCTGTCGACAATTTTGTCTCAAATATCATCACTCTGGTATTAATTCTTTAAATTATATGTTATTTTCACGTATTTTCGCCTAATCAAAATCGATCTTATATTTAATATATGCAAATAAAAATATATACTTATTTATGAGGACAATGTTTTATCATATGTGAATCATGTTATCAAAATTAAATTTAGGTCCTTACCTTTTTTTTTTTTAATTCGATTTTAATGAACAAGATAATCGTATAATACTTTGAATTTAGAAACTTAATAAATTCTACCGCACAATCTTTCATCTCTTCAAATCAGTAATCCATGGTTGATTTACGCTTCCAAGCCGTCATCATAATCATTGTCGTTTCTTTAACCTCTGTGAAAAAAGGATTTACTAGGTGAAGGAATACTCGTTCGAGGCAGTATATGTATTGGATCTTCTTACGGGTGACTAATTATTGTAGACCGGTACGACAATCCACACCTTCTCAACCCGTTTACCGGAACTCGAATCAGCCTTCTGAATCTCCAATCCGTTTTTGAAAGAACAAGTGAGGAGGAGTTTGAGAAACCAACTATCATTATGATCAAAGCTATTTTATTGTCTGATTCATCTCTCAGCAGCAACTATGTAGTGGTAATCATCAACAATTATGATCAACTCGCTTACTATAAGAATGGGGACGAAAAGTGGACGATTTCAAAGGGTTCAAAACCGGAACATGTTGCTTGTCACGGCTCAATTGAAGTTGGGGTTTTAAGGATATTTTCCCGGTTAAAAGAGTGAAGAAGGAAAATCCGACCACATTTTGATAAGGTGGTCCCAGACTAGGTTTCCGGGAAGTGTTACATCGTAGAATCGAAGGATGCAGTGATGACAAGTGAGGGAGTGCTCTCAAGTGATGACTCCAAGGAAGCGATTACGAGTTGGATACTAAAAGGAAGCGATGGGAATCTATAATAGAATCTTTGAACGGTCGTGCTCTTTTCATATGTGGGAATCAGTCGATGTTGTAAGGAGTTTTCGGATTTGGATAAAGATTCGATTTACTTTAGTGATGATAATTGGATGATGATCAATCATTATTGTTTCGAAAGTGATAATGGCGTTAATAATATGAAGAGTCAGAGTATGAAGTTGATTAGATCGGGGATTGAAGCGATGCCGTTTTATATATTTCCATAAATACATTTAAATGATTCTAATGCCTTTAATTTTTGTTTTTTCATCTTTCTTTTTTGAGTTGTTATGAAATTATTATGATTTACTAGATAGATTTCATAGCCCAATAATGACTTGTTCCATCGAATGATTGGGATGTGTTTGGTGTTTGACCACAACATGGCCCAATTATGTCTTCATTTTGAAGCGAAGAGGAAGGTTTCATACTTTCATTAATGGCGAGCTCTGATACTAGTCAGCATTCAACGTAGCAAACGTTCAAAGTCTTGGTCAACGATAAACTATGCGTACCAACTATCCTCCTTATCCGGTCCCACCCATTTACTTTTTTTTTTTTTTTTTCTTATTTTCCCATTTTCTTCTTTAATTGACTTTTACAACCAATTTGATCACTAATCAGCGATTTCACCTTGTAATCCTTCCATATCTGATCCATTCTACTTGCTCGCCAAAACATACATCACCCCAATTTCCACATCCTTCCCCTTTTGAAATTCATGCATGCCACGGTGAAGCATCCAAAGTTCTGCTATAAAAAATATCACTACTTTCATATATCATATTATATACTATATATATATATATATATATATATATAATATCTCTACACTCCCATCAAAATCACTATACGTACCAAATTAATACATATAAAAGGAAAATCAAAAGTACAATTTAAAATCTAAATTGTAGTTGGAGCGGTTGAATTTGGTTCAATCTTCCTCAACTGGATCATGGGAGGCTTATCGGAGCTATCTTCATCATGGTAAAAATAAGCCATTCCTCCATGCCGGGTTATATCCATACCCGCCATTTCATCCTCAGCTGATATCCTCAAAAGCTTTAGTTTATGGAGCACATAAAACAAGGTGCCCATTGTGGCACTGACCCACCCCACAATCACCAAGATTTGGATCAAATGGGCCCCTAGTAACCTTCCACCACCCCCCATAAACAACCCGTATGGGCGGCCCGGTTTCCCCGGATACACCTCATTCACGTACTTCTCCGTCGCAAACAGGGCCGTAAATATTATCCCCCATGCTCCACACCCTCCGTGTAGCTGTGCTGCCTCTAGAGGGTCGTCATACCTGACCTTCTCAGCTAGCTTGTTGCAACTGATCAACACGATCGATGCTACGAACCCGCATACGATCGCAGCCCACGGCTCGACAACTGAGCACCCGGAAGTTATTGCCGCAAACCCGCCGAGTAGCCCGTTACACACGTCGGTTACGTTCCAATGACCCGAGAGTATCCTTTTGCCAAACAAGGTGGTCAGAGCCGCTGTGGAGCCTGCTAGTGTGGTGGTAACAGCTGTCCGTCCGATGGCGCTCCACTGCCCGTAGTAGTTTCCGGAAGTGTACGGGACGAGAATTTTCGTGAAGGAACCGGGATTGAACCCGTACCACCCGAACCAAAGCATGAACGTTCCGAGCACAACCAAAGAAGCACTGTGGCCACGTAGCGCAACGGATCGGCCCGAATGATCAAACCGGCCTATTCTCGGGCCTTCGATTAAGGCTCCCCATAACCCGGCAATGCCTCCAACCATATGTACCACACCGGATCCGGCAAAGTCGATAACTCCAGTTCTGAACAAAAGGTCTCCGTCGGATCTCAGAGCACTGGCCCAACCATCACCGGACCAGAACCAGTGAGAAACTACCGGGTAAACGAATCCGGTCAGGAATGAAGAGTATATCAAATAAGCCACGAATTGGGTCCGCTCGGCGATTGAGCCGCTGGTGATTCCGGCGGCGGCGATGGCAAATGCCCACTGGTAGAGGAAAACGCTGTAATCGGCGGAGTCAGAAGGGAAATCTTTGAGGGCGAAGAAATGACGGCCGATGAAGCCGTTAGAAGGCGAGCCAAAGGCGAAGGCGTAGCCAAAAAGGTAGTAGAAGAGACCACCGGCTGTGGCGTCGAGGACGTTGGTGAGCATGATGTTCATGGTGTTTTTGGCTCGGACTGAGCCGGCACAGAGCATGGCGAACCCGAGCTGCATGGAGAAGACGAGGTAGGCGGAGAAGAGGAGGTAGGTAGTGTCGACGGCATGTTGGGTATCGCTGAAGTTGGTAGCGATGGTAGTGAACTGCGAACAGATGTAGGTCGCCGCTTCGATTGGGTTGGTGGTGTTTGGGCCGAAGAACTGTGCCAGTTGGTCCGAGCAGGACGAAGCCGCCATGGCCAAGATGGTGTGAAGGAAATGAGGGAAGAACAGAGAGAAACTGGGCAAAAAGAAGATCTTTTATACTGTTTAGAAGAGGGAACGAGAGTTTGGTCAAATGGACCCTTTCTTATGGAGGGAGAAAACGTAAATGTGGAGGCGGCAGCGAAAAGTAAACCTTTTTTTAAAGGGTAAAAGGGTCTAATCATCTCTGTGGAAATTAAGATTTTTTTTGTTTTTTTTTACATTTATCAATTATATTTCTTCTAATTAGGAAAGATGGATCAGCATTCATGATTCCAGGGTGGGAATCGTAATCGGAATCGGAGATTCAGATTCTTTCGGTAATCCATATTTGCTGTTACTTTTTTAACAAATGGAGAGGATTGATTTTTCGTTTGGATACAAAGAGGAAATTAGAAGACAACATATAGTTTGTGTTGGTTCACGTTCTAATAAGCGTTAAAATGTATCATTTTTACTTGTCACAGATTGATGATACACTTGTCACTGTCTCAGTGGATAACAATCTTCTTCGTCACCGCATTTTGACATTTATCAAAAAACCTTCCATGCACTTATTTGTCTTTTCCTTTCTCCTGGTGTTATCCTGCATAATGGCAAAAAATGCCTATCTAGCTAGCTTTGGATGACCTGGCATATGATCTCACTTCAATGATTTGGAGCAGACTACATAACCACCACGTGGTATATAAACAATAACACTTTAAGAACATCATCAATCTGCAGACAGGCTAACCCCCCCACTGCACCCAACGTGAATCCGCACCGTGGCAAGCTTAGCTTGATGAACTTGACGACCATAACTCAGGTCCCAGATGATGGAATATTTCGAATGTGGTCTTAACTTTAGTTATCATAATAACATTACATTTTACAATTATATATATCTTATTATTACATGCTACACAGCTAATCGGACACAGTTAGTGACCTGCTGTTATTATATAATGGTTTCACAATTCCCAGGCAGATGTCTTGAGAATCTTCATCTCCTCCAACTACCCACCCACCCACTGTTTCTTCGTTGCTCAAACTTTATCTGGTTTTCTTCCCAATTATTTATGAATATGTTGTGAACAGCTAGATGCAATCTGAAAATCAAAGAGCGAGATACGTATTTGGTTTGACCAGTAGGCCTTGTACGACCAAATTTGCTTGGTTTGACGGCTGGACTGCGTTCATTACAGTCGGTCTAGTTTCTTGCTGACTTTTGTTAAACTTTAGGTGTTGGCAAAACCCATTTCATACACTGATAACGTTTCGATTCATTGATGCGCCTACAATTTGACTTTATATAAAATTTCTACCCATTTTAATTTTCTCACTATATTAAATTTTTTTATTAATTATTGATTTATTAGTGGGACATTTATATATATATATTAAAAATTATAATGAACTTTTTTTAATTTATATAATTATAATTAACATTTTGATGTGAAATTTATTATAATAAATAAATATTTATAATTATCTTTTTATCTATTTTAAAATTTTATTATGTGACATTTATATAACTGATATTTTAAATTCTTTGAATCCTAATTTTTTAAAATATATTTATCTCTAAATTTTCTATTTTCTTTACATAAATTTTTTTTCATTTAAACCATAATTCTATTGATCATCATATGGAGCGGGATCGGAGAGAGCTCTTGTCATCATGACTGCTAGAGCTCGTGCTCGGGATGCTACGATTGGAGCCCCTGTCATGGAGCTTGACTTTTATTAATGGAGCTTAAAGCTCTAAAGATAGGATTAAAATAAAATAACAATTAGGAAAAGAAAGGATAAATTTTAGAGATAAATAATATATATAAAAAATTAGGGTTTAAAAAGTTTAAAATATTAAATCAGGTTGATAAGTCTATTAAAATAGATAGAAATATAATAAGGGTTTCATTATAATAAGATTTTATATTAAAATATTGATTATAATTATATAAATTTTGAGAAATTTATTATAATAAATATGAATTTTTCCGTTCATTATATTCTTTCTTAATAACTAAAATTACTCAAATATACTTGGAAGAAAAAGAAAATAGACACGAGTTGAATCTGTTTGACTTTCCAATTTATAAAATATGATAAAAAAAAGTCTCATATTTGTTGGAATTATCCTACATCATTTATGAAAAAAAATATCCGGTTAGTTTATAATTAAATAATTTATTCTTCTTTTATAAGATCTTTTAGGAAAATAAATAGTAAGTCTCTAAAAATTAATACAGTATCAGAACCAAACTCAGTAGATGTGTATATACTTTGTTTTGCAAAGTACTCTTTATACATTGTGTCACTTATTGAGTTTTCGGAATGACTAGCCCACAAGTAAGAAGAAGTGTTGAAATTTTCCTACATCATTTATGGATAATATATCGAGTTTGTTTATAATTAAATAGTTTCATCTTCCTTTATAAAATTTTGTATGAAAAAAAATAGTTTAATTTTAAAATTTAATAATATTAATAATAAATTAGATTTTTTGATTCATTTTCTATGCAAGACCGTGAAGGCAAAAATAATTAAGATTACTCTCGAAGTAGAAAAACATATATATATATTTTTACTTATTTCTCGTTGATCATTAAGATTTGAAAGTACAATAGGATATATAAATTGTTCCATATACATTTGTGGTACCATTGGCTAATACGACAACATTTTATGATAGGGGTGACTAGGGATGAGCAAATTTCAGTTTTCAATAAAACCGAACTGAAATCGATTGAAACTAAAAATGTAACTAAATCGGATTTTCGCTGATTTGACTGAAAATACCGACCCTAACCGAACAGGTATTAGACAGATCGGTTTTGATCGAAACAGTTTGGTTTTTCGAATTTTTTGTCATTTTTTTTCTTTTCTATTTCCACTTAATAGTATCAAGATGTATGTAATTGGTGATCGTATACATTATTTTTAATAATTTATTTGAGTTATTTTCAATTAATATCATATTTAATAAAAATTTGATATTATAATAATAAAAAAGTATTATTTTACCTTAATATCATAATCAAAATACTTTCAAGTATATTATAAATTCATAGATATTAATCAATATATAATTTATTTGATTATGAATTGTGATTGTGAATATATACAAGACGAAAATTTCATCGTAAAAATAATTAATATTAATATTAAATATTAATTTACTCTACGGATCGAAGACACTCATTGACCGACAAAAACTGACTGAAAAATTAAAAACCAATTTATTCAAACATATTTCAATGACGGAAACAGAATTTTGTTAAATAAAACTAATTGAAACTGACTGAAAGATATCAACTCCGGTCGGTATGAATTTTTTTTCTCAACGGGCAACGAGGTTTGTTGCTATGAAATGATTAATCAACACGGCATGTAGTAATTTGGATTGGCCTTGAGAACAACATGTCGTTGAGATTACCCGCTGCATTTAACTGAAACTCGCTCAAAAGAAGCCACATGCCGTTGTGATGCACATTCACTCGCCTACTCTCCTTCATTTATAAAAGAACGATGCCATTTCTCCTATCAAACCTTATCCCCTTCCTTCACCCTAAACCCAGCTCTGTTTTCCTGGCGAATCTCTCCTGCATAGCCGCCAATTCCGCCTCATTCCCTACCAGGCCTCGCATTCGTGGCATCGTTTTCGACATGGATGGGACTCTTACTATCCCTATAATCGATTTCCCTTCCATTTACAAAGCTGTACTCGGTGAGGATGACTATCGAAGAATTAGGGCTCAGAATCCTTTCGGTATTGACATTTTACATCTCATTGCGGATTGGAGCCCTGAGAAGCAGCGCAAGGCTTACGAGACTATCGCTGATTTTGAGCGACAGGGACTCGATGGCCTTCAAATTATGCCAGGTGAGTGATTGTTTCATGCATATCGTTGCTTAATCGAGGCTCTGAAATTCTGTTGCATAGATGATGGATATGTACAATGTAGTAATGGCATATCGATTTCAGTTTCTGCCACTTTCCTGTAAATCGATGCTCTATTTCGTTAGAAAGTACTCAAGCTTGTTGCTTGAGATGTTTAAAATTTAAATGGGACGGAGGAGGTTTTGAGCTTTGTAACAGATATCTGTATTTGATCTTCATCTTAAAACGGATGGAAAGATTGGTGAATCCATGATATTACCTCTAATGCAAGGTGTTAAGTGACTTAAAAGTCTTGTTCTTCCTCAGCCAAATACACACACGGCTCATTCGTACTTGTTTATCGATTTTGGTGCAGGTGCTGCAGAGGTATGTGGTTATCTTCATTCAAAGCTCACCCAAGTGTCTTCCATTTCACTTTTGGTGGTCGTATCTTGTTATCTTCCATGTACTTATAACCAAATATTATTTGATTTTGAACTTTAGTTTATACCAAGCTTAAATCTAAATGGAGGGTTGTACACAAGGGCTAAAAGTACTTAGAAGCACTTCATGGATGTTCACAAGGACAATGTATATTTAGAAGTGAGTTTCCGATCGCGATGGTATTTCCAGTCTTAGAAACTCATTCTGTTTTTATTTGTTTGTATAAAATTTCAGGAGGGGATTAATCACTCGCAATGTCAAAGCATCAGTTGATCTATTTCATCAACGTTTTGGAGTAAGTTTATGAAGTCTTCAATTTAATTCTGATTGCTGAAAGTAGATGATTTGCTCATTATCTTCATAAGTACCTCTTGCTCTGCAGTTGATGTTTATTCCAGCACTAAACAGAGAATTTCAACCATTTAAACCTGACCAGCTCCATTACTACTCATCTGTTCATCTTGGGAAGTTCAACCAAATGAAGTTATGATGATTGGTGATAGCCTTAAAGATCACGTGAGTGTCGAATCTTCTTTTTGGAAATGCAACTTTATTTAACCAAATTAGGATATATACTACGTGATGAATTGAATTATAACTTCACCTTCTCCAGATCGCCTGTGGGAAGCGAGCAGGTTCTTTTACATGCTTGCTCGATGAAACAGGGAGGTATGAGTCTCAAGAATTTGCCAATGTAGACCATAAGCCCGATTTCAAGGTAGCCTCCCTTTCCGAAGTTGTTGCACTTTTGGAAGCACATTTCAACCTGCAACCATGATTCTGACAAAATTCAACACAGTTGTGAGAAAGAAAGAATCTAGTTTCTGCTTTCTATTATTAATGATTTGGGATGGACTGCTTGTGACATGTTCCCCCTCCATTCCTAGATATATCTTGAGACCAACATCCATACAATCAGAAGAAATACTAGGTAACAAAAATCGGTTTATCTATACTCCTTGGTATATGTTAATCAGAGACTCATTGTGCCTATATGTTGCTTTGAACAGTCTTTCGCGTTTGTAGCCGAGCCTGGAAGATGAAAATTACTAGACAAGATGATGGTCTAAAAGACTAAAATCTCATAATGGGGGTTGAGGAGGAATGGATTGTTCTTGGCCCGCCCATCTAAGTTGCCTTGGGCCGAGCATCATCTTTTGATATCCTATTTCATAGGCGGGCCAAATGGTTCAAAAAGTTAGGCGCCCACCGTGGGGCTCGAACCCACGACCACAAGGTTAAGAGCCTTGCGCTCTACCAACTGAGCTAGACGGGCTTTGTTGTCGTTATGTGATAAGAATTTATTCTTATAACTATATTTAGGTATATGTATAAGCAACTACACAGTAAAGGTCGTGTCTAAGGAACTGTATGTCTCTCTCTCGCAGATTGGCCCTGTCAGGCCGTCACTGTGTCCCATTCAATTTCCAAATAAAGTGTGAATTGTCTGAGCCTAAAAGCTTTTTTGTTTTTTGAGTCAAAGAAATTGTTGGGTCAAATCAACATCACCACACTAATTCCATCAGAACGTGAACGCTAACAGCTCAGAGTAAAAAATGAAAAAGAAAAAGAGAAACTCTTCATAAGTATCCCCCCAACTTTTGAAAAATTTCATTTTCATCCTACAAATTTAAAAACCTGTAAAATATTTTATTTAGCTTTATTTTTCTTGTATACATAACTTGAAACTATTTCCCCATATGTTGTGATTATAACATAATTTTTCTCTTTGGCCCAAAAAAATAGAAATATTAATAATAATAATTTTTCTTAAAAAAAAGTCAGTTTAATTTTAAATTTAAATTATAAGATGTTAAATAAGATTAATATATACTATATATTAGAATCAACTTGCTCCATTGATTTAATCTAAGGTTGAGATTAATCTACATAATCTTAATTCAAGCTCAATCACAACTAAAAATAGAAATATAATTAAATTTTCAACTTAATTATAAAAATCCAAAATGGATTACTTTTTTTTTTTCCAATTAGAGGAGGAGGCCCTTATAGAATTTCTTTTTCTTTTTTTTTTTTTTTTTTGGTCCAACGAGAGAACCTTCTATAGAATTTGAAAGCAACATGTAATAAAGAAAAATTTGAACGGCGGAAACAAGGCAGCGAATAAGCTTAAAGAAAACGATGAAACGAACTCTCAAGGAGTCTGAATCCCACGCGCCACCTTCCTTCAGAGTTCACAAAATCCAACCTGGGTTTCTCGTGGTCAATTATCAACCGAGCGTGATGACCGACGTAAAAGCGCCGCGCACGTGACCAACTCCTAGTAAACAGGACCCGTGTGCCTTGCCTGCCTACGTGGCTACGTATGTTATGTTAGTGGCTCCAGTTTACGCGCGTATTTTCAGGGTGGGACCCTTTCAAGATCCTCCCGCTAAACCCCTGAGGGTCGGACTTCTCTTCCCCCTCCTACAGCTTTCTAGATCTCTCTCTTCTCTCGTCAGTCTATAAATTGATTAAAAAAGTCATATCCCTTGTTCTTCTTCCCCTTACTCTTCTTCTAGCAGAAGCTTCTCTGCTCAAAGTGTTAAATATTCCAACTTACCGGATTAGCAGATCTCACACCATGATTTACCCGTTGAGCTTTTCTAAGACTAACCCACTTCTTAATGTCAACCGATTAATCCTTAAACCCCCTCCAAAGCCATCTTCTTCTTCTTCTTCAAGACCCATTATACTCTGTTTTCACGCTCAAAATCCAAATACAATTGACAGAAAATCCAGAGAGTCTAAAGCCCCCGTCACACAAACATCTCCATCTCCATCTGAAGTTTTGTACGGAAAGGACAAGAAGAAAAAGTCGTCGTCGTCATCATCGTCATCATCATATGGGGAGAGGAGGTCAGGGTCTGCTTTTCCCGAAGTGGGTAGAGAGCAAATGTTGCTATTATGTGGGTTTGGATATTGGATTCAGGGTTTCAGGTGCTTCCCATGGCTGGCTCTTAATTTCCACATGGCCCACAACCTTCACTTATCCCCCTCTATTTTACAGCTTGTCCAGAATTCTGGCAATCTCCCTATGGTTGCTAAGCCTCTCTATGGGATTTTATCTGATGCCATCTACATTTCTGGCGCTCATAGAATTCCTTATGTCTCCATTGGAGGTTAGTTTCCTTAATACCTTAAAAATCTCTCCTTTATTCTGGTTGATCTGTATTTTTCACTTTTTCCCTAGAATAATCTAGGTTTGTCTTCTTTCTTGTCAACGATCATTCTATAAACATTGTGGGACTATTTTCTAAGCTAATGGAGACTGATTGAAAATGAATATGACCAGTTGTATTGCAGGTACTATCATGGGGTTCTTTAGCACTAATCCCTATAGCAGGCGAAGCTCTCCCGACCCTAATGGCTTGTGTTCTGCTTAGCAACCTAGGAGCATCCATTGCAGAAGTAGCAAAGGATGCTCTTATAGCCGAATATGGCCAAAGACACAATTTAACCGGTCTACAATCCTACACATTCATGGCCTTAGCAGCAGGCGGAATGTTAGGTAATCTAGTAGGTGGATACTTCCTACTCAAAACCCCACCCAGAATCATGTTCCTCGCATTTGCAGCTCTCCTCTCTCTTCAGCTCGTGATTTCTTCAACCACAAGTGAAGAATCTCTCTGCTTACCCCAACCATCTGACCGGATGAGAAAAACGGTAGTAGAGGGTATCAGAAAACAGGCATCTGATCTTGTACGGGCGCTTGGCGAGAAAAGCATCTCTCGTCCTCTTACATGGATTGTAGCTTCTCTTGCATTGGTTCCGATTCTTTCCGGATCCATGTTTTGTTATCAAACTCAATGCCTTCGCCTCGACCCTTCAATATTAGGCTTGTCCCGGGTTGTTAGCCAATTAGTCCTTCTGTTCTCTACTGTTCTTTACGGCCGGTTTTGGAGACAAATCTCCATGAGGAAACTAATAACCATAGTGCAAATTGCATATGCTACTTCTCTTCTACTTGACCTTATTCTAGTGCAAAGGATAAATCTTAGATTTGGTATTTCCGACGAGCTCTATGCGCTCTGTTTTTTGGGCTTGGCAGAAGCCATTGCACAGTTTAAGCTTCTGCCATTTTCGATTCTATTTGCGAGTCTATGTCCAAAGGGTAGTGAAGGGTCTCTCACTTCGTTTTTAGCATCGGCTTTGTGTTTATCATCTATAGTTAGTGGATTTTTTGGGGTTGGATTGGCTGGTTTGCTTGGTATAACGTCGGGTGATTACTCCAGCTTACCTGTTGGGATTTGGGTACAGTTTGTTGCGGCTTTAGTACCGTTGTTTTCAATTCATAATGTTCCGGATGTTGAATGTGTTGGTGATAGGGAGAGGAAGAGGGTTTTGAGTAAAAGAACGAGGAGAAATAGACGGGTTGGGAGAGTTGTATTCGGTTCTGTTTACGCTTATCGTCGTGAGAGAGAATCTGAGGAGCAGAAGTGAAAAGTTAGCAAAAGGAGAATGCTGAGGGAGGTGAGGGCTATAAGTCAGAGCTGCTAATGAAGCCCTGTACAGTTCATTTTTGTTGTATTTGGTTGTATAGTTGCCTTATTTTTTCTTATTTTGTTTTCCACTTTTCTCAACAGAGTTTGCTTCAACCAAGAGGTTGAAGAAGTGCTATAAATGACTTACAGTAATGACAAATTCAGTCGGAACGAAAATAAGTTGCCTGATTTTATTTCTTTAGATAGCATGAAACAAGACAATTCGCATAACATCACATCACGATCATCAGTCCAAAGCTCTAATGTAGAGAGCCTTCCCATTTGATGACCACTAGGACAAAAACAAAAGTTACAGAAAAGCTACTTAGAAGTTTAATTTTTAAGAGAAGGGCACGACCAGATTGTGCATGCTAGCATTACTTGGTTGGCTGATATTTTCTTGGACATCATCCAAGTTCCACAACCCATCCCATAAGACAACGTCCTCATTAGAGCAAACTTCATTGCTGCTAGCCATAGAGAAAGAAAAACTGGCCTCCTCGGTTTCAGTCTGGTGGTAAAATGTGTCCATGTCTTGCTTCAATGGAGGAGACACAGATTCTGTTTTTTGGCTGATGTGTTCATCCAGTAAAGCCAACATCTTTCTCATATCGAAGTGATTGAGTTGGAGATGCTGCAGTTGAATCTGGGGGTGTTGTTGTTGCTGCTGCTGCTGCTGCTGCTGATGATAATGAAATTGTTGTCGTTTCAAAACACGAGCTTTCGCCTTTTCTCTGACATCAGACGAGACTTTGGTCTTTTTCTTGAAGTGGGTCCTCCAATAATTTTTTATCTCGTTATCGGTTCTTCCCGGCAAGTTTCTTGCAATCGTCGACCATCTGAACAACGACAACACAGTCAGTGTTTGATTCAACAAAGAGAAATCTTTAACTTCATTTGATTTCTCTCTTCCTTTCTTTAGAAAAAAGAAAGATGAGAGTCATAGAAAGAATAATACCTGTTCCCCCACCTAGCATGAAGCTCCACAATGATGCTCTCTTCAAGTGGAGTTATGTGCCCTCTCTTCAAGTCTGGCCTCAGATAATTCACCCACCTCAATCTACAGCTTTTCCCATTCCTCTTCAACCCTTCATAATAAAGAGAAAACGAATGCGTATTTAACCAACCCCCCATTAGGGTACTGAAAATTTGGGAGTAAAAAAATTGAAGCTTTTTTAAGACAGGACCAAGTTGTTCACTGATACGTATCAGGACCACCCAAGTCTGTTTCGTTGTTTATTGCATGAGATTAAAAAACTGAGTAAAAGTGAAGAGAGAAAGTGATGTGTGCAAACCTGCAAGTTTAGAAACAGAGTTCCATCTTCCTTCACCATGAAGGTTGATATACTCAATCAGCAACTTGTCTTCTTCACAAGTCCAAGGCCCCTTCCTCCATACCTCTTCTTCTACTACACCTCCTTCCCATCCCAAATACCCTGCCATCATTACACCCAAAAACATGTAACAAAGAAACAAAAAAAAAGACAAGAAAAAGATTGTTTGTAAGAAGAGAATTGATGTTTGTGTTCCAAATTGTACGGCATTTTGGGTTAGTGTTGGTCCCATATTTATATGTGCAGCTCAGCTCCCCCACTTAATGCCTTTTGTCATTTTCTTCTGTTTTTTCATTTTCAGTACTTGTGATCATCCCTAAAAGTACTTGTGAGGTGAAATTACTGCAAAATATTTATTATTTATTTTTATTATTAAAAGGAAGAAAGAAATAGAAGAAAAAGTAATGTTTTTTTTTTCTTTTTCTGTAATGTTTCTTATTGACGTCATTGCATGAAAATTAAGTATGTTTGGATACAAAAGAGAGATATGAAACATTGTGTTTGAAGCCACGTGTCCACAAGGCATATATATTATCTAATATTATAATATGGTGAGTGGGGTTGGAATTTTTGTATGGTGAAAATTACTGCATGGCCAATGAATGTTACACGTGTGTTTTTGATGAAGCCCTTTCTCATGAGTTATAAATTTAGCCTTAATAAAATCTTCATAAAAAAAAAAAATACAAATTAAAGATCCTATTTTTGGCATTTGGGTATTAAAATATTAAGACCACTCATTGTCTTCTAAGGTCACATAATAGGGCATGTCTTGTGTTTTGTTGATTATAGGATGTCTAATAGTGATTTTCTCTTTTCAAATGGAGTTTTAACTTCATATTGATTTTATTGTATAATATATTTATATTTATATTTTATGAGTTTTTATTAATAAATAGATTATATAATTTTTTTAAGTATTTTTTTTTTGTTCAAATTTTAAATAATTAAATATCATTAAATAAATTTTAAATTTCACCACCTTGAATGAAATCTTTTTTGTAGGAAAAAAAAAAAAAACCCATTTTGGAATCCGAAGTTTGACTTGAAAGTCTATATGGACTGTTTCTATCAAGGCTGGTAAAAAGCAATCTGATTCAAGGGAATTATATATATATATATATTTACTTTAAAGATGGTTGGATAAACTATCAACTTCATTCTCCTTTGACCATACCTATAATAAGAGCATACATTAATGTTTACTAAAAAGATGATTGATTTTTGGCTCGGTTTATCGCTATGATGATAAAGATGGAGCGATAGATTATATAAATAGATTTAGCTTAATTTTTTTTTTTTTTAAATTTATCTTTTTCACCGGATCTTAATTTGTATTTAGTATTTCTAGCATGATTTTTATTGAAAGAAAAAGAAAAAATAATAATAAAAGAAAAATTGATTTGAACTCTAGATTTTATTCGAGGATAAAGTTGAATCTAGTTTTATGGTTCATTAACATGGTGTTAAACCTTCACCAAGGCTGCTTAAAACGTTCTTCCCGTCCGACGTGTAGTTCCAACATGGGTATCTACTATCTAACTTACGATTAAAATGTGAATTAATCTATATATATATATATATATATATATAATAGTAACACCATTGGACATTAGCATCCACATCAACAACTTTTTGAAGAAGAATAAGAAAGGAAGAAGAAAAAGCTTCGACCAAACTTGTTGTCGTCCATCTTATCTTGAATGGTTTGGGCTGTTTAGCACTGTCGATCTTAATTATATGAGCTAATCTCGTTTTAGATTGACGAAATTGACAGAGGGTAATAAAGATGATTAAGACATAATAATTTACTTGTTCCTTTTGCACTAATCTCTTACTTAATTAGCTAACACTTAATTAATTAATGACAGATTTGGAGTGTTGCACATGTTGTTCTTTCACTTAATCACTTTGACCCCAATACCAATGCTCCCTTTTGTGAACTCAACCTCACCTACATGATCACGAAGAATATGTTCTACTTTTGGGTCAATCACTCATGAACTTCTTAGGCTTATCCACACTCTTTGGTAGGTAAATACTTCCATCATCCTTACCATAATCCACCATTGTTTTGTTTGCGGCCTCAATTAGTTAACTAATGACAAAGTTTCGATAATCATTCGATCCATGTCGATGTTTACAATCAATTTTTTTTTTCATATATTATATTTCATAAGTCATACCATATTTCATTCAGAACGATTGAACTTTAAATATAATATTTACTCGTAAGTTTAGGTATATCACACCATTTAGTTACTTAGTTCTTGACTAAGTACCCTAAGCTACTCAGAAGAGAGATTTGAGTAGTTCTTGACTAAATTTAGTTACTTAGTTCATCAGTAAAAATATATTACATCATTTAAAATTGCTCATTCACTTTAAAATGATATATTACAATTTTATTAGTAGACTAAATTTTAGTTTATGAGCATCCAAGTATTTCTCATATTTAAGACGAGACATATTATTGGCTGGACTGCACTTATGGTAGACTAGTCCATCTCAATTGAAATTTGTCAGTTTCACACTTTCATATCATATATTATATTACCTTTATATATGGTTGAAATAGATCAATTTTTCATATATAATTTCACACCCAGAAGAAAAAAAGTTGAGTAAATTTTATTGCCTACTATATATTATGATTACCGTGCATTTGGAAGGACTTAGCCGTTCATTTTTCATTCGATGGTCAAAAATATATCGTATCAGTCATCAGTTTATTTTTAATCATTTTCAGCATTCGGCTAGAAATGAGCTAATGACTAAAAATAAGCTAATATTTGATGCATTTTTAACCCTCGGATAAGAAATGATTTTTTCTTAAAAATATGAAAAGACATAATATTTGATAGACACTAAATTTTCATTCTTCTTCGCAAAAATTTTGGAATTAAAAAAGAATAAAAAAATCAGATAATTTATATATGAATCTGTCTTAAGAAAAATCCAAAAAAAAGTAATAAACCATCTTTATATATCAGCGTTGGAGGATTACGAAGAGAGTAGTGCTTGATCAGTAACACAGGAACACACATCTCATGCTGTCTTAAGATAAGTCAAATTACAACATAACAACATAAGCCGATCATTACAACATAACACGAAATATCATGTTGTCTTCTTCTCAGGTCAATAGTGAGAAGTCAAATTACGACGACATGTTTTCTATTATAAAACCACATGTCGTCATCTACTTGAACTAGTGGACAGGCACAGGTCGACGTACCACTCTGAGGGGAGCTAGAAAGACACGTCGTGTAAAGCGAGAGGAGTGGTCGGTCCATATCTTATAAACAAACATCACGATTCACGACACTTAGTAGTATTCTAAGTAACGAACGACGTGTAGTTTATATGCTTTAAATCATTTTGCCCACTGCCCAGTTACAGCTTCTCCCGCCCACTGGTCCAATCCAAGAGGTACGTAAACGCCATACCTTTCTATCTGCTTCCCGTAGTTTGATTTGGGGTTTTACTCTGTGTCTCTCTACTGGAGTTGTTAACAGTTCCATTGCTTTTGGTTTTAGGAAGTTCGAAGAATACTATAAAGCATTAGGACCATTTTGAAGCTTTGTTTATTGTTTTCTTTTTTGGATGGTTGTTGCTAATAATACTATAATGAAAAGGAATTCTTTTGAATAATTTGTATGAGGTAGGGAGCATCTGGGCATACTGTTTTCATGTTGTCCTGATCAATTTTTTGAATGCACGCAAGGTATTCGATAAAATGTCTGACTTGCTGTGAAGAGCTTGAGATGATAGTTCTTCTCTGCTTGTGTATAGTTTCTGTGTTGAAATGAGTTGTACTTTCAGTCTGTATTTGACCTCTGCTCTACGTCATTTAGTATGGAATGATGCCTCAGATAATTATGTTGTCTAAATGCATGTAGAAGAAGACTTATATTGTGTGTAAATCGGATCATATGTTTATACATTATATTATCTCATGTAGATTTTACCTCTAATTCTCTCAGGTTTTCTTCAATAACCCAAAACCGCCATTTATTCGAGGAATTTTGGGAAGTGTTACTATATATTCAAGAAAAGATGCTCACAAGCACTCATACCAGCATACGTATAAAAGCATGTTTTTTTCCATACCAAAGGTATTAAACAACAACTTCCTCTCTGCCTTTACTTCTGCATTCGCTCATGGCCATTTCTCAACATTATCTCCTTCTTTCCATAACACCCTTATTCGCCATATCTCTGAAGCATTCCGACATGACAACCTCAATCTCTTAGACCCCACTTTTGTCTCCAAGTTACAACCCTGCCATGTTGAACCTATCCTCACTACCCTCCAATCCAGCCCCATTTCAGCCCTTCGCTTCTTCCATTGGTCTGGGAAAACTCTGGGTTTATGCCATTCACCACACTCTTTTCGTGGTCTTATTCATTTGTTGCTTCAGCACCAAAAGTTTGGCCCTGCTAGTGAGGTTTTTGATAAAATGGTTGGTCTATATGGGACTAGTTTTGAAATCTTCTTTAATATTTATAATGACTATCAGTCTTATGCTTTGAATCCCAGCAAATTTTTTAGCTTTCTAATTGAGGGTTATTGTAGAAACGGGATAATCGATCAGTCTGTCCAAATGTTCATGTATATGTCGAAATTGGGGATTCTTGCTTTTCCGGGTGCATTATCAAGGATGTTAGGATCTTTGGTTGATAGAAATAGTTTTGAGATTGTTCTTGATATACATGGAGAAATGTATAGATCAAAGACAGGACAGTATTTTCATGTGTATCAGTTTGTAGTTAACGATCTGCTAAACAAGGGAGAAATTGAAAAAGTTTTGAATTATCACCAGGCGACAATAAAGAGGGGCTTACCTGTTGAAATTGTTGCTTGTAATAAGATCTTGAAATCTCTTTGTGATAGAAATCAGAGAAGTCTCTCTACCGATTACTTCAATGTTATACTTACAGTCGGTCCAAAACCCAATGTAGTTTCATTCAGCACTTTGATACATGCATGTTGCAAGGATGGAAGATTGAAAGATTCATTTGAGCTTCACAAGGTTATGCTGGAAAGGGGTATCAGTCATGACTTGATTATCTATACCATTCTTATTAATGGTCTCTTTCGGGCAGGGAAACTGAAACAGGGAGAAGAACTTCTGTCATCGGCATTAGAAAGCGGTATCAAGCTTGATGTAGTGACTTTTAGCTCCATCATGGATACATATGTGAGAAGTGGAAATTTTGGAAAGGCTGTTGAGGTCTATCATAGAATGGTAAGGGAGGGAATCTCACTAAATGTTGTTAGTTATAGCATTCTTATAAAAGGCTTGTCACAGAACAACAATATTACTGAAGCTTGTGGAGTGCTTGCTCTAATGATGAAAAGTGGTTTTGCTCCATCACTTTTAACTTATAGTAGCTTGATTGATGGGTTCTGCAAATTGGGAAATCTGAGAGATGGGTTTTTCCTGTACAGGAGTATGATAAAGACGGGGCATAAAAGTGATATTATAATTGCTAGTGTGCTTATACATGGTCTTTGCAGAAAAGGGTTACTTAGAGCTGCCCTTAGGTTATTCTTTCAGGTTGTCAATAGTGGATTAAATCCTAATGTTGTAGTATTCAACACATTGATAGATGGATTTTGTGGATTGAGACAAATGAAAAATGCTGTGAAGCTATACATGCAAATGGTAAGGTATGGAATAGACCCAGATGTCATGACTTATACTGTACTTATCAGAGGCATTCTTCTGCTTGAAAGATTGAATGATGGATTAGTGCTTTTCATGCAATTGTTAAAGAGAGGTGTCTTACTAGATGTTGTAGCTTATTCCCTTTTGATTGATAGTTTCTACAAGAACCAAAACATGTCTGCTGCATTATGGATTTTCGAACTGATGCAGAAGAATGGGGTAGCTCCTGATATTGGAACATATAACATCCTCCTTAACATGCTTCTGAAGAGTAACCGTATAGAATCTGCAAAGCAACTCTTTGATGGCCTTAAGGTAAGAGGACCAAAACCTGATGCTGTAACATATAATACAATGATAACTGGTTATTGCACTCAGAAAAAGTTGGATGATGCTATTCAAATTTTTAACAAGATGACTTGCTATCATGTTAAACCAAATATTATCACTTTTACAATTCTGGTTGATGCTTTCTGTAAAGAAGGGAGAATGAATGACGCATTTTTGATATTCAACAAAATGTTGGAAAGGGGTTTAAAACCTAACGTGGTCACATATAGTTGCTTAATTGATGGTTGCTTCAAATCGGCACACACTGAGTGCGCTCTTGAGATTCATGATGACATGATGAAGCATACGTCTCCTAATATTGTTAGCTTCAGTATTCTCATTGATGGTCTATGCAAAAGAGGGCTAATAGAGGAAGCAGCCTTTGCTTTTCGCTGTGCTATAGACGGGGGCTTGGAACCAGATGTGGTTGCATATGGGATTTTAATTCATAGCTACTGCCGGATTGGAAGTTTAAACGAGGCCATGGTGTTGTATGACGGTATGCTAATACAAGGTATTGTTCCAGATAATTTGATTCAGACAACAATCGCAAGGCATCTTCTTCCCAAAGGTGGCAATAAGTGAGGATCGTCACCTGAACAAGGGCCACTTCTGGTTTATCATCAAGTTCTGGAGAAGAGCCTAGGTACATACTTTACTGCTCATTCAACATTATTATACTCCTTTTGGTGGTTCACTTCAAATGCAAACATATAAGATAAAAGTGTGTTACATTCCTACACCAAAGATGCCCAAAAAAAAAAAAAAAACCCCACCCAAAACCCAGAAGAAGGGGGGGGGGGGGGGAAGGATTAACAGAAACTGTTGATTATTACATAAATACATGTACAATATGGAGTACTTCTGTTTTAGACTCTAGCTGTAGTGATTGGATCTGTGGTGGGTCCCTTGTGCATTGGGTCGGCTCCGGCTCCAACCCCCGTCCCATACTCTGGGTTCCGATAACCGGGCCCATATCTGCTGCTAAACACTCCGGCATGAAGCAATGCGACGTACAGAAGTTGAGTGAACGTCAATATTATAACGAAGGCCTCTATTACTCTCAGCCTCCACCCTCTCCACCCCCCTATGTGAATCTCCTTGCATGCCAACCTGCACACCACAACAGAAAGACATGTAAGTAGCTGTTCTCCACCGCTCTGAATGGAAACATACATAAATACATTTTATTACCCGAAAGCTAGTGCAGTTAGAGCCCATGAAACAATGGAGGATGATCCTGCCGCAGCAAGGCTATCACTCCTCCAATCCCTGATGTGAAGACTTCCCAGTATCTTTGAGGCCACACCGACCACAGAAGCTATAAGAGCGAACGTCAGGAAGAACATTGTTGCACCATTTCCTCCAAAACCTGGTAATATTTCATGTATCAAGGGTCTCATATGCTTAGATAAAGCCCAAAAAAGAAAAAAAAAAGTTTCCTTAAGTTATGCATGAAGATGATTACTTGGGTGATTGGTTTGGCCATTGATGAACTTATTAAGACACCAACTGGCAAAACCCATCACGATCAGGTACATGATTAGGTTCAGAAACAGCAATGGAGCTGCTATGTTTCTTCCTACTGTCTGAGCCATCTTTCTGATTCTCTGTCTCTCAACTTCTTCCTTCCTTGCTTGTTTTCTTCAATAACTGTGTTCACAGTCTCTTAAACAACACTTTCAGGTTTGTTTCTTACTACTTCGGAGTTTCTCATCATTGTGTTGGCATGGAGAGGGGATTATAAAGAAGGAGCTAAGCTGCGGAGTTGGGACACGTGGCAGCCTCTGCAGAGAGAATGGGACATGTGGTGGGACACTTGTCAAAGGTTGTAGCCCCTGAAAAAAAATCCCCTCATTCGCTTCTTAGTTCTTGCATCCTTATTTTGTTGCATTAAGTTAATCGGTGCCTTATCCAGTTGTCTCTATTAATATTATCCCCCCTGTTGTGGGGCCTACTTACAAAAAATCAGACGGTGATAAATGAATGCATCTGCATCATCCAATTCTACCTGTTATTGA
Source organism: Coriaria nepalensis (assembly GCA_027186245.1). Taxonomy (NCBI): domain Eukaryota; kingdom Viridiplantae; phylum Streptophyta; class Magnoliopsida; order Cucurbitales; family Coriariaceae; genus Coriaria; species Coriaria nepalensis. The sequence continues at coordinate 1,547,260 of CP114487.1, read as the reverse complement.
AAGTTTTTGTTCCAGAATTCAGGCAGAAGTAACCGTAATTGGTCGATCTCTTTCTACAATAATCTTTCTTATTCCAATGGGCCAATAGAGCCAAAGTTTATATTAACCATTATGCCGTTGTTCCAAATTTCTAACCCACAGTCTGGGCTTGAATTGGGTCCAGTTATAGTTATTGGAGCCCAGCCCAACAATAATTTCCCCTCCCTCTGTTTTACATGTATTCCATTAATATTATTAGACTACTCAAGTACTAATCGTTTAAGTAATTATTACACTAATCTTATTACTAATTTTGGGGGGAAAACAAAAATACTAATCTTATTACTACAATTTACTCTAATAATCCAAATCAATTAGTTGAAGTAGCACGTGCTAAACACGGCACCTAATCTATTTATCTCAATATAAATTAAATAAATTGAATAATATTAATTATTAACGAAAAATTCTTAATTATATATTTTTTAATTAATTAAATTTTAATCATAATCCATTTCATTAATGAATCCATAAGTTGTTTTAGTTACTTTTTGGGGAACAAAGGATCAAACTAACCTATAAAATAATTCTTACTTTATTGTCGAATGATAGTTTATTAAAGTAGATTAATGTAAGATCATATAAATCATATGAAATCTTCGTAATCATAGGAATATAAACTAGGAAGAAGCATAATCATTAAATTTAGATTTACATTGAATAATATTTGCTAAACTCGGTATATCATATAATTTCATATATGATCTAATGCGATTGATAATTTAATATAAGACTAAAATTTATATCTATAAATAATTAGATTGTGATAAATTGAATAATGTAAATAATTTTCATATTTTAAATTAAGCATTTATTATTTTTATTATCAGATAATAATAAAATAATATGTAAAGTTAAAATAGGAAAATAAATTTTATTTTTATGTTATCCTTCTATTTTTAATTTTCATTATAAGAAAATTTTGTTTGATGGACAAAAAAAAAAAAATCTTTATTTTTATTTTTATGTTTATAAGTATGATCTAGTGTTATTATAATCACAAATATCATTAATATCATATCAATAATTATATAACAATTATTATATATAGATATTTTCCTATATCATATTAAAAATATAATTTATATGAGAATAATCATATATATCAAGTTTTTAAAATTTATATTTTTGAGATGCGATAGTAATCTCAACATTATTTCACGTTTTACGTTATGTTTGAGTTTATGTATATATAGACCTTTTTTTTTAATTTTTAATATAATAATATAAAGTATGTATAACAGTTAATTTAATTATTTATTTAAATTTAAAATTAATACCATATAAATATTTAAAATCTTATTTTAAAATTAATTAATAATAAAAGAAATAACTATATATATATATATATATATATTTGGTTATAAAAACTTATATATACTTAGATTTACGTGGACTTAGTGAAGCCCAAATTCCAAATTCAAGGGGCAATCTCGTCCACTAAATGTTTATTTTCAGTTCATTGTTTATCGTATCGTTGTCCCCCCTGGAAGAAAAGAAAAAGAAGCGAAAAAAAATGACGAAGAGAGTCTGTAATTTCTCTTCTACATTCTGTTCTCAGAAAATCCGACATGGAAGCACCTTCTGATCTCTCCGCAGAACCCTAACGAAAAAACCCTCAGAACGGCAAGCTCAGTCTTCCATGCGCGCTAACCTCTACATACTTCTACTCGAACAATTCCGACTTTTTGTTCACACCAGATGGGCTCTACTATCCCCGTCCCCGTTCTCGACCTCAATCTTCTCCCTGACCCACCCGCCTCTTTCGAGAACAACAAGAACAGCTACAGCTTCAAAATCCCCAAAATTGAGCCCAAGCACGAACCGTTCGACGAAGCACCGTTACAGACCCCTCAACCACCTCAACAAACGCCGCAACCCCTACAATCCTTCTTGTCGGACCCTTCACCTAACATTTTCTCCCATTCACCAGTCACTCCTCCTCCCCTCCCCGAACAAAACCTTACCTCCTTCTCTCAACCTTCAAATATATCCTTCTCAGACGTTGACAATGTCCACTCCGAATTCAACCGCATTAAAGAGCTTTTCAACACCGCTTTTCCCAAGAGGTTGGAGAACTACTTATGCGAGGATGAATTAGATCACGAATCTGGAGCAATCGTCCCAGTCCCAGTCCCGCCAGAAAATCAGGTTTCGACTACAGTTGTGGCAAGGAGGAAATATCCAAAGCGATCGTCAGAGCTGGTCAGAGTAACCGATCTCAGCGTTGATGATCAGAGATACTTTCGAGACGTAGTGAGACGCACAAGAATGATCTTCGATTCTCTTCGCATTTTAACCCTAGTGGAGGTAGAGAAACGCCGCGATTCAGGTCTCTCTAGAAGGCTCAGAGGCGACTTGGTAGCTTCCTCTGTTTTAAGAGAACGTGGACTCTGGCTAAATCGTGATAAACGGATTGTGGGTTCGATTCCAGGTGTGTATATAGGCGATTTGTTCCTCTTTAGAATGGAATTATGCGTGGTTGGGCTTCATGGTCAGACTCAAGCTGGAATCGACTATGTTCCAGCTAGTCAGAGCTCAAATGGAGAGCCTATTGCTACGAGCATAATAGTGTCGGGTGGATATGAGGATGATGACGATGCAGGGGATGTGTTAATCTATACGGGTCATGGTGGGCAAGATAAGTTTTCATCAAAGCAATCTACTCACCAGAAGCTAGAAGGGGGGAATCTAGCTTTGGAGAGAAGTATGCATTATCAGATTGAAGTGAGGGTTATTAGGGGGATTAAGCACCCAGGCAGTTTTACTAACAAAGTTTATGTCTATGATGGTTTATATCGGATCCTTGACTGTTGGTTTGATGTGGGCAAGTCCGGTTTTGGTGTTTATAAGTATAAGCTGGTCAGGATTGAAGGTCAACCTGAAATGGGTAGTGCTGTTTTGAAATTTGCAGAGAGACTTAGAACAAACCCTTTGTCTGTTAGGCCAATGGGATATCTCAGTCTTGATATTTCAGTGAAGAAGGAGAACATTCCGGTCCTTCTTTTTAACGACATTGATAATGATCAGGAGCCATTATTTTATGACTATCTTCTTAGGACTGTTTTTCCGCCTTTTGCGTTTCACCAATCTGGCAATGGTACTGGTTGTGACTGTATATCTGGCTGTGTTGATGATTGCTTTTGTGCTATGAAAAATGGGGGGGAGTTTGCTTATGATCATAATGGATTTCTCATCAGAGGGAAACCTGTAGTTTTCGAATGTGGGCCTTTCTGTCAGTGTCCCCCACACTGTCGAAATCGGGTTTCACAAAAAGGGATAAAACATAGGCTTGAAGTGTTTAGGTCAAGAGAAACAGGATGGGGTGTTAGGTCTTTAGACTTGATTCATGCTGGTTCATTTATATGTGAATATTCAGGGGTTATTCTTACCATGGATCAAGCCAATGTTCTATCTATGAATGGGGATGCATTGGTTCGTCCCAATCGATTTTCGGATAGGTGGGCAGAATGGGGTGATCTAACTCAAATAGATTCCAACTATGTTAGACCATCTTACCCTTGTGTTCCTCCATTTGATTTTGCAATGGATGTTTCAAAAATGAGGAATGTTGCTTGTTATATAAGCCATAGTACGGTCCCAAATGTGTTGGTCCAGTTTGTTTTATATGATCATAATAATCTTATGTTCCCTCACTTGATGTTGTTTGCAATGGAAACCGTCCCTCCGTTGAGAGAGCTTAGCCTTGACTATGGTGTTGCTGACGAATGGGTGGGAAAGCTCTCGATTTGTAACTGAATTAGTTATTTTCGAATGGAGATGTGATTTTGAAATCTCTGCAGCACTGAATTCTGGGATTATATATGCACTAAGGTAACCCTTTTTTAGAAACCAATTTCATCATATTGTTTACACCCATTCCTCAGCATTCTTTCCATATTGTTGTACACTATTTCATTCTCTGTTTTTACTGTAACTTTTTGGTTTAATGTCAACCAAAACTACTTTCCAAGCCGTTTGGATGCTGTTCCAACTTAATTCTTATTCATTGTTTATATTACTTTCTATCATTTTATTCAATTTTCAAAGTGAAAGTAAAATTTGACTCCTATGAGAACCGTATGCATCGTGCTGCCATTGTTTCTTTTATGGTTGTAATTCTCTATTATATGTATTAATGTTTTGTCTTGCATTCTAATTTGCTCTCTCTATTGTCATGGCTATGAAGATAAAGACGGTTAATTTCCGATAACCTAAGCAGAATAGAGATAGCAATACCGTATTTATCGAGTTTTGTGAACTCAGAGCCTCCTAGATATCATCCCAGTCCCCATCATGCTTCAGTGAAGTGAAATTTTCCGAAGTTTTTGAGTTTTTTTGTTCCGAGCTGCTGAGGTTATAGGGAACTCTTGCAAAGTATATCTATCTAGAGCAATGGAGTTGCAGTGCTTGAAGCAGTTAGGGACCTGACATTTTCTAACAGGAGTCCATCTATATCCATTGTCGGACTTTTTGGATGCTAATTTGCCCAGAAAAGCTCCTATTCCGTATCAAGTTGTAATCACGAATGAATATGTACTTCTTTGTAGTTATAGATTGTATTTATAAATCCAAAAAGGGAAAAAAAAAAAGAAAAAAAGAAAAAAAGAAAAAAAGAAAAAAAAGAAAGATAAAATTTCCATAGTTGGATGGGGAAAGAAAATTTGTACAGGGGCAGTAATGACTGTATAGAACGTAATTTTCTTATAGTTATTTAATTTATTTTTATTTTTATATTTTGAGAATTCGCACTCAACAGAATTTACAGAAGAAGAGTAGATGCGTGTCAATCAGAAGTAGAGAGGTGAAAGGAAAATAAAAATCGTGAGCGGCAGGATTCGAACCTGCGCGGGCAGAGCCCACATGATTTCTAGTCATGCCCGATAACCACTCCGGCACGCCCACTTCATGGATAGATCTTTAGATTATGTCATAGTTAACAGTCGAGACTTACAACTTTGCCTACAACTTTGCAAGTTGCTTAACAGTTATGTCATAGTTAACACTAAGTCGCGAAGATGTATCACATAAGCAGTGGTCGAGACCAAGCATTACAAGACCTCTTGACCAGTATTTATCTCAAGTAGTGGTGCCAGTTCTCAGTGGGTTTACTAGCTATGACCTGATCAAATTAGAAGCGGAGCCTATTGAGGTACAAACCGACTTCCATCTAGTATGACAACAGCAGCCTATTGCTTGGCTAAATCAAATGTACATAACGTTTACCTATCCCAGCACCATAAGAGGGGTAAGGGAGAGAGAGAGAGAGAGAGAGAGAGAGAGAGAGAGAGAGAGAGAGAGAGAGGAGAAATGAAAAAGAAATCAAACTTCATCATGCGTACGTCTCTCTATTGGGGCCTCCATTCTGTGAATTGGATCATCATGGACTTGGGCTTGGTTTATCACATCTTCAACTAATCACGAAGAAAGGGACTTAATCTTATAATTACTCAAGCTTCTTCCACGAAATTCAGCATCTAGGAACGATATCAAGACATCATTATCCTCCTTTTAAACGGGAAGTTGATATTAGAGTTAAGATATATGATGAACGAATGGAAAAACAAGCAAAGGGAGTTCATTACCTCCTCCTGAGCAGCTTTCCTCATGCTATCCTTCGCTTTCAAATTTGCATTTCTCAAATTCGACCTTAAGCTGATAACATAATATCGTAAAATCATTACTAACCACATGAAAATTCAGCACTTAAAATGCTAAAACCCTAATTAAGTTCAACAAGTCAACCAAATTTGTTCACTTAATATCCCAAAGTTCCTAAGTCTTGTATAATCTCTTGAAGTACCTTTCACTCCATTTCTACGAAGGATGCAAATTATCTAACAACAGCACAAAAGGATTACAATTTTCCTTCCATTTTTCTCAGAGACCAAACATGAATTCAACAGATAGCAGAAGACATAAACTGGAGACAGAGAGAGAGAGAGAGAGATACCTCTGCAATTGATTCTTCCACAACTCGAGAAGCGACTGAGCAGCTTCGATTTGCGGACTGGACGGCAATTGAGGCGCGAGGAGATCAAGCTGGAACTGCATCGAAGAAAGCACCGTCAATCCATCTTGAGCGAGGCCGTTCAATCTCGGAAGCGAATTTGTATCTTCCTTTCTCCTTTCCGATTTGCCATAATTTTCGATCTCCTTAATGTGTTCCAGGGTTCGACTGTACGGTTCGTCCCACTCCTTCTTCACCTTCTCCACCTCCTCCACTACTCTGTCCATCACTTGAGATCCAAACCAATGCTGGAAGCCTTCCGCCTGTTTTGGCTGCCGGGAAAGCGTGGGAAAATCTGCTCGGAACGGGGAGATGACTACGTGGGTAGGAAAAAGAAAGAAAAAAAAAACGGAATGAAGTCATCGGCCCAATTGGGCCTTTTTGGACTGGTGTAGGCCCAAAGTCCTTGGACTCGTGTAGGCCCAAAGTAAGAACTTTGGGCCTGCTTTCGCACAATCTCAGCCAGTCAGAGAGTCAAGAGAGTTTTAGCCACCCCACCGCTCCTTTTTTCTCAGGAAACAAACGCCACTCTATCATTCTCTCGCCTCTGCTTGTCTGTTTTCTCTGTCTTGATTGAGACGAGGAGAAACCCTCAATCATGGCTCCCTCTGCTATTGCTCCGTCTTCATCTTCCTTTATCTGCAACAAGGTCTATTTTCTTTCCATTCTCTTGCATTTCTCATTTTCATTCTCCAATTAATAAACTCTTGTATTTTCCTGGAGTTTCTTACGACGGATTTTCATTTTCTAGCTCGTTCGCTCTCATTGCACTCTCTCCTAACCGCTTATGATTAAACTTTTTGTTTACTATATTTCAGAAGGAACTGAATCTTTCTGCTTTCTCTTCGTCTTCACCATCCGTGAACCAGAGATGCAGGCGATCGGTCTCGAAGAAAATATGCGCGGTAATGGCGCCCCAGCAATCGGAACGCAAGCCTGCCACCACTGGTTCAGTTCGGTTTCTTCCTCTCTCTTTCTCAATCGTTAAGTTTTCCTTCTCCTCCAGTTATTTCATAGCTAACTGGTCCTTTACGAGATGGGATTTCTATGAATTTTCAGGTCAAGACGGCCATGACTATGACCGAAAAGATACTGGCCAGAGCTTCTGAGAAACCACAGCTGATCCCGGGCGATAATGTTTGGGTTAATGTGGATGTTTTGATGACCCACGACGTTTGTGGTCCTGGATCAATCGGAATCTTCAAAAAGGAGTTTGGCGAAAATGCGAAGGTGCTTAAATTAGAAGACTTTCAAATTGTTTAATGTTTCTATGCAACGTAAAATCATGCGAATTTTCTTTAATCTTTATCCTAATAGTCTTCATTTTTTACATTTTTTACATTTTTGTTCTATATGACTATATTATCTTTCTTTTACTCACACTGATTCTGTATCTGCTCTTGAAGGTATGGGATCGTGAAAAGGTCGTCATAATTCCTGATCATTACATCTTTACAAGCGATGAGCGTGCAAATCGTAATGTGGACATTCTGAGGGATTTTTGCAATGAACAGAAGATCAAGTACTTTTATGACATTAAAGATCTTAGTAACTTTAAGGTATAGCATTTCAATATCATTTTCTTGTCAATTGGGAGAATAATTTCAAATGTATCCTTTTTATTTTTAGTAACTTTGAGGGTTAAGTGAGTTTTATAACTTTACAGGTGAACCCCGATTACAAAGGTGTTTGCCATGTTGCTCTTGCTCAAGAAGGTCACTGCAGGCCTGGAGAGGTGCTGCCATTCTTCATCAAAAAGAAAACATTGTTTCCTGTAAATTGTCTGCAATTTTTTGTCTTCAAAACAATGTTTATAAACCCCCCCCCCCCCTCCCTTTTTTTTGCTTCAGGTCCTTCTGGGTACAGACTCCCATACTTGCACTGCTGGAGCATTTGGTCAGTTTGCTACAGGAATTGGTAACACTGATGCAGGCTTTGTATTAGGCACTGGGAAGTTGTTGCTAAAGGTATTCAAGATTCTCATTCATTTCATCGTATAATTCATTTTATAAGTAGGAATATTTTTGGGGATTCATTTATCCTGTGTCTTGGAATGGTAGGTGCCACCCACTCTGAGATTTGTAATGGATGGAGAGATGCCTGATTATTTGCTTGCAAAGGACTTGATTTTGCAGGTAAGATATCTCCTTTTAGGTACTAATTTTCTCTTTGCCTTTGCATTTAATCCAGATTTATTTTTTTTCTTTCCATGTCTCAGATTATTGGAGAAATATCTGTGGCTGGGGCTACATACAAAGCGATGGAGTTTGTTGGCTCAACAGTTGAAAGTTTAACTGTGAGTTAAAGACGGATGCTCTTTATTGTAATTAGGTCGAATTTAAATGCTAGAACATTTGAATGAACTGTAATTCATGTGCTTCACCATCGTACAGATGGAAGAGAGGATGACATTATGCAATATGGTGGTTGAAGCTGGTGGAAAGAACGGTGTTGTTCCAGCTGATAGCACAACATACAAATACCTTGAGGTAAGAGCAGTTTGATCATCAGATGCATATAATTTGATAGCATCTCTCACTATTCCTCTCCCTGTGCTTTTTCTTTTTTGGGGCCTACGCTGTGTGGATTGTAATGGGGCCCATGCTTTTATCGTTTGTTAAATGCAGGATAAGACAAATGTACCTTATGAACCAGTGTATAGTGATCAGCAAGCAAGGTATTTCCTCGCTTGAATAAGGATATGGATCTAATCTGCCCTATTTCATGGGATTTCTAATTCTTGTGTTGAAAATAGTCTCTTATGTTTCAATCTTTGACATCTGAAAAGTTACATCTTGAAATCAACTTTGGACTATCACTATATGAAAAGATTCTGTGTTCTGTAAAGGAAGGATACATCTTTCAGCTCCACCAGATGACATTAAAAAAAATGGATAAATGGTGTCCCTTGCTAATATATATGTTTTATTTGATGTCCCATTTTTTATGGCCTTATGTATAATTTTTTTCCCCCTTTTGGAGCGTCCAGGTTTCTCTCAGAGTACAGATTCGATATCTCAAAGCTGGAACCCTTGGTGGCTAAGGTTTATAATTTGATATTGCTTAAACATGTAGTTTCTTTTTTAAACATGTTTTTGATTGTTTCATGTCATACCTATGTCTTTTGACTCTTACTTACATAGTATGTCTATCTTGGCAGCCTCATTCACCAGACAATCGTGCTTTAGCTAGGGAATGCAAAGATGTAAAAATTGACCGAGTGTATATCGGATCTTGTACTGGTGGGAAAACGGAGGATTTCCTTGCTGCAGCTAAAGTTTTCCTTGCCTCAGTTAGAAGCCATTTCTCTCTTACTTTCATAAACCCTTCACAGAGCTTATTCTTTGAATTGCCTTTCCCAACTAGTATTTCTCTCGGGAGATAACTCAAATTTCACATCTGCAGGGTAAAAAGGTCAAAGTCCCCACATTCCTTGTCCCTGCCACCCAAAAGGTTTGTAGCTCTACATATATAGTTGCGCCCTCATGTTGCAATCTCCGGTAAGAAGATACCAAAAAAACTTCTGTTTTGACCCAAAAAAAAAAAAAAACAGGTTTGGATGGATGTTTACAGTCTTCCAGTCCCGGGTTCTGGTGGAAAGACTTGCTCCCAAATATTTGAAGAAGCTGGGTGTGACACCCCAGCAAGTCCTAGTTGTGGTGCTTGTTTGGGTGGCCCTAGAGACACATATGCCCGCATGAACGAACCTCAGGCAAGTAGTAGTCCTTTTTCAACCGGTCATAAATGTTCGGCTTCGGATATAACCTTTGCTATGCAAAATAAAGAAAGGTTTCCATATATTTGATTTTATAATAAAAGCTCAAAGGGTTTGGTTTTGTGCAGGTCTGTGTTTCAACTACAAATAGGAATTTCCCGGGAAGAATGGGGCACAGAGAAGGGCAGATATATCTGGCTTCTCCGTACACAGCTGCAGCATCTGCCTTGACTGGATATGTCACTGATCCAAGAGAATTCTTGCAGTAAATTTTGAGCATGGGGGAGTACGTCATTATTATTGCTATATATATGTAAGGTTTGTACTTTGTGTTGTTGACTTGTTTGTAAGTTTGATGAATGGTGGAGCTGAATTAAGTTATAAGTAAGATGAAATCCTGAGTTATGTTATGCAAATGGGTCTTGTGATAATTACCCCTCTTTATTGTTAATCTCAGTTTTGTCTAATGTCGGATTCAGACAACCCGACTATATCAATATGTTTAAGAGCAATAAATAGTTGTCCTAAATAATCATTATTTAGTTTAAACTAGAAATTCTGAGAATATTAAAATTTGTATAAATATCAATATACTCACTAATTAATGAAATTGAAATATGTTTTTTTTTTTTTTTCATTTTTTTAAATTAATTCAGAAAATTAGAAACCACAAAAATATTTCTCTCTTGTTATTTGATTGAGATTTGAATTTCATTTTAGAGAAGAAAAGTACGGATTTAAAGAGAAAAATGGAAGGAATAAATAATAGCCTAAGCAAGTATTCAAGCAAGACTCGGGAACTATACACTTTACATGAATGTCCTTTAAAAATGTACTCCTCGGCGCACGTTAGCAAATGTGAAGCGGTTAATTAACCATCCCTTCAAACTTAACCAGATCCGGAGTCTAGGAACTTCCAGTTTGGACCTTTCACAAATAGCTCAGATCACCCGCTGATGGAGACCGCCGCATACGGCCCCCGCTGCTTTTCTTTGGCGGCGTTTCTCCACCGCAAACTATAGAACACTGAAGCCCGCAGATGTTACTGAAACAGGAAAATAGACCACTGTCTCCGTCTGTGCTTCGCCGTTTGTGGCGCTGCTGCTCGCTAGATGAAAGGCTTGAGCCATTGTCGTACACTGGGGGTAGCTCCGTCCTCCACCTGTCTAATTTAGACTGTAGTCCCTCGACGCTCTCGTCCACGCTCCACCCACCCAAGATGGAGCTCTCGCCGCCGTCATCAACCTTCTTCGCCGCCATTGCTGCCGCAACCTCAGATGGTGATGGACCTAATTCCGATTCCGTCATAAATGCTCCCCCTCCGAGGAAAGACTTTCTCGGAGTTTCGTACTTGAAATCGTTCGGTCTCGCGTACGATTTCAACGGTGTGGATCCGTACGCAGCTCCCCGTGGAGTAGGATAAACCGCAGGGGATTTTTTCGATTTCTCGTTCAGCACTTTCGGACCCGGACTCGGAGTCTTAACGAATTCGGGTCTCGATATGGGTCTTATTTTCTCTGCTTTTCTTCTAACCGGTAAATCCTCAATCGGGCTTAAATCGGGGCCGTTGATTAATGGACCCGGTTTCCATTTGATCGAATTATCCATGATATCTGACCCATTAATCAACGAACTTGCTTTTCCCTTTTTCACCATTTTGTATGGGTCCTCACCGTAATCTGAACCACTAATCATCGAGCTTGCCTTTCCCGCCTTCCGGCTCTTTATTGATCCCACGCTAAGCACCGACGCCGCTTTAGATCGTCCTTTGCTCTTCTTCTTCGTGGACACATCTGATGCATTGATCATGGAGCTGGCTTTAGATTTTGTGCCTTTCTCTCTTCCCATCATTTCTGTGCTTCTAGCCTCTGATCCCATCATAGAGCTGGTATCGCTCTTCGATCGTCGTAACTCAACCTTGGCTGGGGGAACTTGACTGCTAGGATTCTGCGATCCGTGATGATGATGAGGATCATCCTCGCCCATCAATTGTCTATATCCAACGGCTGAGGTGCTTAGTTGAGAATACAAAGGCATGCTCCGCATCGAGCTATGCAACAGAGCAACTCCGATGTTTAAAATGCCCTGAGGTCGGCCGGACTGCCGGCGAACCTGAAGCGCGACGAATCGCATTCCGACCTGCGGCTGATGGTGGAAGTAGTAATGATTCAGAGACGGAGCGGGAATGAGATTTCCCACTAAGATCCGGACCGTGCCTACATGGATATCTCTGAACCAATGCACGGCGTAGATCTCGATCATGACTGCCGACGTGTCCTGATGTAGAAACTCGTCGTCGACGCGGAAGACAAATTTGTCGTTCCAGGTGGGGTTGTTGTTACCCTGATTGTCGACCCGTGTGGATAGTGTCCGGTCCGGGTGTACCCACGCGACGGCGTACGTTTTCATGTTGCGGGCAACTTGGGCTAGATCCTGCGCGGAGATGACGTTCAGCTCAAGGAGCTGAAACGGATTTAATACGGACATTGACATTGGCTTCTAAAAAGAAGGTGCCGTCGGCGGCGGTGGCAAAGGATGAAAGAAGTTTTTTAAGGGAAAGGAGTTGGAGGTGGCGGTGCCGTCCGAGAGAAGGGACGACGAATGAGAATCCTTCAGACGAGAAGGATTGAGAGGAAGAAAATTAGGGGGGGACAGAGTTGGGAACATAGGGAAATTGTGTTGGCGAGAAATAACAGAGAGATTAACGGAGATTTAGTTTTATCGGTTTTTTTAGACAGACAGCCAGCAAGCCAGCGATTTAACGAATTGCGTTGGTTTCTTAAATTTCCATCTCATATGCTATTAATTTTCCTGTCAGTTTTATTTATCTGGTTCTTCATTTTAGTTGGTAGTTGACAGTTGGGACAGTTTTCTTCCATTTTTTTATTTATTTATTTTTAATTTAGTTGATAATGGTAAGGAATGTTTAGCATGTTTTAGAAAATACAAAAAAATAATTATTTTAAAAGATTAATTTATTTTTATTTTTCTTTTTATATATTATTTGATTTTTATGAATTTATTTTTTTTATTCCTATAATTTTTTGATTTATATTTTAATTTCTTCTATTATTTTTTTCGATAATTAAATTGATATATTATTATTTAAATACATCAACATACGACATATATAAAATATAAGTTTTAATATTATTATATCTATAATAATAATTTATAATTATAAATTTAATTTAAATTAATTTTTTTTTAAAAATAATTTTTATCCTAAAAATTTATAAACTTTATATTTTTTTCTTATATTTATTATTTATTATATTTTTTTTCCACTTTTACCAAACTCCTTTCATGGAGGTCAAACCTCTATGCTCCTCGAGCTCTAAATCTATCCATGGAGTTCAAACTCGAAGCTTGGTGGTGGAGGTGAAAAAAAAGGTGGAGAAAAGTATAAATTTTATAAAATAATTAAAAAATCTCATCGATAATATATAAATAAAAAAAATGGACGAAATTAATATAAAATAATACAAATTAATCATATTCTAAAAATATAAGGAATTTAGAGCCGGTCCAAAGAAAATACAAGAGGCTTTTTGAAGCCCTTTAAAAGGTCAAAAGTAAAAGGAAGGATATAGACCGCAAAAAATATATATGAATAATAAAATCAATCACGTGCATCTTGATGCGACTACTTCGCTTCCCGCCACCATGCCCGGATCACGACACGGCGAAACTTTCTTTGCTTTCTTCCTTCTTTCATGGCGTCCACCCCCTCAACTTGATTTCTTCATCTCTCTTCTCGATTTTCCTTTGTACAATCAGGAGGAAGAATCTTCGGAAAAATGCTGCAACCCCAGCTTTCTTTATCGATATTTAACGATGCCGATCATAAAGAGAAGAATCAGCAAGCTCAGGACGAAGATAAATTGGAGCGGACTGTAACGATTGGAGAGACCATAGGCGACATAGATTTCGAGGATGGGTTCAGTTTTACGGAGAATGATATGGATTTAATCGAAGAGAAAGAAGGCGAAGACGACGACGAAGATGAAGACGAAGAAGTTAAACCAGCTCGCACTGATCGCGTCAAGTTCTTATCTGCGGCGGACTTTCAAGAAAGAAGCGGCGACGGTGATGAGTATTATAAGAAGATGATTAAGGATTATCCCTCCCACCCTTTGCTTCTTAGTAATTACGCTCAGTTGTTACAGGTCAGTCTTTTTCTTCCCCCCCCCTAATTGTTAATTTCTTTCTTGATGGAGTCAAAATTCTTGTCATTGTTAATCGAGTTAGTGAATTGTTTAGTTTTAAGGTAGGAAATGAACATGAACTGGAATTATAGATTCTTGATTGTTTGTATTAAGATTGAAGTAGCTTCTCTTTAGGAACAAAAGGGGGCTGTTTCAGTTCAGATCTGGGGTCCTCTTCTCTGTTCAATTTTGAAACTCCAGTTTGGATTTAAACCCCAGTTTGAAACACTGAACACATTGATTGACCCTTTAATAAGATGTATATATCTTGTTCATCTGATGACAGTCAAAGGGGAATCATAAGGAAGCTGAGGAATACTATCTTCAAGCAATAAAGGCGGACCCGGACCCAAAAGATGGTCAAATTCTATTCAAGTATGCTAATTTGATGAGGGAGCTCCATCAGGACCAAGCTAAAGTCTTGAATTACTATGAGCGAGCTGTTCAAACCGTGCCTCATGACAGGTGAGCAATTTGAATAGTCTCATGCTTCAACAGTCTTTCATTTTGAGCTCCTTAAGTAGAAGACCTTTTCCATCTCTTGTTTTCAGCGAGGTTCTTGCAGCGTATGCTAGTTTCCTATGGGAAATGGAGGATGACAAAGAATCAAATCAAGATGATATTAAGGTGGGGACTTCTATTTTTTGCCTTTTTTTTTCTTTTTCTCGTGTGTGTATATGTAGAAGGGGTGATGCATTTTTTATGATGGTAATTTCAGACCAATGAGACAGAACCTGTGAATAGAATTGGAAACTTGGCCGCCTCTGAAAAAGGAACCGAACAAGTGGGCCCATCTTTGAACTCTACAGCGGCAATGACTAGCGCTACTGATTATGAGAAGCTGCTTAAAGAGAATCCTAATGACCCTACGGTTCTAAGAAACTATGCTGGGTTCCTCTTTCAGGTGATGAAGTGGTTCTGCTCTCTAGTTTCTCTGATCAGGATCAGTTTATTTATCTGTACTTGTTCTTGCTCTATCTTGTAGTCAAAGGGAGACCTTCAAGGAGCAGAGGAATACTATGCTCGAGCCATAGGAGCCAGTCCCAAGGATGGAGGAATCTTATCGGAATATGCTAGATTGGTGTGGGACTGTCGTCGTGACCATGGCCAAGCTTCGTCTTACTTTGAGAAAGCAGTTGAAGCCACTCGTGGAGATCCGTAAGTCAAATGAAGTACCCTTGCTTAAAAGTTGCCATTTTTGCTGTAATGCTTAACATAACTCGTCCTTCTTATCAGTCATGTCTTGGCCGCTTATGCCCGTTTTCTTTGGGAAACGGATGAAGAGAAAGAAAATGGGGTAAGACAAGACCAGCAATGACATTATTAGACCAGAAATTACAACTTTATGGGAATAAAGGTCTAAGAAGCCATAGGAAATCAAAAGAAGGAAATAAGTTCACTCTTTATAATTGTAATTTCATACACCTTGTGGATTCAACCAAGGATACTAGAAATTCTTGATTCTTGATATGCTTTCACAACAGCCGTTCTCATGATATGTATATTTTGTTTTTTTGTTTTTTGTTTTTTGTTTTTTTTCATAATCATCAAACTCAACATAATCCTTCACTGTAAAAAATGGGCTAAAAAAATTTTAAATTTGGAATAAATACCAAAAACTACATCATTCTTGCAAAGAAACTCAACATAAACCGACTTTTTTTTTTTTCCTTTAACCAATATGTAATTCCTGAAACTAATCAAAAGAGAGCCAAAATCGATTAGAACCAAAACTTGATCTTCTTTCCCAGAAAAAAAAAGCTATATCAACTCTGATAGACTTTTCCCATTGCTCGATATTTGCTGACTTGAGTTGAATCTGTCTTGCCTACCACTAGGCCGATAAAGACCATTCCCTCTTGATTGACCATAGTCGTGCTCATTTCCATCATAATAGCCTCCTCGACCAAAACCCTGAGCCCCAAAACGGCCCTTCAGTCCTGCCTCTAATTGGTAAGGGTAGCTCCCCCTGCCCCTACCCCTTCCCCCTGTTCATAACAATTCAAGCCGCTTAAACATTTCATTCATTTATAACAATAATTAAAGCGACTAGAAAACCATAAGAAAAATGCATACGTCCTCCTAGAGAAGGGATGTTGCTGCTGGGTCTTCTCTCTTCAATGTATACTTGACGTCCACCAACCTGAACAGTACCCGCCTATTGTACAGCAAGACACAGTCAGTGTATTGCAAAGTAAGAATAACTTTGGTATAAAAAGGATTCTTCTAATGGAAGTTCTTCAAAGTATGTGTTTTGTACCTTGATTGCATTTTGAACACCCATCGTATCTTCAAATTCGACAAAAGCATAGCAGACACCAACATCCTTGCGGCTTCTGATAACCACACCATCGGAACAGAGTTTTCCAAAATGCTTGAACTTCTCCTCCACTTCAGACGGGTCCACAGTAGGTGGCAGGTTTCTCACGTAAACAGACTTTATTTCACCTGAAAATGTAGTTTTAAAAAAAACATCATATATTTAACAGTTTATATACCAACTCAAACACAACAAAATAAAAATATTCAAGTTCGATTGCTATTCAATTCAATAAGCAACCTTCATCTTCAGAAGAAGGATGTTCCTCCGTTGCATCCTCCTTTTCATATACATTTGTTGACACAACAGGTTCCCTAATATTCGTTGGAGGAGGAGTTTGACTCCGCTCGACATGTGGTGTATTCTTATTGGCTTGTCCTTTTGCAACACGCAACTTCACCAAAAAAAGGAAAACAAACTGATAAAGTTAATACATTTTTTCTAGTAAAAGCATAAATGAACCTAAGTAGAATGCAGTTAATAGGATAAAAAGCATACAATGGAAGCATAAGTATGCCTTTGGGGTTCTCCCATAGGTTGTTCATCAACGGATGCAAGAACATGGTCTCGAGGAATGTTGACCATATTTTGATGCGAAATATTAGAGTTCGACTCTTCTGCAATGTTGTCTTCCAGATTATTTTCCAGCTGAGGAACTTGCTGCAATTGCTGCTGCTCTACAAAACTATAGTTGTTAACTGGTCCGTTTTCTTTGACAATAGGGGCTGCCGCGAAGTCTCTTGCATGAATATCTCCACCTAATAAATAATTCGACACTGAAAAAGCACAGTCCATTCAATTTTAGTGATAGAACATATGAATTTGTGGACTCTCTGCTCTAATTGGAAAAAAAAACAAAAAAAACAAAAAAAACCACAAACCTGTCTCTGGAATGGGGGAGGGATCACGGAGCTTGGAATCAAGACTGCTCTGAGCTAACAAGACTGATGGAAGAGGGTGATGGTGAATTGGGTCCTCTTCAATGAAGTGGAAAATATCGTTCAAAACGAAATAACCCTTCTCTTGAGGAGCAAGGAAAAAAGTTTGCACAAACTTCCTCCCAAAACTGAAGTTTTTCATTTGGACCGAACCAGAAACCATAACCATAACACCACCATTCCATGATTCAAGAGAATGTGCAGTCTTGATTTCAACTCCCGTATAATTGAGTGACATAACAAGGGCATGGATTTGCTGTTTCATGGCAAGAACAAAAGAAGAAAAGAAAGTAAGGCCATGAGATGTTACCTACAGAGAAGATTAACCGCCTCTAATCGAACAAAAAACAACTGTCTTGTTTCCATTTTTTTTTTCTAAAGAAATACTTATCACGACTATCCTCTCCGAAATTAAAATGCTTATATTTTAGTCCTAAACACGTTCTGTAAACCATTAATGGCAAAAGAAAAAGACCAAATTTTCTAAAGAAAAAGCACAAAAACTGTTTTAAAAAGGGGGGAAAGGAAAGAAAGATACAAGCATTGCAGTGGCAGCATCTCTGGAATTTCCATCAATACGAAGCATTGTACTCGCATCAGAGTAAAATTGATGCACGAATTCCGGCTGTTGTTGAAGCACTTGATAATACTGCCCTACAAAATACGTCCCGACCTGAACAAAAAGAAAAAGAAACAAAATCAGATTCCAGTAATCCGAAAGGATGAACAATGAGAGAAAAGAACAAAGCTTGAAGGAGAAGAGTAGAAGAGTAAAGAAACCTGAGCAGCAGTGACCGGGATGGGAAAGGGCGTCGCCATATTCAAAACCCTTAAGCCCTTAGCAAATGGAAAAAAAATAAAGGAGTCTTCTTCTTCCCCCCTAATCAAAATTGCAGATCTGCAATGCCTCCACAAATGAAAAAAAAAAAAAAAAAAACAGAACCCACAGTGAGATTTCATCCGCATTTAGACATAGAACATAAAACATACAAAAGAAAAAATATAGACATAGAACATATCGAATAAGCAATTTGATAAATCAAAAGAGAGAGGGATCTGTGGCGGGAGAGAGGAGATGGTGAGGTTTTAGAGAGAGAAAGCGAAAGGGGTTTTAGGCGGACAGAGAGAGAGACCTTGAGAGATTTGTGGGAAAAACAATCTCCTCCTCCACTGATTTTTGGTTTTATATTTTCTTTAGTGGTTTTAGAATTTACATGTACTCTCCATCTCTCCCTTCCAGCTATCCGGTCCGGTGTAGTAAAACGGTCCGACCCGAAATTAAAACCGGGTCCCGAAAGATATAAATTATTTTGGCCCAAAATTTGGAACGACACGTTGTCCTCGTTGTCTCGTAACAACTAACAACACACTGTGCAAAAGTACCTGGTACCTAGTACTAGTTGGAATTCGTGTTAACTTAAACTAATTATTCATATCAAGGTTGTGTTTAAAGTATTCTTCTCTTTCTATATGGTAAATAGAGAGAGAGAGAGATTAAGGGGAGAAAGATGAGGAAGATGAAAAATTAAAACTTTCTTTGGGCCATCTAAGCTTAGATATGGCCTATGGGAATTAAATCTAGGAAAAATGGAGAGAGAGGAAAATGGTTCAATTTTCTTTAATGTACGATGAGCCCACGCGCGTTTGTTTTCTTTAGACCCGCCTTTCTTGCCTATTAAATGATGTGTAAGCTTCTTATACACTCTTCTGTCGCTAAACTAAACTAAACTAATGGAGCATGTTCTTCCTCTCTCGCCACTCGCTTGTCCTCTTAAAACTCACCCAAACTCTCTCTCTGACAATCTCAACATCGTCAACACAACTTCATCGCAGTTCCGTCATGTGTGTAAACTTAAAGCCTATCAACTCCAAGATCTCAAACTACATGAGAAACGGCTTGATAGAAGAGGCACAGAAGCTGTTCGACCAAGTGCCTCACAGAAACACTGTAACGTGGAATGCTATGATTCGCGGGTTCTTTCTAAATGGGCAGTCTGAAAAAGCTATTAGATTGTTTCGTGAAATGCCAGAGCGTGATGTTTATTCGTATAACACAGGGATTACTGGACTAATGCAGTGTAGAAATGTTAGGGGTGCAAAGGATTTGTTTGATGAGATGCCGCATAGAGACATTGTCTCTTGGAATTCCATGATTGGAGGGTTTATTCGGAATGAAATGGTTGATGAAGCGGTAAGAATGTTTGATGAGATGCCTTTTAGGGATGTGATTTCTTTGAACTTAATTATTGGAGGCCTTGTGAATTCTGGACAACTTGATTTGGCACAAGGGTATTTTCGAAAATCGAGCACGCGAGATGTTGTGTCTTGGACTATAATGATTTCGGGTCTTGCTGGTGGTGGAAAAATTATAGAATCTCGGAGTCTGTTTGATGAGATGCCAATTAGAGATGTTCAAGCTTGGAATGTTATGATGAATGGGTATATTGAAAATGGGCAGATTGAAATTGCTGAGGTTTTGTTTCACAAAATGTTTGAAAGGGATTTTGATTCTTGGAATGGATTGGTGATTGGGTTGGTGAGAAGCCAAAGAATTAGTGATGCAAGGAAGCTGTTTCAGGAAATGCCTGAGAAATGTCAGAAACCTTGGAACTTGATAATGTTGGAATATATAAGAAACGGCTTAATAAAGGAGGCTCATTCATTGATCGAGAAAACCCCATATAGGGATGTTGTGTCATGGACAAATATAATTGTTGGGTATTTCGGAATAGGCGAGGTTGTTGATGCGGTTAAAGTCTTCGAATTGATGCCAACTAGGGATTCAACTGTATGGAATGCGACCATGTTTGGTTTAGGAGAAAACGATCAAGGTGAAGAGGGTTTGAAGCTTTTCATCAGAATGATGAAATCAGGTATCTTTCCAGACAAAGCTACATTTACAAGTGTTCTAACTATATGTTCCGACCTAGAAACCTTACAACATGGTAAACAAACACATGCACTTGTCTTGAAAACCGGATTCGATACTTTCATTGCAGTCTCAAATGCCATTATTACTATGTACGCGAGATGTGGGACCATGGAATCTGCTTTGCTAGAGTTTGAGTCAATGTCAACACATGATGTGGTTTCATGGAATTCTATTATATGTGGGTGTGCCCACCATGGAAATGGTGAAAAGGCTTTAGAAATGTTTGATAGAATGAGATTGGAAGATATTGAGCTGAACCATATAACTTTTGTTGGCGTTCTGTCTGCATGTAGCCATGCGGGCTTTGTCGAGCAGGGTAGATACTACTTTAATTTCATGAAAGATATGTGTTTTCTTCAGCCAACGAGTGAGCATTATACTTGTTTAGTTGACTTGTTAGGGCGATTTGGACTTATAGAAGAGGCAATGAATTTCTTGGCTCAAATGAGAGAAGATGGAATTGAGGTTCCTACAAGTGTATGGGGAGCTCTGCTTGGAGCTTGTAGAATCCATAAGAATTTCAAGGTGGGAGGGATTGCAGGGGAAAGGGTGCTTGAAAAGGAGCCTCATAATTCTGGTGTCTATCTGATTCTAGCTGAAATGTATTTGAGTAGTGGAAAAAGAGAAGAAGCTGAGAGGATATGGGCAAGAATGAAGGATAATGGAGTCAAGAAACAACCCGGTTGTAGCTGGATTGAGTTAAATAGCAATGGGCATGTGTTTCTTTCGGGTGATAGTTCACATCCTGAGTTTAGTAGGATCTATAGTCTTGTGAACTCGCTACATACAGAGATGGAGGTTGAACTTCTAATATCAGAAGCTGATTTATTTATTGATCAATATTCAATTTTCATTTACGAGTGATGGTACAGTACAGAGCTTCTTCGGATAGAGCAAAAAAGTGGTAATTTAATCTCCAAACCCAAACCCTAAGTTGTTAATGAAGCAACACATGCCTTGCACAAGCATTCTCATTATTGTGAATCTCTTTGGAACATATCTAATAAAACAGGAGCTGTTTTTTCAAACAATCATACTAATCTAATCCAACACCTAAACTTGCACGGAGCTTGGTTTTTTGGGACCTAGGTATCTTCTCTGGCTTGAAACAGCTAATCTTGAATTATCATTTGGTCTTATATGATCAACACTCATAGTATCAACGGGCTTCTTTGATATCCCGAGGTTTACAGAATTCTCCATAACAAAACGGCTTGGGATGACCTTACACTGTTCGTGTCTGGATCGAACTGGGTTGGCTGTCTTCAAAGCTGATGATTTGCTGTTTCTGTTTTTCTTCCCAATGACTAAATCATTGTCTGAAAATTTGAACAAAAAACTTCTTAGTATGTATGATGGAGAAATGCTTTGTGGTAAAAGAAACAAGGTCACTTACCAGGACTAGATAAGACAGCACGAGGCCGCAGAATTGAACCGGCTCTTATATTTACTCTGTTCTCTTCCTCGACTCTGTTTATGCTCTTTTCTTCTTCTGTTGTTCCATTGAAATCAATGGTCTTGAGCCGCTTGGCTGTAGAACAATTCTATCAGAAACTATTTTGGGGTTCTTGTATTAATATGAGAGTTTAACCAAAAAAAAAAAAAAATCAGACCTTTATGAGGCTCAGAAGAAGATGGCATAACTACGTTCTGAATGCAAGATTCTGGAATTCTTGCAACATATGATGGAGAACCATGAGGCTCCTTCACTACGGTAGAACAAATTTGTCATTAGTAGCCCTCTGAATCAATCATCTAACACAGGAAACTTCAATTTATTCAGTAGGAAAAAGTTGAATTCGAAAAATAACGATGCAGTACTGATACTGTATATAGATATGATTTCTCCCAAGTCGTCGATCATTTTCTCTCTCGGATTCAAAAATTCAAAATATCATTTCCGCCAAAATTAGGAATTTAAAATCGAAGTACCTGGAGAATAAGAATTTTCAAGGGAGAGCGATTCAGACTCTTGCAGCAACAGCAAATGATCTATCATCTGATCATGTAGAGCAGGTCTATCATCATCTTGCTGTTTCTCTTCCCTCACCTTCAACTTCGGATACACTTCCAGGTATCAAATAGATAAACAAAACCGATTTCAGAGCCGAAACAAAGACGATATACAGAAAAAATCTAGAAAAACCACAACAAAGTTCGACTGAACTTTATATAAACAGAAGATCACAAGCAGACCTAGATTAAGAAAACCTACTTGTATTTGATCTTCCTTTCAACTCTGCTTTCTTTCCCAGCTATAGAATGAATCGGAAGAAAACTCAGATACCAGTCCCGGATGATGATGATGATGATGATGATGCTATGCGTGTGTTTGAAGAGGAGGGAAAAAGAATGATTCGGAACTTAGAGCTGAGAGTCTGTTTGGAGGCAGGGAAAATTGAACATTTGCTTCGTTATTTCTTCTTTCTTCAGATTGTGATTGGAAGTTAGCTAAGCAAGAAAACGTGAGTCAAAATACGAAAGTGGGCCCTCTTCCGCGTTAGATTTTGTTTATTCGTCCACGAAAACAATTTTTCTCATCGAAGTGTCAACGCTTTACTTTCGGGGTCCTACTAAAAGCGGTAAAATTATGTATTTATAAAATTTTTTTTCTCCTAATTTTTGTATTTTTAAAAAATTAAAATAAAAAAAAAATAATAAATTAAAAATAATTAAAAATACAATAATAATAAATATAATATATTATTATCTAATTTCCGATATATTAAATTAACTTAATATATTAATATTATTTTAAATTATACATAAATAAATTCATAAAAAAAAAGGTCGAATCTAGAACTATAATTAGCCACATTTTTATTACCACTAAATTCAGAATTGTTTATTTATTTATTTATTTATTTATCTCTTTTTTTTAATAGATAATAATATTAATAATAATAATAATCTGAGTCAAAACCTTTTTGATAAATCTCAAAACCCTACAAACCATCGCCCTCTCCCTCTTGGTACAACTCTTCATCTCTCTCATGGCGTCTCAAGGTAAAAAGCGTTTGACGAACAGCAGCGTAAATGACGGCATCCTCGCTAGAGTCTCACGCACTGTATCCGACTCTCCGATCGTTTATCAAACCAAACGCGCCGCCTCTGACGCGGCCTTCGTTACCAGGAAGCTACTGCGGAGCACCGGAAAGGCAGCGTGGATCGCCGGCACGACGTTCCTCATCCTAGTTGTCCCGCTCATAATCGAGATGGACCGCGAGCAGCAGCTCAACGAGCTCGAGTTGCAGCAGGCGAGCCTACTCGGTACTCCGACCGTATCGACTCAGAAGTAAATCGCCAATCCGAGGTTAGGGTCACTTAGATGCAGTCGCTGGGCTAGGGTTTTTGGCGTGCTTGGGTGGAATTCGCAGTTCCTCTGTTAATTTTGTCTATTTTAATGGATTGAATGAATGTGGCAAATTGATTTTGTAATTTCTGAATTGGGGTTTTTTATTTTTCTCTTTTGAGATATAGGGCTTATTACATTATAAGAGACACAATTCGATCAATATCTCCGCTTGATAAGAAAATTTGTTTCCCCTTTCATAATAAACTGTTTGGATGTCGAGAAAACAGATCAGGAAGTGACCTTAGCATATGTTTTTTATGATTCATACTCATTTCTTCTTCCACATAGGCATAAACTTATGTGTGAAAATGGTGAGCACGATAGGAGAAGAAGTAAATGGTTTTGATTGCGTCCAACAGCCCCCCTCAAGTTGGAGTTGGGATTGAAATGTCAATAACACCCAACTTGCGAAGTAGTTTTGGTAAAAATGTCCGCCAACTGGTCGCTAGAATGTGGGTAGGAAGGAGCAATAAGACGTCCTTGAATTATTTTCTCAAACAAAATAACAATCAATTTCAATATGATTGGTGTTGTCGTGAAAGCAGGATTTTCGGTAATGTGAATTATAGCTTTGCTATCACAGTGAACTGCAATTGATTGCGAATGGTTGAAACCAAGATCTGAAAGAAGATATTTTAACCATTGCAACTCAGATGTAAGTGCAGCAAGTGATATTCATTTTCTACAGAAGAACGAGATACAGTTGGTTGTTTCTTGGTTTTCCAAGAAATAAGACTAGAACCTAACATGGTAAAATAATTAGCGGTGGATTGACGAATAGTAGGACGAACTGGCCCAGTTAGAGTCAACATATCCAATGAGAGTAAGAGAGCTAGATGCAGAAAGGAATAATCCTTTACCAACGGTACCTTTAAGATAACGAAGATGAGTGGCAACTAAACGAGCTTTATATTTCTCAATTGAACCATCGATATTTAGTTTTGTAGACCCATTTACAACCAATGGGTGATTTTCCTTTGGGAAGTGAACTTATAAACGAAGTGTCATTTGATTCAAGAGCCTGAATTTCTTTGGCTATGGCATCACGCCATTCGGCATATTTCATGGCTTGAGAATAAGAGCGTGGTTCTTGATGTTCAGTGATATTCGTTAGAAGAGCACGATGAGAATGGCTTAGCTAGGATAAAGAAAATAATGGGCTAGTGGACAATCAGTTGAGAGTGAAATTGAGATGACATGGTGGGCGACGAATTCGTTGAGAATGATTATTAATTATAGAACCAGGTGCCACTGAAGGAGAATTATTAGAATGAGTGTCCTCAGAAGTAGGTGGAGAATTGGGTGAGTTATCAAGTTGAGGACCAGGTGCCATTGAAGGATAATTATTAGAGGGAGCATCTTTAGAAATGGGTGGAGAATTGGATGTGTCATCAACCTGAGAAGACATTGGAATAGGCTCTGGAGAATCATTGGAATGATCAACTAGATTATGAGGGATAGAATCAGTGGGTACAATTGGCAGTGGAGTGTAGTCATAAGTTCCATCATCATTAATTGGAGTAGTAACAATTGATTTTTTTTAATGATGGAGATGGAAGGTTGCATATGGAAAAATTGACTCATGAAATATAACATCACGAGAAAGATTTTACGAGTCTTGAAATCATATATGCGATATCCCTTTTGACCATATGGATAACCAACAAAAATGCTGGGTTTGGCTCGGTCATCAAACTTATGTTGAATATTCAAATATTTAGCAAAACATAAATTTTCAAAAACTCGAAAAGATGAGTATGAAGGACCAGTTTCAAGTAAAACTTGATGAGATGATTTATATTTAAGGATCGGAGTTGGAAGTTTGTTAATAATGAAGGCAGGAGTATGAAGATATTCTCACCCCAAAAAGAAAGAGGCAAGTTTGCTTGAAATCGTAGAGCTCTAGCAACATTAAGTAGATGTCGATGCTTACGTTCTATAATGACATTTTGTTGGGATGTCACTAGAAAAAGTAGAATTTAAAACTAAATTTGTATCTAGGTAAAAAAAGACCATTTCAAACATTATCCCGACCAATTTTCTTCGTTGTTGCTTCGTCCTGAAATATACATTCAGAAGATGAGAAGAATACATCACAATTTGTTGACTTTGTTAATTGTGAAATTGATAACAAATTGAATTTAAAAGATGGAATGTGAAAAACATTCGTGATGAACAATGAATTGTGCCTATGTGTGTCACAGGCGCATGAGAACCATCAGGCAATGAAACTGACATACTTTTATGAACAATAGAATATGAGGGAAATATGAAAGGGATGTACATATATGATTAGAAGCACCTGAATCAATAATCCAACAAGATGATGAACAAGAAAGAGTTGTACCTGCCAAATGGAGTGATGATCCACCAGATTCCTCTTTGGATAGAAGTGCAAGATGCCTGTTGTATTGTTCAGGTGTCAATTGACTAGTAAGAGTATCGGAAGTGGATGAAGGTGGCCTTGATTTCTTCCCTTGCTTATCTGGGAATCCATGAATCTGGTAGCATGTAGCATGAGTATGACCATGTTTGTTACAATGCTCACAAAAAGGACGTTTGACACTTTCCCGAAGGCCAAGAAGGTGGTTTAGACACCTGAAGCACTGTCAAATGAATGGTAGAAGTTCGAATATTAATCTCTTGTTGTTTTTCTTCTTGACGTACCAAATTGTAGATACGCTGAATTGAAGGGAACGACTCCATCAAGAGAATTTGATTGCAAATAGCTGAAAAATGATCATGGAATCCTTGAAGAAACTTCATGGCACGATCTTGATTTTTGCTGATCAATAATGCTTTTAGCATTACCACAGATACAATGGAACAGAGTTCGTCTCATAAGGATTTGAGTTGTGTGAAATATAATGAAACAGACATACCTTCCTGCTTAAGGGCAGACATTGATTGTTTCAATTGGTAGATCTTAAAAACATTTTATTGAAATAAACGATCCTTAAGATCTATCCAAATTTGTGTTGCAGTTTCAGCGTACAAGATACTTGGATGGATCTCAGGTGAGACTGAATTAAGAATACAACTTCCGACCAAATCACTACATCGTGCCTAGTTGGAAATATCATCCTCCTCCTTTGGAATTGGAAGTGACCCATCAACAAAACCCATCTTGCTTTTTGCACGAGGTGCCATTGTCACTGCCTGACTCCATGATCCATAATTGTCTCCTGTCAATAGAGGTGTAACGAGAACAGTAACAGGGCTATCTGAGTGATGAATGGCATAAGGATCTGTTTTGATAGGTGTTGATGACTGTGGAGATGATGGTGGTGGGATGATGTTGATGGTGGGATTTTCATTAGACATGGTGAAGAAACGGAGAAAAAAATTAAATAAAAAGTATGATTTTATTGCTCTGATACCATGTGAAAATGGTATGCGCGATAGAAGAAGTAAATGGTTTTGATTGTGTCCAACATTATGTCTTATAGATGTTACCAAATATCACTGCAAGTACACATTCCATCTAAAAATCTATGGTACCTATTCACATCTCTTACAGTGATCTCTCTATCCAAAACTCTACTTACGTATTTGAAAAACTCATGACAATCCCTACAAGTTCTCAAATTCTTCACAATCCTTAACATCTTTCCCGGTATGGCTGCCCCACTCACCATCCCGAAAGCCAATGCCAACTTCTCGCTATGATACCAAAGTGATTCCCTTTTCTCCCTCTCCCCTACTTCTTTATGCAAAGCCACCTCATCCCTGATCGGCAAATAGCCAAGTTTCTCGATCTTCCCCATCAATTCCTTTAACTCTGTATATATCGCCTCTGACATAGCATGCCTTCTATCCCCTGATAAGAACACATGAACTTCCCCTCTCACTTCAATCCAACTCCTCCCGCCTTCCTTATTCACTCTCCTATTCTTCATCATCTTCCTCACTTCAGCAACTTCTTCCCATCTCCCTGCAATTGATAGAGCATTTGCAACAATCACATAAGCCGAATCATCTTGAGGGTCGAACTCTAGCAACCGATTTGCCATGGACAAGGCCGTGTCACCATCTCTATGACTAGCTGCACTTGATAACATTGCCCGCCATACAGCAGCATCTGGCATAAAAGGCATCGTGTTTGCAATCCTCTCTGCATCTTTCAATCTTCCAGCTTTACCCATTGCATCTATCAAACAAGTATAATGCTCTAGCCTTGGCTCCACTCCATATTCGGTTTTCATTCGGGTTAGCCACTTTTCAGTCTCATCAACCAAACCCGCATTGCAATGTGCTGATACAATTGCCAAGAAGCTGTATTCATCTGGAACAAGCTCCTTTTCAGATTCCATCGAATGAAAGAGATCAAGCACTGAGTCCTTATCACCCTGCTGTGCATAGGCAGCCATTAAAGCATTCCATCCTACAGTATTCATCTCTATGAAATTATCATCAAAGATTTGTCTTGAATCCATAACAGCACCTGATTTTCCATACCCATCGATCAGAGCAGTCCCAACTATCACGTTATGATCCAACCCTGTTATGACAGAATGTGCATGAATGATTCTACATTTATCCAATGCAGCATGCTCTGCAGCTGCTTGAAGGGCTCCAGAAATGCTATGCACTGTAGATTCAATATCACAGGCTCTCATCTGAGAAAATATTGACAGTGCTTGAAAGGGCCATGAGTTTTGAGCTAGACCAACAATTATGGCTGAAAAACAAACTTTGTCTCTGTGAGGAATTTCATCGAACACCTTGCGTGCATCTTTCGGTGAGCGAAATTTGGAGTAGAAGGTAATAAGGGAAGACCCTGAAAAGGGTTCAACGGAGAGAGCCAGCTTGTGAGCGAGAGAGTGGAGAGCAAGTCCGAAAGACAGAGAAGGGAGAGCGGCGCAGGTTTTGAACAGGGAAGCTAACGTCCGCTGGTTGGGGAAGGTTGGGTGGCGGAGCATAGAAATGAAGTGGTGGAGAGAGGACGTGGTGTTAGATTGAGCAGAGATGAGTGAAGTCCATGAAACGACGTTTGGAAACTGGAGTTGGTGAAAGAGACCGAGAGAGTAGGATGAGAAGAGGTTTGATTTGGAGTAAATGGTGATCAGTTTGTTAAAGACGGAAATGTCAGTCTGAGGTGTTTTAATGGCTTGGGCGTGTATCCTCCGTGGGTCGGAGTTTGTCTCCGCCGTTAGCGGTGGCGGTGTCGTTGGAATTTGGTCCGATAAGTCGTTCATGTTTCAGCGCCCGGTGGCGCCAAGAAATAAAAAAAAAAGTAACGAAAACTGCTATGAATTTTACGTGTAATAGTTACAACGGCTTAAAGTCCATAGAGGGCCCAAATAGAGAAGGGCCCATTTAGCCTCTCTTAATTTCTTTAGATCAAGTACCCCAAAAAAAAAAGTCGAATATTCATTTATCTAAACAAGATTAGATTAGAATAGATTAGAATAGATTAATTAAGAACGTGTTAACCGTTAAAACAGAATCTAAGACAAAGACAAGCCACGTCTAACTTGATGGGTTTGGTAGGGGGAGTTATGCATGCAGTAAAGGCCAAAGATGAAGCAATGAATGTGTTGAATTGAGTTATATGAGTTTTCATATGTTTTGTTTAATGTTAAAAAGATATGTTCATGTTACGAAGTGTAACGGTCATTGTCTGCTCTAATTAATGAAGAATTAAACATTTTTTTCAAAAAAATTTCTACTGAGAAGAAGTAAATTACAATAGGGATCTAACTTTTTATGCAAATCACATCAAGATTAACTAAAGAATTAGCCACAAATATATGAGATAATTGGATACTAAACGACCTGATCCAAAACTGAATTTCATAGTATGTCCTTCAAATGCATTACTCCGGGGACTCATGCCGAATGAAACGGATAAGGATCTGAGAAGCTATTTCAACCGTTAAAGGTAAGAAGGTCTTATGCAAAGCTAGACGAGTAGCAAAATACAGTCCCTCCTACACTTCAGCTTTGAGGCTATTGCTACTCTAAAGGCGACGAGAAAAGGCCGCTCAAAAACGACAATTAGAATCACGAAGGAGACCACCACAAGGCGCTAAGGCTGAAACATTCTGGTAGGAACTATTCTACGTTCAAACTAAAATCTTGATTTGTCTTGGATTCTTGAACTGAGGAGTGCAAGAGAAATTCTGCAACTGAAGAAGATCAGCGTGCGTTGCATATCCTAAAGTCATGACCACATTTAAATCTACTAATCCATTGCTTGATTTTGATAAAGATTGCCTGGTCTGATTGTGGATGTCCATTATGAAAAGCATCGGTTCCTATATCGTCAGATTTCCCAATGAATAAGATGGGGAAAAATGGAGAAAACATAGCCCGGAGAAGAGGGAAAGAGACAAAGAGACCCACATTGACTACCAGGGTCCATTATATTCAAATCTGATCATCAGAAGCAATGATACAAAAATAAATCAATAAATTAAGATATATAAATATAAAGATTTTCTTCATCAAATCATCAAATATTCATCCATTTTCAATAAACAAAAACATTCATTCTCATATTCCATGTGTTTCTCTAATTCTTTTTTTTCCCCTCATTTTTTCACTTTTGTGAAAAATTACCCTTTTTACACCCAATTGTAACATTCTCATATCCCTAAACTCCATTTTCTCTCTCTGTTTTCTTGGCCCAAACCCTGTCCTTCTCTTCTGGGAAAGTGATCATCAACTCATATCTTTGCCTCTTTCTTCCCACCCCATCCTTCCGTTCTGTATCAGAAATCTGCCCAACAATTTTACAAACATGTCAAACCCCATCAAAACCCATCAACCTTTGATATCTTTAAGTAAATTTTCACATAGAAACAACTTATTACCATCATGTTTCTTCAGCAAATTTCTGGCAAATAGCAAGCAAATTACTACAAACCCCACTCCAGCTCCTCCTCCTAGTATTATCGCCACCGTCTTTCCAGTAGTACCCCCCGACCCTACACCCAATTGAAAATTTCCAATCACACATAAAATTATTGAAAAAAACAAAAGACAACTTTTTTTTTTTTTGGTTCCAACAGTACCTGATGAATATGAAGAAGAAGAAGAAGAAGAAGAAGAAGATTTAGGAACCCCATTTGGATAATAACTGTAACTAATGAAACAACGATGAAGATAAACTTGACCAGAAATGGAGGTTCCACATTCAGACTGAGCTCTCTGAACAGCACTCTTCACGCACTCACCACAATCGGAAGTGCCTAAATCACCCTCGCATTGCCCTAAAACAAAAACAGATTGATAATTGGTGGTGTAAAATCCCTGCCCACTAACCACGCCATTTTCCAGCACGGAAAGAGCAGTATCCCTCCTCTCTTCAAACCCACTTCCAGCTACATTAGTGGCCCCACATGTCTTGTACAGCATCTCAAACCCAGAAACTTGAGCAAAGCCAGAAACTTCATAGAGCAGGTAGCAGCCGTAAAGCTGGATTCTTCCTGCAATGGTTTTGCCGCATAAGGAGTCTGCCATTTCTGGGATTTTGCTCACGCAACTGTAGCAATCGCCGTTGCTGAGATCTCCTCTGCATTGGAAGAGGCCGAAGATGGTGGTTTGACCACCGCCGGCGGTGGCTTTGAAGAACTTGGATTTGGAAGACTGCGAGACTAGAGTGGTAAAGAGGGCAGAGAGGGATTGAGAGTAGAGTCCAGACGGATCTGTGAAGGATTGTTTAGCACAGCCTTTGTAGACGAGAGTGGCGTAGCCTGTACCGGATTGAACTGGTGGGATTGAAATAAGGAAGAAGATGAGGAGGAGGAGGAGGAGGAGAAGAAGAGAAAAAATGGGTCTTGTAATAAAACCCATTATCTATCAGAGTTTTTTCTTTCTTTCTTTCTTCTTTTTCTTCTGGGTTTTCTTATGGATCAAATCATGGTTTGGTTTCTTCACAGAGGAAGAAGAGAAAGAAACCCAGCAATTCAATTAAAAGAAAAAGGTCGGTTTGGGATCTACTTTCCCTTTCGAGGAGGAGCGTCTTATCTTTTTTATTGATTTTATTCATCTTTCTTTTTTTTTTTGGTTGGCTGGTCACATAGTACATTACAGTACAATGCAGGGTGGAGTGGGATTCTTTTAATGTCTGTTTAAGGAGAATGAGAACAAAAAAATAAGGTGTTAAAATGTTTGATCATGGAAAGGTGTTTGCTGCTTAGGTTTTTAAACTTTGGAGGGGCATGAATGTAAAGAAGATTCATAAAAAATTTTATAATATGGAAGATGGAGTTTGACTAGAAGTAGTACAACTTTTACTTCTTTTGAGGTTTAGGTCGGTGAAAATTTTCATTAATTTTTGTGCAGTGTAGTTGAAGACTTGTAGGTATTATTTCAGTTCTATATGATTAGAATTCTTTTGTTCGAAATCTAGGTGGTTAAATTTGAAAGAGAGTTAGATAATAATTACAATATTTCTTATTAATTTAAATATCTTTAAAAGTAATGAATAAAATTGTGAAAAATGTTTCTTTTATAAGCTCACTGATTCGTATACTAGACTGAAAGTTGATTCGATTTTGGGGTGGTCTTGACTTACAGCTTAGTACTTTGAATGTGTAGGCCTAGTCATCCTGTAAAGTAGGAAAATCTCTGTTTTCAAATTTCACCTTCACTAAACGCTCCAGTGTCCCTTACGGATCCAAATCAACAATTCATCTGCCTGGGTTAAAGCCGTGGCGCAGTAAAGCAAACTTTGGCTTTCTAGAACCTTTGGATAGCTCTATAGAATGCAAGGCGATGTCTTTGGCGGTCTCTTGGAATGTCCACTTATGCCTACACCGAAGAGGAAATATCAAGTTAGTTGCTTATTGATGCTTACAATAATGAGGCATGACTTCTTCTTTTTTAACCTCCTATGTTTTTTTTTTTCTTGTGATTAGGGAACATGTCAAACATTTGTCTTTACTACAACATACGGGTAGCCGAGGCTGTTTAGGCCAACCGGTAAGCCACTTAAAGACATAAAGTGAGAGTTCAACGTTCAACTAGGACTTGATTGGTAAGTGAAAGAAAATTTTGTGTTGTGTTGTGTTATATGTTTAACAGGTGCAAACCGGTACTACTACATGTGTATGAATGAGTTAATATCATCACTTGGCGGTGGTAGCAACTTTGCTTTTCGCCTGGATGGAGACCTGTAAGTTCTTACCTCCTCCAGTTTTCAACTTGATACTTCCATGCATCTACATGTTATAATTGAACACGTAATGAAAATGAATGAAAAGGTTGAATGAAAAGATATAAAAATTAAAATAGGTATTCACTTGTATAAAATAGGCGCTGACCTAGCCCGTGTAAAGGCTTTCTACTCCGAAATAGTTGATCCAAATGAACAGACCATGAGTGAAGGTCCGTTACTTCAAGACATCTTTCTGATGCTTAGAATTGAATGATCTCAGCTTGGCCCAGAGGCAAACATGTCCGTCCATATGAAAGCAAAAGAAGAGAGGCCTGATTATATCCATGGCCCACTGCGACGAGTCCAACAACACAAACATACAGATTAGAACAGTTTCCTTGACAATTATTGCAGCATAAAAAAGAAGTATAGATGAACAGTTCAAAACTGTGGACTTGGTCTTGATTGATGCACAAAAAAAAAACAAGAGTTAGGTATTCTTTTTTATTGGAATAGCAAGTTGGTTAGTCCGATTTAACTTAGTCGGCACCTAAAAGAATCAAACTCCCCATCACTTATCATCAACCCGAATTCAAATTTAAAATTTTAAACAGTCAACCCTCAGAATTCTTCATAAGATATAGACATCAAAGATAACTTAAATTCAAATTTAAAATATAATCATATATTATATAATTAAGTCATATACTTACAAACAGATTCAATCGTCATTCGATATCTTGATACGAGGTGTCAAACAGCTTGTCCTGCGTATGCAATACAGTGAATAAACCATTTTATAAGCTAATCTTTTTTGAAAAATTCTTACTTCTCTACTGCAGATAACGTGAATTTTAGGTAATTAGACGCGTGATAACTAAACAATTAAACGTTAATTTAGGGTTAATACTTGATTGGTTACAAAAGAAGAAAAAAAAAATAGTTAAGTTAGTTGCTAATAGTAGTAAACTAAAAGGACATGATTAAGATTAAGAAAGAATATGGCACATGGTCGTCACAAGAGCATAAGAATCGTTATGTCTTTTTCATAATACGCCAATTCTTTTCATTGTGAGTAGGTGAGAAAGACCATGAGAGGGCGTCCAAGTTTTATTACAAAGTTCTCCATAAATCAAGCAACATATGTTTGAAGAAGCTCCTAACCACATATATATAGAGATATGTATAGAGACAGAGATGTATGGTTTCCTTGAATTCAATCCCTCCTGTCACTTCCATGATTACCGATTTAGAATTTTTGGCTCTAAGGTGGGTCTCGTGATTAATTGAAATTTTATGGGTGTGAATTCGAACTTTTATTAAAGTATAATTATGTAATATAATTTAATTAGTACATAAAATTTAAAGAATTTTCGAGAATATTTATATCTTAAGAAAAAATTACTGGACAATTTTTTTTTTTTTTTTTTTTTTGAATTTTAAGAATAATCTTTCAAGTAAAGAAATCTGAGGCGAGAAGGTGGAAAGTCTACTTAATATGGTAAGTAATTGAAGTATAATATTATGCTTAAAGGCTAAAGCATCCGTTATTGAATATCTTAAAAAACACATAAAACTGTGTTAATGGAAGCATTGAGCAGAGTTGAATTAGAATGTGAGTATTAACAAAACTATACAGTATAATATAGTATTATATTATATATCTTGAAATGAAAAGGAAGGAAAACTGTAAAAAGAGGTTAGGTACTTTTTTTTGGTGTTTGTTTTTCTGGGTTTCTTGACCAAGGCTTGCTTGCAGATGTTTTTTTTTTTTTTTTTTTTTTTTTTAATTTTTATAAATTGATTTTAGGAGCAGAAGAAAAATATAGTCCCCACCCCTCCTCCTCTGCCTGCAAGAAAACATAAAGAAAAGAAACAAAAGAAAAAAAGATACAAATCAAAATTTAATGTGTTTCTCACCCTCCTCTCTCTATATCTCCTTTTCTCTCTTCTTATAAGTGGATTTATATGTGGTCAAGTAACTATCATGCGACCCAGCTCACATGTTAGCTTTATTCTCTCTTTCTCTCTCTGTTAACTCAGTTTCTGGGTCATAAGATGAGATGGACGATAAAGATTCATAATTTTCGGCTTAAGTTGATCAACGTACATAGATTCTTACAGGCGTGGTCACGTGGCTGACTTGACCAACATGCCCACTACAACTGAACTTTTTTATTAATTGGTTTATGTTTCATTATTTTGTTCATCCCGACCTCTTTTCTCTGTCTAGAGAACGTGATCTTTGTCTAAAAACCAGTTGCATCCTTTTCATGAAAGATTGAGCCATAAACTGAAGAATGACCAAAAAAACTATGGTGTTTTAGAACCTCCCAATATCATTATCAGTTGCAACCCTGCTTTTTTCATGTGGGTAAGTTAGATTCTTCTTCTTCTTCTTCTTCACCTTTTTCCGTCTCCCTTCCCTCTTCTTTTATTGCTGAGAGAATATATGCTCAATATATTCACCTTCTTTATTTTCTTTCCCCTTGTGGGAGGCTTCTGCTTTTCTGTTTTTGCGTCTGGGTCTCTCTGTTTTGTGTATTCACTGTTTGTTCCCCTTGGATCCAATTCTTAAGGCAAGAAGAAGAAGAAGAAAAAAATTCCATCTTTAGCTATTATTATAATATTATAATAATCTTTTTATGCCTCCAACTTTTATGATATGTTTATTTCTAGGGCACTTGTTGTGGCTTCATCTTTTCTTTCGTTTTTCTTTTTTAATAATTTGATTTCTGTTTTACTTAGGCTGTTTCTAGTCTGCTGTTCCTTTCCCCCTGAAATTGGTTGGAACTTGGAAATCATCCTTACATCAGTTTTAGTATCTTCATTACTTCACCAGAACCTAGATTCTACTATTCAAGTTTGTCCCTTCTTTTTTTTTTTTTTTTTTCTGTGGAAACTTCTGGATTTGTAATTGTTCTTCAAGTTTCTTCTTAAAGATAAATGAACTCTTTTAAATATATTGCAATTTCATGAGTAATCAATTTAAAAGCTTATGATTGATAAACTAATAACCCTACGTCATCTTTCTATCTATATTTTTGTGTGTGATCCAAAAAATTGATTTTTTGGTTGTTTCAGGTTACTGATGAGAGCTCTGCATAATACTTCTCTCTATCATATTCCTTAATTTTGGTTCGAGAAGGAGCAGAAGAGAACCGTTTTCCATTAATGTACCTCACTTTGTCTAAGACCCAATATGGAAGATAGCCGAGAGAAGGGAAGTCAATTGCATAAACCGAACAAGGTCTATGATTTATTACAAGAAAACCATTCAGGTACTTTAAATTCGAAGGCGATAAGATTTACCAAAAAGGTAAGTCCCCACCAGTCTTTATATTTAGACACTAAGCAATATCATATCAGTTTAGTTGATTGGATTCCCAAGCTTATGGTCACGGTAGATGAAAAATATCTCCGCCGTTGCCTAGAACTGATTCATATGCGTGCATCCGGACAAGCCCAATGCCCCATTACTGTCAACTTAAGCTCTATGAGTACAGAAAGCACTTGTGATTTGGAAAGGTTTGTTGAAGAAAGTCCCTTAACAGCTTGTGCAGAAAGTGTGGCCATTAGCCCTTCTGGAAGGTGGATTGTAGGCTCTATAATGAAGAGTGAGAGTATGATTAACATATTAAGTAGCCCTTTGTTCCACCAATCCAATGACCGTGTCAGAGGCTTGATAGGGTGTGATTTTGTGGAATCTTGTTCTGGTGATTTGAGTATGTGTACATCACAAAAGCTCCAAAAGGAAACTATAACTATGGAGAGGACCCATACATATGAATCTGATAGCATGAATTCTACATGTTATTCTGATCAGTCTTGTTATTTACGGGGAATGGTTCAGTGTACTTGGAAAGGAGGGATGCCTCATTTCGTCTTCTCTGCAGATGAGAATGAGGTCTATGTAGCCAGCTTAAGAAAGATCCATGATAAGGCTCTGCAATATGTTTATTCGTTTCATTCTGGAAAAACTGGTCAGAAGGATTTTGCCAACCTTGCTGCTAAAATGAAGGTATCATCCTCTTTCTCACACTGCCCAAACAATTCACGAATTGCTCAGACCGAGTTTGTGCTGTTTGGTGGTGTAGAAAAGTCAGACAACATGGAGGTAAGAAATTCGAGCAACAATGGTAGAAAGAATAAGGGGTTATCGAAAAAGGTGGTGGAAGTGTTTAAGACAAGCCCGTCTATCAGACAGAGAAGTCCCATAAAAGATTACTGTCTATGGGAGCCATATTCAAACATGGATCAGGACAACATCGTAGAAAATTATACTACGACTCCTAATTTCGAATTAGTTGCCATTGTTGTTAAAGACGGTGTTAGTTCAGAAATTCATCAAAGAGAAAGAGAAGTAGGAGGAGGAGGAGGAGGAGGATGGGGACTGAAATTTCTCAAGAAAGCAGAGGCCAAGCAAACAAGCAATTCCGAATGTCTTTCTCGAAATAGTGGCACTTACTCGGCAAGTACTAGTATGGACATTATAGTCCCTGCTGGGTTTCATGGTGGGCCCAGAACAAGAAACGGCGGTCCGTCCAGTCTAACCGAAAGGTGGAGATCCAACGGGCATTGCGATTGTGGTGGTTGGGACATGGGTTGTCCTCTTACAATACTTAACGCCAAATTGAACAAGGAAGACCAATTTGGGGAGTGCAAGTCATTTGATATACATAAACAGGTAAAGAAGAGTAGTCTTATAATATCTTTTTGCTCATACATTAGACAAATGATATATAAAATACTTGTTTACTAACTTGGACCAACTCATATTATTTTTCAGGGTTCAGAACATGGCCCTCCCGTTTTGAGGACAGTGGAAGTTCATAACGGCTTGTATTCTGTTCGTTTTAAGCCGAGTTTATCGTCACTTCAATCTTTTGCAATTGCTGTGGCGATAATTCATTCGCAGAGTTCTGCTCTTAAACCTGGAAATGTACAGCATTAGAGATTGATACGATAAGTAAAGAAAAGAAAAATTTATTCATTGTAATTGTTTGTAATTTATCTTACTATATATATGAGAAGCGAGGGAGTTAGATTACCTCTTTTTTACATTTTAACTTTAAAAGCTCATTGTGGGTTTTATGCCTACTTAATGCTCATAAATTCTTTCACCTTTCTCTATAAAGTTTGTTCCTCCATTTTAGGTGCGTTTAAGCTTAATCGTATTTTCTTGTCCTAATATTCTTTGACTAGGTACCTCAGCCCAATATGATCTTCATTATCTTAATTAATTCTGATATTCTTTTAGAGGTGGGAAAAATTTATTGTCGGTATCATGATATGGTGGTACCAATACCGGTCCCAACTTTTCTAGTGCTAGTACAAGAATGCAATCATTAGTTTTGGTCGGTGCCAGAGACGATATTGAGATAGTACCGAGAATTCTAATCCTAAGAAGAAGAAGAAGAAGAATAAATAATAAAATAGTACCGGATGGTGAATTTTTCCCCAACCCAATTTATTGATGTAAATTTTTCCCTATTTCATGGGCCAGCCCAAGATTCTACATAGGTAAACAGAGCCCTCAATTTTATGGGCCGATCCAATGTTTCTCTGTTTCTCCTCCTATATATAGACCGAAAAGGTACAAACCCTAATTCTTCTTATCAGTTTCAATCATCTGTTCGAATAGAAATCAATCGCCCTTTTTGGTTGAGGTGATGGAAGAAAACAGGATGAGTGGTTTCATTATTGCTGGTGATGTGGTGTAGAGGATTATGTTTACTTACGTTTCTGTGTTTCTCTACACCTTCCATACCCAGCTAAATCAAACGTTTTTCCAGCCTTATCCGACAAATCCCAGAAGGTAAAACTCTTTGTTTATCGTTCTGTCAAGGTTGGGATAATCCCTCTCTGTTTATTTCTTCTACAGAATCACAAATCGGTTTCAAAAGTCTTTGATTTTGCCTGAAAAAAAGGTTTTTTTGTTTTTGTTTTTTGTTTTTCTTGAATTGTATTTATATAGGTCAGAAGATCTGGTGTTGATGTTGTTTATGTTGGATCTATCAGACATAAGTCAGGTATCTTCCGTGATATTTGGATGGAGGATACAGTTACATGTCTGGAAAATAGACCAGTTCAATCGTTACAGATTTGAGCAATGCTTTTATGCTAACAAGGCTCTTATCTGCTCCATTTGAGCTGCACATTTATTTTAATTATTATTCTAATTCATTAATAAATTGTTAAAATTAATAAATATGATATAATAAATTAATGGTAATAAATAGATCCTGATTTCTTATTTTAGGCCAAAAATTGGACTTCGTGCAAAGAAAGAAACGGTACCGTTAAAAGAATCTCTAGCCCAAAGGAGAATTGGGCCAACAATAAAATCGAAGGAAAAGAAAAACAAAGAAAGAGAAAAAAGGCAGCCCAGGACAAAGGCCCAAACCGACAAGACAAAAGACAGGGTCACAACCCCAACCTGTAAGAGACGACACCAACCCGAAGGCTCAATGCCCATAACAGACTAAAAACATTATCAGCCCAAAAAAGAAAAACATCAAACTAAACCTTTCCCAACAGCATCGAACTCATCACAAAAACTAATGCCAGCTACACAGTAGAAGCTTCCAGCGGGCCTAATAACTAAAATTAATATGATAATAATTTAATTATTAATTTAAAGTTTTAATTTAATTTATCAGAATTTTTAAATAAAAATATTATAATATTTTTAATTATTATGTAATATTTTTATATAACTATAAGATATAACTCAAGAAAAAAAAAAGTAAATATATATGTTTATTTCTTAATTTAATATATATATTTTTTAATTGATTGATTTCATTAAATTAAATTTAAAAAGTTTATTCTGGGTTGTTTAATAATATTTACTTATTATTATACTAATATTTCATGTAAAAATTTAATTAATACAATCTATATAGTATAATTCTTCTTCCCAAAAAAATCACCAGTACCTCTAAGCTCACCGTCAATTCTCCACTAGCCTCCTCGATTAGCTCAGAAAACACTCGTCACTGATGAACCTTGTTCTTCACAGGTGCGCATATCTGGAAAACTTGCAAGAAGCCAACTAATTCAGTTGCAAATCTGATCTAACCCTTAAACAGATCCATTGCCATCCACAAAGAATCTAAACCTGCTAGGATGATCGATGGAACATCACTTAACACGTGCTTGATCTTCAGAAAGCTCTAACCCTAATTGATAGAGAACCAAATTGAGAAAAACTCTCTACATCTGAATTGACTGTTCTAAATAAACTAAGAATCTGAAACTGGGATTGACCTATATTCAACAATTAGATATAGTCAATGAACACTATGTAGGAAAAAATTCATACTTTACTGACTAAACTATGCCTCGTGTGTGGTAAACTGGCTCAGCTCATTATCTTTTGACTTCAAATCTTTAGCCCAACTCGGTTAACATGACGTACAACATTAGTGATGCTCTCATTAGAAGTGGACTTAAACGTATAATGAATGAAGTAAAAGGTCATTTATGTCCCTGCTTATGCTAAAACAGTATTGTCCCGCGTTGGGCCTTCTTATTATTTTATTGAAGCCCACATATGATAAAACCCACCAATGTAACATTATAGGCCCAATAAATGAAACCCGCCCAAGCCCAATAGCAGCATCAGAGTTATCCTGCTCCAAGTCGGAAAAGAACTCGTTAAAACATAAGAGAGGAAGGGCAGTTATTTTTCATCGACGTTATAAGCACGTAGAGCGTCTGCATATATCGGCAAAACAAAGGAGTCATGGCAGACGAGGTAGCGATAGAGGCAGTTGCGGCGGCGGCGACGGCGACGGAGGCGGTGGAGACAGGGGAAACCAAGCCGGAATCACACAAGCTGGAGAGAAAGTGGACGTTTTGGTTCGACAATCAGTCTAAGCCGAAGCAAGGTGCTGCTTGGGGCTCCTCTCTTCGCAAGGTCTACACCTTCGATACCGTCGAGGAATTTTGGGGGTACCTTCCTCAAACTATCAACCTTTCTCCAATTTCTTCGATCTTTTGATCAGTTTTCTCAGTTCAGATCCGGGATTTCTAATAAAAAAAATTTTTTGGTCGAATTTTAGATGCTCTACTGAATATACGCTGTTTTAGGTTTCTCTGAGCCGAAATAGCTTTATAGTAATTTTTTGATTTAATTATATGAAACTGCTTCGTACTCTTCAAAATTCAAAGTGAAGAATTTTTCTTCGTTGATTAATTGAGTGCAGAATTCCGGAAAATGTAGAAACTGTATTCTTTTCTTGTATGCTTCAGAATGGGAAACATCCGAAACAGTGCTATTCCTCTCAGTCTTCAAAATTTTCTCTCTTTTGCTGTCTTATGAATGTACTGTATAAGTGTGGTTGAGCTCTTATTCTTTCTATATGCAAGTTGAGATTGAATTCCTTTTTCTGCAGTTTGTATGAACAGGTATTCAAGCCGAGCAAGTTGCCTGGAAACGCTGATTTCCACTTGTTCAGAGCTGGAGTTGAACCCAAGTGGGAAGATCCCGAGTGTGCGAATGGAGGAAAGTGGACTGTTACCAGCAGCAGAAAGTCACACCTTGACACCATGTGGCTCGAAACTGTATACAAATCCTACTAGCCCTTTTCTTTCTTTATCTTGGTTGAATGGATTTTTAGGCTCTTTTTAGTTATAATGAACTTGTTCATTGGTTAGATGATGGCTTTGATTGGTGAGCAATTTGATGAGACCGATGAGATCTGTGGTGTGGTTGCAAGTGTGAGACAAAGGCAGGACAAGGTTGCTTTATGGACCAAGGCAGCAGCAAATGAAGCTGTTCAGGTCTACTACTTGACTAATAATGCTAGTTCTTTTCAGTTTTGAACTTGTTTATCCAATTAGGGTCCATAATTTGTATGATTCTTCATGTTGCACATTGTTTAACAGATAAATTGAATGCATCTTTTCTTTATTCAATATTTGCACTGAAAATTAGCACTTGCTAAAAGAATTTTGCTTTGTTGTGTAGATGGGGATTGGGAGGAAGTGGAAGGAGATAATTGATGTCACTGACAAGATAACTTACAGCTTCCATGTAAATCTCGGCTCAGCTCAGATTTCTCTTATCTGGGTATACTCTGTTTTTCACCATGCATCTCTTACAACATTGGCTTTTGCAGGATGATTCTAAAAGGGAGAGATCAGCTAGAGGTCGCTACAACTTGTGAAGGAAGACAGTTTTGATCATTAATCCAGAGCCTGCACTCTCTTTCGGCTTTTGAATTTTCTTTCGCTTTTTTTGTTTTTTTTACACAATGTTACTTTTGGTTGTAATCTTCATGGTACTGCAATTTGATTACTCTTGAGAATTTCATAATTATAGATAGAGAGATATAGCTTTTTTCTCAGTTTCATCTAATCTTCTCTATGAAGCATTTAATCACTAGAAATGAAGCAATAGAATCTTCATCTTGAAAATGATCACATCTCTATATTATGCATTCATTCTTCCATTTAATTATTGGTTCTTAGCAAAAGAGAAGAAAAGGCAGCTAAGTTTATGATTAGAGCTTTATATGAGGTGTACCCAGATAGGCAAGTACGTAAGAAACAAACTATGAAAATGATCACATCTCTATATTATGCAAGAAAGCCCAGTTTTTCTCCATTCTTCTTTGCCAACCGAATCAACCCTTGTCTTTGTTTTGCATCCGCCCCTACCGCTTTGCAGAATTCAGTGATCACCTGAACCGGAAATACACGATCTAGAATCGCTCAGACAATGACAAAACTGTTGAAAAAAATGTGTTTACCGTGTTCTGCAATAATTCTGAAGTGAAGAAGGGTGGCTAAACTACCTGTGAATGCAATGCTATAGCTTTGCCTCTAAGCTGATTGAATCTCTTCTTGCCGATAATATTACGAGTAAGAACAACAATCGGCGCAAATAAACCTTTTCCTTCATTGATATTCTTCATCATATGCTGCGGTCTTACTGGCTTCCCGACTCGAATCTGTGTTCTTCCTGATTTGCAAATTAGCATGCTGTAGTCTTCTCCCACCATTGAAGTTCCCCAGCTTCCGTGAAAAGAAGAAGAGATACCTCCATTAAACCCCGTCACACAAACCGAAGAAGCCATGAAGATTTTCCCAGGTTTATTTTAGATGAATGTTGAAATTTGTGAAATGTATTTTTTTTCATGTGTTTTTTCTTTTCCAATTATTTGGATGGAGAAATATATATGTTGGGTGCGTGAGTCCAGGAGTTATAATTGCAGCCACACATTTTGGATTTTTGTTTTTAGCTTTATGAGAAGCCAAAATGTGACTACTTGTTATATAGTTTGATCTAGAATCCAATGGCTCTTTCTCGTTTCCGGACCCATTTACAATCACTTAGATCATTGCTGGAAAGGTCCTAGCCGCTTGATCTGATCAATTATTCAGAGATTTTTCTCACTCCAAGAGAAAATGTACAACTACAAATAAGTGTTGGAAACTATAGAAGTCTAAATATGTACGTATTCAGAACTTAATTCAATCTGGTATATCCAACTGAAGAAGAAAACTTGGGAAGTTTCAACCATTTTCGACGAAACTGTCCAAATCCGCGAATCCTAAATCGGAACCTCAGTTTCTTGATCATCATCATTCGCAATTTTCCGCATTTTCTTTTGACGATTTTAGCCTTCTTGACCAGTTTCTTCATATACCCTCCTCCCTCTGCTTCATAATAACCAGCATTGAAGGATATAAATTTAGATACAAAACAACTGTTTGACACAATAATGTTCTTAAATTCATATCTGCATTACTTTAAGATACCTGAAGTTTCCGAACTCTGTTCGTCTTCTTTCGAGCTAGCCTTCTGTAGAATCTACAAGTTGCAATAAACAACATTATTCCCTTCTTTCTGTGTCTATCTACAATTGATTGCACATTCAAATATGCCTTGTTTTTTAATGATTTCCGGTAGATAGATCGTACCTCGACAAGGCCTTCTAAACGGCTTCTCATTCTTCTTTGAATGAAACCTCTTGTAGTCTAATAGTAACAGATCTTTTATCAACAAACCAGATACAAGAATACCAACAGGTACAGAAAAATCTTCCACACAAAAGAATCTAGTTGTTTACCTTTACATGGTATTTAACAAAGGCATGGAAGTTGAGTAAACTCCATACTGTTTTGTCCAGTTTTTTTCCTTCCACATGGCGCGAAGAAATCTCTGAGAAAATGTCGTGCAGATACGTCGACTTAGATCGAATGTATAAAATTTGGTGTTAAGCTGTGACAGTCAACTAATTAAAATATTCTAATATTTTATATAAATTTGAGCTAAAAAAATTTAGGCAAAATATTAAGATATATCATGTTATAAGTGATACGCTCTACATATGTTCGGGTGTAGTATAATATGAGCAAGGCGCGCTATAACAATGCATGATTGTACTGATAAATAAGTAAGAGTTATCGCACTATACTAGATGGGGCGAGTAAAGAAATTAATTCAGACTAAAATTATAAAAATTAAATTAATCTCTTGGAATATAGGAACATTGACTTTCAAGTCAATAGAGTTAGTGGATGTCATGCGTAGAAGGAAGATAAACATAGTTTGTCTTCAAGAGACAAAATAGAAGGGAAATAACGCTAAAAAGTTCAGAGAACAATTCAAACTTTTATATTCATGAACGGATAAAACTACGAATATGATAAGAATAGTGGTAGATACAGCCTATAAGGATGCAATAATTACTGTTAGGAGAATTTGAGATAAGATTATAAGTATTACTTTAGCTTTAGAATCGGAGATGGTGTTTATTATTAGTGTGTATGCACCTCTAAATGAGATTAGATGATAAAACTAAGAAAAAATTTTGGGACTCCTTGGGAGAGATATTTAATATAATTCTCTATTCAGAAAAGGTCTTCTTAGGTGGATATTAAATTGGTCATGTAAGTGAGGATAATGTCGATGTGAGAGAGTTCATTGAGGTAAAAACTTTGAGATTCAAAATAATATGGGAGTTTCTATTCTAAACTCTACCTTAACTAGTGATTTTGAGATAATAAATATTTTTTATATAAAAAGAGAGATAATCATTTAGTAATTTTTGTGTGTGAGCATAATAGAAATCAAATTTATTATTTTATTGTTAGGAGACAAGACCTAGGTAGCTGTAAAAATTATAAGGTCATGCTAGAAGAGTGCTCGACGACTATACATAGGTTATTT
Organism: Coriaria nepalensis; assembly: GCA_027186245.1. Classification (NCBI taxonomy): domain Eukaryota; kingdom Viridiplantae; phylum Streptophyta; class Magnoliopsida; order Cucurbitales; family Coriariaceae; genus Coriaria; species Coriaria nepalensis. The sequence goes on along the minus strand of CP114487.1, from coordinate 1,502,450 downwards.
ATCTTGAATTTTTGTCCTATGAGTTGAGGTAGAGTAGACAAAGGTCATATTATGCCGAAAATTAAATGGACTATGAAGGGAGATGTATGGCAAACTTTTAGAAATAAAAGATTAGATAGTTAGTTAGTTTTAGAAGGACTTGAGAACGTAAGGCATAAGAATAAGATTAATACCTCTGAGTTTTTTAAACACATATCTAACCATATAAGGAGTGGGGCGAGAGAAGTACTTAGAGAGGCTAAAGGAAGGGGAAGACATGACAAGGAGACATGGTGGTGGAACAAGCCATTATGGAAAAGAAAATGCAGTTTAAGAATTGACAAAAAAATAAAGATCAGGGGTCATATGAGATGTAGAAATAAGTTAAGAGACTAAGTAGTAAAGCAGTATGAGATGTTAAGAAGAGAGCGTATGATGATTTATAAAGTAGGCTAGGTACACAAGAATGAGAGAAAAATATCTTTAAGATACCGAAAGCCAGAGATCGGAAAATTATAGACTTGTCATTTTAGGCATATCAATTATGAAGATGGTACAGTCCTAATACAAGATAAAATTATTTTAGGTAGATGAGGGGATTACTTCGAGAACCTACTTAATGAGACAAGTGCAGAGGGGTTAAGCTTATAGGGATCTGAGATATAGGAAATGAGGCATCTAGTATTCCATCGTAGAGTTAGTGCTAAGGAAGTAAGAGAGGTGCTGAAGAGGATAAAATCGGGGAAGGCAGTTAAACTAGATGAGATACCAATTGAGGTGTGAAAGTGTTTGGGAGAAGTTGAAATCCAATAACTTACTAAACTTTTTAATAGGATTTTAGATACTAGAAAAATGTCAGAATTATTAAGATATAGTATTGTGGTACTAATTTATAAGAATAAATGAGATATACATGATTACTCAAACTATAAAGGAATACAACTTATGAGTCATACAATGAAACTCTGGAGCGAATTATGGAAAGAAACTTAGGAGTCCACCACTGTATTAGAGAATCAATTTGGTTTTATGTCCGGTAGGTCTACGACGCAAGCAATCTTCTTGATTAGACAATTTGGTTTTATGTATATGGTATTTATCGATTTAAAGAAAGCCTTTGATAGAGCATGTATATGGTATTTATCGATTTAAAGAAAACCTTTGATAAAGTACTTAAGGAACTAATCTGGTGGGTATTTAGAAAGAATAATGTATCTTAATATTATATCAAGATCACTAATGATATGCATGAATGTGTTGTAACTAGTGTTAGGTCAGTAGGTGAGATGTCTAGTGAATTCCCTATTGCAATAGGATTTCGTCAAGGGTCGACTTTAAGTTCATACCTCTTTGCTTTAATTATGGATGAGCTGACGAAACATATTTATAATGAGAAAAATCTTAGTTTATGTTAGTTGTAGATGATATTGTCTTAATATATGAAACAAAAAAAGGCGTAAATCAAAAATTAGATGGGTGGCATGAGGCTCTAGAGAGTAAAGGTTTTAAAATTAGCTGCTCAAAAATAGAATATCTAGCTTATAAATTTAGTCCTGAGTATCAAAAAAGGAGTAACCTAATTGAGATTGATAGTAGGAAGGTCTCAAAGTGTGAAGTTTTTCGATATTTATGATATATTATCCAAAAGATTAAGGACATTCAAGAGGATATAGAACATATGATTAAAAAAGGTTGGATGACATCAGGAGTCTTATGCAATAGAAAAATACCCGCGAGATTGAAAGGAAAGTATTACGAGATGATCATTCGACTAACTATACTTTATGGCTTAAAGTGTCGAGCCACTATTAGACAACACATGTATAAGATGATGATAGCAGAAATGTGTATGTTAAGATGAATGTATGGTAACACATACAATGATAGAATTAGGAATAAGGAGATTACGAGTTATCTATATGTAGCACATATAGAGGATACAATTTGAAAGAGATATCTAATATAGTTTGACATGTGTAAAGGAAACCATGCACAACTCTAATTCGATAAATTTTAGATTGACAAGTAAGTAGATGAAATGGTATACCGTTAAAAATTTGGATAAAAGTGGTTAAGGAAAGCATACTAAATTTTGAATTGAGTGATAATATATATAAATATCGCGTAACTTGAAAAATTAATATTTGTATAGTCAATCTAAAAATAACAAGAATAATCTTAGATGATGATGAGATCTAATATATAAAATTTGATTCCCAAGTTCATAGGATATATACCAAAAGTGACAAATCCTCCATTGGTGCTCAAATCTTCGAAAAGTTCTCCCCTTAGCTCGGGAGGAGGAATAGGCGACCAAGTGCAAGGAGGTGCCTTAGACCACTTTTCGGAATTTCCCACATCCATTAATTCCTGTTTATGATTAAGAAAAATACATTCTGAATCATCTCCTTACATGTATATGTATAATTGTGAAACAAAAACAATAGTTCAATTTAGTGCTTGGAAAAGAACCTGAAAGAAAGCAGTTGCAATAGTCACGTCCGAGCTTTCCTTAAACCGGATTGGGAATATGGCTATGATCTTCTGCACCTAAAATCATCAACAAAAAAAAAAAAAAAGGTGATGAACAGTTATGAAAATTGTACGTATACTAAGTGGAAACATGAAAAGATAAATAAATAAAAATAAGACTAATCATTTACCTGCTTGATCACAAAGAAAGGCTCTCTTGGATGATATATGAGTTTGATCGGTTTAAGCGCAGTATGAGAATTGACATTGCTCAACATTTCCTTTAGCTGGGAGCTTAGTATTACAGATTGAACAGCCGAAATCGATGAGATTAACTTTATAGAGTCTGAGATCATCAGAACAAGAATGAGAAGTCAATTTAAAAGCCTAAACAACTTGAAATTTTTGTTTGTTTAAACTTAATTACTCTACTACTACTACCTTTCCCGGAAGGGATTTTTGTGAAATCGAGTTTTAGAGTGAGGCTGTATCCTTCTTTTGCAGGTTCAATATAGTTCACAACATCAGGATGATGATTACTAATCTGTTTTACAATCTGTGAAGTATGATTTGAAAGCTCATCATCTGATACTAGTATTCCTTGAGATAGCAGTGGTGTCGAGATAGATAAGTAAATTTGTTGTGCATCGGACGATGAAGACTGTTTTTACATAGTAAAACACGAACACATGAAATTTAAGCAATTTTTGTTTAGAATGTGCAAAGATTAAGTAGTAATGATGATGATTTTTACCTGGATATGATATTCGACAGATCCAAATTCATACAAGCGATGATCGATTTCCATTGGCGTTTTGGAACTGTCAACATGATCACAAGTAAGAACCTCAAACTTACGTAAAATGATGAGTATCATCAGCATATCAAAATACTTAAGCGGTTCAAATGTAAATACCGATACAATTTGAGGAGGATCTCCTGCAATGCTGGAGATGCCCTCTGAAAGCATGCCATCCTTAGAGAAACTTCTACTAACTCTCTCTGCCTATGTGTTCTCTCATGTTCTGTTTATCTTGAGGTTGTCAGTTTGTTTGAGTAAGACCTAAGTTCAAATGTGTACTCAAATTTAGCAACCTTTGAAGCAAGCAACCACTCTTTGTCTCTCCCCTTTTTGTCTTTTTGAAGTGTATATAAAGCAATGTCTTCCTTTTGATTGTTTTGGAGCTTTTCTCTTCCACTTTACAAGGCCTAGCCTTTTGAAGAGAAAAAAAGATGATCTTGTATCTTATTGTCCATTGAAATTTTTGGTGGAACAAAATCATCTCAATCATATTTATCAATTATTCATCATATTAATATTATATATAGTACAAATTAATCGATCTATTATAAATATAATTTATTTAAAAAATTATCTATTCATTATAGATATATATTACTCAAAAAAATTTCGACCGGTTATTTCTTCCATGAGGATCCGATCTAAGTCAGAATTTCTTGTTGAAGAAACTAGTAATGAATTCAGAGAATCTAGGCTTTCTATAGGTAAAAGATAAAGAAGAAGATCATCATGGTGCACGTAATTTGGAATGGACAATTATTTTAGAATTATGTATCATCGTTCTTATCTTTTGAACAAAGCAAACTATAATAATTTGATCATACTTGACTTGACCCTAAAACTAAAAGCAACTAAATTTATCCTTCGTCAAACGAAAAACATGATCATAATCTAAGGTGTTTGGGTCCGGCTGCGGCTGACCAAAACATGACATCTTAACTGCGTCAACCAATGACACACCCTTTCGTGACAAAACCAAATTAACGAACCCATGGCCGCCCAAACAGTCGTATCCGGGCCCCATTTCTCGACACACAACTGCACCGTGCGGTTACGTTTCACACCTCTCACTCTGTCTGAAACTTGTGATTTTTCCGTCACTTTCCCGAGAAAATCTCCCTCTTTTCTCTTCCACTTTTCCCTGTTACAACTTCTTCCCCCGATTCATTTGATGCCAGAATAAAGTAACGAGTGAATTATAAGGCAAGTGATCGTGAATTATCGATGGAGAAGAGTACTAGTACTAACTAGTATGTATCTCATTGATTCTAAGCAAAAGATCATGCCGTGAATGGAGAAAACAAAGATTGCAGCGAACCAAATTCTTTATTGTCAGCAAGGATCAGCGGGATTTCGAGAAAGTCTGACAAGTCAAAGAGGAAAGTTTAATGGACCGATCAGAGTGAGAATAAACTTCTCAAAATTTAGGATTTCAAATTCAAGTAAATGGATTTATTCGTGTCTCTTTTACATTTAAAATAAATTATAATTAATCGATTAAGATTTGATCGTTCACGTGATAGAAAGTAGATCTCTCCTCGTACATGACATTTATTCTTAATCGACATTTTTGCAGTGAATCGAGCAAGTCGGATGAGGATGATACATATTCTTGTATGTGTACCATAATGTAAGAATTGAACGTGTATTGTAGTGTAGTTATACCTGCAACAGAGAATTTGATTAACTAAGGATCTAGGAAATTTGATGATATTTTTTTTTTGTTAATCTATTTATTTTTAAATCTTTCTAAAAATAGTAGAATTAAGGAAAGGTTTATGGATGAATCCGTAAATCTTAATTATATATATCAATTTCTCATTATCATATTATACGTACGTTAATTATATGATTGAGATATATCTATCTACTGTAGATATAATATATTGATGCTAAAAATTTGTATACGAGTCTCAACAATATGCCAATTCAACCAACACCTGCAAAACAAAATAATACCGGTAAGGTTATTTTCTGCGATATTACTTCGATGATCAAGTTAGAATTAGAAAAAGTAAAGTTTTTAGAAAATTTAGATCGAATGTGAGAATATATTTTTGTCCAGTCTCCTCGAGATTTATTTATATTGTTTGTATTTATTGACTCATTATAGCTCATTAGTGACCTTTAATTGATGCCGAATTTCGGTTACATTTTAATTACTTTAATTCGATCATTAACCTTCGTAACGTTAAGATGACTATTTACTTGTTTGATCTATTGAGACGTCTCTATAACTGACCCTATAGGATCAATATGCTCTGTTAGGATCTGACTTCATACTTCAAACATTTTTTATCATAAATTTGAGATAAATGCTCTTGAGCTTTCTGGTCTGACCTCATATCTCAGTGAAACTGGAATTGGAATTGTAATCGGAACTGCTACTAAAATTTCATTATTTAGAATTAGTTCAATCATTTAGATTTACGACCAAAATATTTTTGCAATACTTATACATTACACCATCAATGTTCTCACCTTTCTTATTTTTGTGTGGAACTATGTCAAATATATCTCAAATGTCGAATGTTCGCTTACAACGTTTCTTTATGAACATTGTATTTGCGACAATAGCAATATCACTATTAGATGGTGGTGGTAATGCTGGTAGACCTGCTAGTATATTATATTTTGGTGAAACTGATAATATCGACAGTGAATTTGAACCGATTTTAGCATAAATTTTTTTCACATACTCATTTAGAGAGTTGAAGTCATATTAACGATGATTCATCTCATATAAAAAATTTAAAAGAAAATGATTAATCATAAAAATTTAATTACATAAAATTTTTAAGTAAAAAAGTAAAATATTAGCATTAAGTATAATAATAATTAATAAACAATAAACATTAACAATTAAATATCTTGGACAATGGTTTAATTTATGGAAAATAATAGATTAGGAATTGAAATTAAGGAAGAGTGATAGGGGATTGAGATTAATGACAAGAAAATTAAGAATTATGGAAAAATAAAAATTAATTATAATTAAATATTAGAAATAGAAAATTAGATAAAAGAGAGTGTGAGAGAAAATATGATGAATAATTAAAGTGAAAGAGATATATTTATAGAGAAAATTCAGATAAAATAAGAATTTAAAAATTATTATATAAATAAATAAAATAAATGAAATAAAATATATGAATAAAAAAAAAAGATTTCCACTAAAATAAAGAAAAAAAATATTTAAATTTTAAATTCATATACGACAGGTTTGCTAGCTCACGGTATAAGTAATATGCTAGGTCGAACTGAGCCCACCCTGGCCAATACGACAGCCTTGAAAATGCATTAAGGCCCAGCCCTTACATGCGGGCCGGATTTTTTAAACTGGACCACAGCGCCATTTCGACAGGTCTACGCTTATTCTCCCTTCGAACCTGACCGCATTTTTCTCTCTCTCTCTGGGCGAGAGCAAACCCTCGTATCTTCTTCTCCAACAAGAGAGGGAAGTAAGATATAGAAACTGACATGGATTCGGATCAGGGGAAGCTTTTCATTGGCGGAATTTCATGGGAGACCTCAGAGGATAAGCTGAAGGACTACTTTGGCAACTATGGCGAGGTGGCGCAGACCGTCGTTATGAGAGATAAGACGACAGGGAGACCTAGAGGGTTTGGCTTCGTCGTTTTCGAAGATCCCTCTGTTCTCGATCGGGTTCTTCAGGATAAACACACCATCGACGGTAGACTGGTGAGATAGAGTGTGAGCTGTGAGCTTCAATATTAGGGTTTCTCTGCTTTCTATCTGTTTCTCTTTGGACTTTGGTTTTGGGGATTTCTGGCTTTCATTTGGTCTTAATTGTTTTAGTCTTGCTGCTAGGCTTTTCTATTGCACTTCATACTTTTTCAGTATCTATATATTAATGAAAATTGTGCTATTTTGTTTATGGAAGTGAACATAATGGGTACTCAATGGAGGGGATTAAGAGGCTTAGCTGAAACTATAATATTTCTTCTATAAATGATTACCTATTCTTGTCAATAACTGATTTATCTTCCAGGTTGAGGCTAAGAGGGCCTTATCTCGGGAAGAACAGCAATCCTCTGCCAGATCCGGAAATACTAATCCTGGTAGAAATTTTGGTGGTGGTGGTGGTGGAGGAAATATCAGAACGAAGAAAATATTTGTTGGAGGATTGCCCCCAACTTTGAATGAAGACGGTTTTAAGCAGTATTTTGAAACCTATGGCAATGTAGCAGATGTTGTAGTTATGTATGACCAAACTACCGGACGGCCTCGTGGATTTGGATTTATTTCATTCGATTCCGAAGAAGCAGTGGATCGGGTTTTGCAGAAGACGTTCCATGATTTGAATGGTAAGCAAGTGGAAGTGAAGAGGGCTCTTCCAAAAGATTCTAATGCTGGTGGTGGAGGTGGTGGCCGTTCAATGGGTGGTGGTGGTTTCCCAGGCTATGGGGCTTCTAGTGGCAATCCAAACTCATATGATGGTCGACTAGATTCCAGTAGATACATGCAATCTCAGGGTACAGGTGAAGGTTTTCCGCCTTATGGTTCTTCTGGCTATTCTACTCCTGGCTATGGGTATGGCCCCTCAAATAATGGGATTGGTTATGGTGGCTATTATGGTGGGGCCAATACTGGATATGGCGCCGCTGCTGCTGCTGCCACATCCTACGGAAACCCAAATGTCCCTAATGCTGGCTTTGCAAGTGGTCCACAAGGTGGTGCCCAAAGTTCGTGGAGCACTCAAGGTCCCACAGGTTATGGGGCTGTGGGCTATGGGAATGCTGCTCCCTGGGCTACTCCTAATGGTAGTAGTGGTGGCGGTGCTGGTTCCGTACCTACCGGTCAATCTCCTAGTGGGGCTGGTGGGTATGGAAATCAAGGTTATGGGTATGGTGGGTATGGTGGGAATGACGTTTCTTATGGGAATCCAGGTGGGTACGGAGCTGTTGGAGGGCGGTCTGGTGGTGGGGCCCCAAATAGTAATATGGGTGGTCAAGGTAGCGGAGAATTACATGCCACTGGAGGTGGCTACATAGGAAGTGGTTATGGTGATGCAAATGGGAACTCTGGCTATGGAAATGAGGCATGGAGATCCGATTCATCACAGGGCTCAGGAAATTATGGGACCACTCCACAGGGCAATGGTCCTCGTGGAGGGCAAGTAGGCTATGGTGGTGGATACGGAGGTGGTCAAGTCCGACAACCTCAGCAACAGTAATTTTGATGGTTTTTCAAGTTTTTCAATCTGTGGATCTCTTCTTCTCTTAATTCATGTGCCATGCTGGTTTCCTCATTTGCCAGCTGGCTGGAGTGGTTTCGAGCTTGACGTTCAAATGCGGTTTGGGACCTGGTGGGATTGCTTTGAATCCCATAGTTTTAAGTTATCTATTTTTCCCCTAGTTTATAATAAGTAGTGGTTTTAGAGGCATACTGTGATGATGCTTTTCTTATTAAGTACTTGCTTATGTGCTTTAATCTTAAGATTTGGTGTGCTTATTATTATCATTGTCTACTAGCTATCTGGAATTATTTCCTTTACCTTACTGTTTGAGCTTTATATGCTTATAGAACCAAATTTATGTTGGTGATCGCAGTCGATTGTGGACATCTTGTGATTGGTTTGGCATATTAGACTTCACGAAACTTAGTGGTAGATACTTTAAATCTTTCGGATGTAGGTAGGTGTGTACAGAGATGTAGAAGAGGAGTATTTAGTGATAGCAATGGAGCTGCAAGAAAGATCAGTTGATAATGGTTAGAGATAGTGGTAGTGATAGTTAGACACTTTGACAACCATGGCATAATCATTTTTCCCCCTGTATTTGGCCTTTGTGTTTGTACAGGAGGAGATCATATGCAGGAGGTTCTAAAAGTGGAGAGTTTTAAGTGAAGTGAGGTGGTCCACTCATGGCTGTGAACAAGAGCTAGGCTTCATTTATCTGGATCATTTTTTCCTGAATGAAGTTCTGAGAGGGACAATATTCTGCGTCCGAAAATTTTTGCATTTGCCTTGATGACAATGAGACATGATATGATTCTCCAACCCCAGCTGGCATTTCCAGGTCCAAGTCTCATAAGTCTGTCTATCTTCTCTGAGAGAAATCCGTGAGATGATGAACGGCTAACGGTACGTTGACTTGAGCTGTTGTTAGCTGTGGCTTAAACTAAAGTTTCTGATATCTTAGGCTTCCATTTTTTGGTACATGTTACCGAATGCTTAGGTGTTAGGAGAAGGACCGTGTCCTCCTTGTAAGAAACAGAGTTTATGAAGTAATTATGCTTTTTTTAGCCTAAATAAGACTACAAACTTTATCAGTTCTGTTTTGTATGATTCTTCAGTATATAACTAAGTACATTCGGTTAGGAAATAATAGCCCATTTCTTTGCCTTGTTCTTTTTTCCCTCTCTGTTTCTCTTTTAGGTCGTTGCCAATCTTTGTCTTCTAGATGAGAGAAGGCAAGCGATTGTTAAAGTGTGAAGTAGATGGGACAATTGGTTTTATCCAAACAAGTCTCTTAAGTCAGAACCCTTGAGTTTCCCGGAAGTAGGGACAGTTTCTAGCCTTTACAACACGTGTATTGTAAATGATAATTAGAAGACAGATTGTTTGCTCACATGTCAATTTCGATCCAATAGTAACAAGACACCTCAAAAAACATCACGTGGCAAAAAAGATGACAGAAAAGAACTCTCATTCGGTCAAGATCTTGCTTTAAGAAAAAATATTTGATTTTGACCGTTTAAATGTTTCAAATGTGCTAATGTGCTATTAGTACTGAATCATACCGATTCTAATTGCATCATATGTGAGTGAGTTAGATGCTACCAATTAACATATGGATCGACGTTTTATATTCTTACTCAGAAAAAATAATTATTAAGTAAACAATAATATTTTTAAGTAGAGAAATAATCGGAGAAGTCTTAGCTAAGTATCTCTGTTTTCCAGCGTAGCCTATCTTCCTCGTATTCTTCGCATAACAACGTTGTACTGATCATGCACCCTTGGCAAATCCGCCATCAACACTCACGTCTATATCTCTCTCCCTCTCTCTCTCTCCCTCTTTCTCTCTAACAATAACACTCTCAGAAAAACCAATATCTAAACAATTGCCACCATTATTCCCCTTCTGTTAAGACAAATAATGCCATCCATTTTTATCCCTGTTTTCCACAAACCCCGAAGATCACCTAAACCTCTTCCTCACTGTCTATCACATATAGCCCACCCTCCAGCCCCACCACCTTCGCCGCTCTCCGCCTTCTGGAATCCCTTCCCAGCCCACTCTCCGCCGCTCGCCCGACCACCTCTTTGAAATCTTAGAACACGACCTCATCTAGCCCTTTAGCAAACTCGAAGGTATCAACCGGGACGATGTCCGAGAAACAGCCTACGAGGTCTTCTTCACTTCTTGCCGGTCTTCCCCCGGTTTCAGAGGTCGGAATGCCCTCATGTTCTATTCCTCGGATAATGAGAGCAATGCTAATACCAACAATAACAATAACAATGGTGATGGAATTGAAGGACAGAATGGTAATAAGCCGAACGGGGTGGTGACCACACCAAGTAGGGTTAAGAGGGCACTCGGGTTGAAGATGTTGAAGAGGTCGCGGTCGAGGAGGATCATAATGTTTGGTACTGGGAATAATTCGACCCTGTCTTCACCAACATGACATGGGTGACCTAAATCTGGGTCTAGCCCGGGTTTTGCCTTTACGTTGCCGCCCATGAGGCCTAGACGGCCTATGACATCGGCTGAGATCATGAGGCAGCAGATGAAGGTGTCCGAGCAGAGTGATAACCGGCTTCGAAAGACCTGAGAACCCTTGTTGGCCAAGTATGTGTTTAATTCTTTCAATAAACTGATTAAGAAAATGAGAATTTGAAAGAATCTTGTCTGCATGAATCATGAATCATGCAGCCATGCATATATATCTTATATAAATGTTGGTGGTGTTGTTCAATAGTTTAAGCACTCCAAACGATTATTTGTTTTGTTTTATTTGGCAGGCATAAACTGAGGATAATGTAATGTATAATATGCATGACTTTCAATATTGTAAACTATTGGTTTCAGATGGGGTGGCGAGCAGAGACAATAATCCTTCCATTAGAGCTTTTACGCCACTTGAAACCATCAGAATTTAACGATTTCCATGAATACTACGTTTGGCAAAAGCGTCAGCTCAAGGTCCTAGGAGCCGTTCTCATCCTCCACCCTTCAATTCCGCTTGAGAAATCGAACGCCTTTGCCTCCCTTCTCAACGACATCATCTGAGCAAGCGAAACAAAGCCTATCGATACGGGAAAAAACTCCGACACCATGCGGACCCTCCACAACTCTGTCGTGTCCTTATCCTGGCGGAGCTCTAACAGAATTCTGACTGACATTTGTCATTGGGCCGACGGATTCCCTCTTAACCTCCACCTATACATTGCTCTCCTCCAATCCATTTTCGACTTCCGGGATGAAACCCTAGTCCTTGACAAGGTCGATGAGCTTCTCGAGTTGATGAAGAAGACATGGTTCACGTTCGGGACTACTCAGCCCGTTCACAATCTATGTTTCACATGGGTTTTGTTCCAATAATACGTCGCAACGGCCCAACTAGAGCCAGACTTGCTTTGTGCTTCTCATGCCATGATGTCTGAGGTGGCGAATGATGCAAAAAAAGCCTGATAGGGAGGTGGACTACGTGAAGTTATTGTCGTAAGTTTTGACATCCATGCAACGGTGGGCTGAGAAGAGACTGCTTAGTTACCATGATTATTTCCAAAGGGGTACGGTCGGTCAGATCGAAAACCTTCTACCCTTGGCCTTATCAGCTTCGAAGATCTTAGGTAAAGATCCCAATACTTAAGAAGTGGCACCCAGCGGCGACCGGAGAGGCGGCAGTTACGTTGCACAATTGCTATGGGATAATGTAGAAGCAATATTTAGGTGGGATTTCGAATTTAACGATTGAGACTATTAAGTTGTTAGAGAGGGCTGGAAAACTCGAAAAGGAGTTGGTTCAAAGGGTGGTTGAAGACTCGACTGATTGTGACGATGGAGGCAAGACAATAGTTAGAAAGATGGTTCCATTTGAAGTCGATTCGATCGTATTGAATCTATTGAAGAAGATCTACACCATTACAACGGCACCAATGACGGCTCAAAATGAGCCAAAACAAATCGTGATCGGTTGGCTCCATTTAGCCGAATTTGAGGTGGCGTAAGTTTGACCAAAAGATTGAAAATTGAAAATTGATATATTTTATTATTATCATTAACGATATTATCTCTAAAAATTGGAAGTTTATACGCTTTCTAAAATACAAAAATATAATAATAATAAATATATAAATAAATAAATAATAATAACATTGCTACGAGAACAAAAACCCTAAATCCTATATTTCTTCCTCTCCCTCCCGCCACAGCCACGTCCCTTCCTCTCCTCACCTGCTCTGCACTTGGCTTCATCTATCTTCGAATTAGTGATGCAAATTTCCTAGCTTCTCCTTCAATTTCATCAAATCATACTCCATTTCACATTCTGTCAAGCTTTCCTTACGACGCGGAAGTCTGCGGCCGCTGTATAGAAGAAGACGGATTTCCGGCTGTGAGACTCGTCGGCGAATACTAGGTACGTGCTCGGAAATTTGAAATGGCGAGAAAAAAAAAAAAGAAAAATTATCTTTCCTGGTCTATTGTAACAAGGTCATGGCGTGTAAAATGGATGTCTTTTTGTGTTCTTTTATGCCCTGTTTCGTCAGAGCTGAATTGGAATTCCAGAAATGATAAAGAGGAGGTTCTACAAGCTAGAACATACTGGGAAAGATGAAGTCTCTGATTCATCTTCATCTTCATCTTCATCAGAATCTGAAAAAGAGTCAAAAGGTGAAGAAGTAAAAGCAAAAGAAGATGATGAATCTCACTCTATCTCATCTGGTCTGTCTCTCCTTTTCCTCTTCTGTAAATACATGAATTGCATCTTACAGGAGGATGTCTGAAACTTAAAGCCTATCAACATTATATTTCTCAGTTTCATTGCCCCTTATCCCCTCGTTTCAGGTTATGAAAGTGAGGATACATCAGGGAGCGAAGTTGATCTCGACACATCAGGCAAGATAAATGCTTATGGTCTTCATTTCTTATTCGTTGAGATAAAGCAACATTGTTCACATGTTTTGGTTCTGTTATTTGATATGTTATCTTCTATGTCTTGTGCAATATGAAATTTTTTCCTGAATGTTTGACATTTTTTGTTGCATCACAGGAGTACTGGATAATGAGGATGACATTGAATCTGGAAAGGTGGGGCAATTTCTTATAAATAATAAGTTATCCGATAACATCAGTGCTGGGACAGGAGAGACACTATCTACTATCGCATCTGAAGAGGTAGCATTGCCGGAAGATATTCCAGACTGTATCTTAAGATGTAAATCCATTTTCAAGTGCAAGATATGCCCTAGAATTGTATGCTTGAGTGAGGAGTTTGTGAGGGCTCACCTTAAGTCCAAGGTAGGGCATAGATATCTTTCTCCCTTCTCTCAAATTAGAATTTTTCTCAATCATGTGAAGTGCAATGGTGATTCGATGATTAACTTTTTCTTCCCGAATGCTGTAGAGACATTCTCGATCAGAGAAATTACTGAAAGATGGTAGGCTTAAGTCCATCCTTAACAGTGATGGAGAAATTGAAAACCAAGAGACAGCTGCCGAGTTGCATGCTCGTATTGTTGCTCGTTCTCAGGTTAGTTTATCACCTTATCTAAGGTCTTATGGTCTCTGAACGAATTGCTATTTAAATAGAAGATATTTGTAACAGATCGGAGGGATCTTAGTTAAGTTTTTTACAGGATAATCCTAAAAGAAAAAACCGAGGACGACAACGGCAGAGAAAGCGGTCAATGAAGAAGGTAATAAACAAAAGAGATCATTGTTGGATTGAATCGGGGTTTTAAGACTATCTGTTTCTCTAATTTATTGATGTTGGAATTTGCAGAATGTGGGACCTGATTCAAACAAAAAACAAACGAGGAAATCGACAGAAAGCTCCTCCAAGAAAAGGTGTAAAAAAGATAACTGAATACTGTTGATCTATTCCGAAAATTCTAACTAAGAGAGTAAGAGAAATGAAAGAAACGATCAGAAAGGAATGTTTTTGTCTGGCTTAGATTCATTTTAAGTTTCATTGCTTTTGTAATGTTTTTTCGTCCAAAGAATTTTCGGGTTTTACTTTATGCTTATATCTCTATCCTGCCACTGTTTGTTAAGAATCTGATGATATTCTCTACTACAGCTATATGTGATTTCAATAATATGGTGCTCTTTATACACCAAAAAGGGGTAGGCACTTTTTACCTTCACATCTCAAGCAAAAGGCTATTTTTTTAAAATTGAAAATATACAAAGATGCGAGCACAACCATATTCCTTTCTTTCTCCTTTTACTAGTCGAAAACCTAACATTCCCATCTAAAAAGTAACAGCCCCCTTGAACAGAGCCCTGCATTAGACCTCAGTCCTCTCAAGGGTAGAGTTTCATCATTCTCTTTTGTAAATTCTTCAAACCAAACTATGTTCTAGATTCTACGAATGGGCTAGGTGTGATCACTGTCTTCTCCTTTAGTTCTTCAGTTAGCACTCTAATCGAATCCGATACCTCGGCTTTATACACATAAAACTTGGCCACAACCAAGAACAAAATGAAGTTCAAGAAGTTGAGAATAGACAAAAATGCATAATAATAATCAAGATGAGAAGCGTTCAAATTGTTTAGAATCCATCCATGGCCGCGCTCTTTGGTGATGCGAGAAACTGTTGAAAGAAGAAAACTACTAATGAAATTCCCTACACCCAGAGTAGTCATTGAATACGAAGTTCCGAGGCTCTTCATACTTTCCGGCGCTTGATCGTAAAAGAACTCGATCTTAGCA
This sequence comes from Coriaria nepalensis, assembly GCA_027186245.1. Taxonomy (NCBI): domain Eukaryota; kingdom Viridiplantae; phylum Streptophyta; class Magnoliopsida; order Cucurbitales; family Coriariaceae; genus Coriaria; species Coriaria nepalensis. Next base: position 1,487,290 of record CP114487.1, on the reverse strand, counting down.
ACCTCTAGAAACGCATCTGCAGTTCCCATAAGCAGAAATTGAGGTAATAAAATGAAGATAGTCAGAGGAACTTGACCTCCATTTTCCACCACTCCATTCTCTCTAGCAACAGATAGTCTCCTTGCCTCGACTAGAGATGATATTGCCATGATGAAAATGTGGATAACCATTCCAATCCCCATTCTTTGAAGAAGAGTAATTCCTCTAGGGTTCTTTGTCAATCTTTGCATGATCTTGACAAAGAAACGGTCATAGATCACGACGCTAATAAGCATGGAGATCGTAACAAACCCACCTAAACTTGCCGGTGGGATTTGGAAGTGCTTGCCCATTGCCCGGTTAAGAGTGGTGCCTTGCTTTACGAAAAGGGTATTGATTTGAGCTACCATGGTGCTCGGAACAAACGTTGAAATAAGAATTGGGATCATTCTCAACATTTGCTTTGTCTCCTCCACTTGGGTAACCGAGCAAAGCTTCCATGGATCATTAGTCGGTTCCGTCTTCACACAAGCCTTGTTCAGAATCCTGTATAGATAGACCATGTTGATTAAGTCAATATGTCTGCTTCATGTGTATTGTCGGAGACAGTTTCTAACTGTTACATTTACACAAATTACCTCAAGGTTGGTGTGGAGTCGATTCTATATTTGCCAGCCTTAGCGTACTCATTCAAGTCAATCTCATGGAGCTCTTTTGGGTCACTAGGAAGAGGCTCCCTCCATTTCCTGAAGGCTGCCACTATGACTTTAGCCATCCGAGTGAAGGGACTGCCGGTTGGCATCCTGTGCCTATAAAATGGAGTCCCACACAAGAAGACGGCAATTGATATGGCAAGGCCAAGAGTAGGCAGCCCATATCCGAGAGTCCAGCCTACATTATCTTGAATATAGACAAGGACAGTATTGGCAAAGAGTGTCCCAAAAAAGATGCTGAACATCCACCAATTGAAGAATGAGAGCTTGTGTGCCTTCTCTTTGGGGTGAAACTCATCGAACTGGTCTGCTCCGATCGTCGAGATGTTCGGCTTGGTCCCACCTGTTCCGATTGCTAGTGTGTAGAGTGCTCCATAGAACACGGCTAGTTGTAGCGTAGAGGCTTTCTTACAGTCCTCGATATTGGCTTCCAAGCATTTCGAAGGCTTCAGGGCAGGCAGTGAAACTGATAGCGTTAGAACAATCATTCCCTGCCAAAATGGTCAGAATTTCCAATTAGGAAAACTAAATAAAATATCCACGTGTTTGGTATTAATTTACATGATTCATGATACATCGCATCTATATATAACAATCCAAATAACACCGTTCTATATAAAAAAACGTAAGCCTTGAAAGTTCAGTACATAACTAATTTGAAGACGAAAGGCTAACAAGACAACTCCGACCGGATCAAGTAACTCACATGACAACTTGGAGTAAAGAACCATATTAGTAAGTAATTACATCTTAATTAACACATCGAGACTAGTAAGAAATTGTTTAATATCTATATCAAGTACCAACTAGACCTTTTTTCCCTCAAACTCGCTCATCGGGCCAAATAAAAAAAATCAAAGGGATTAGGCAGTGTTGACTTGATTAGTTAGTAAGTAAGACCAGAAGGACCTTAACATATCAGACAAAGGTCTGAACACGACCAGTTGAAAACTGGACCACCTAGATAGTCAACTCTTACTCTTACATATATATCTTAATGCCTAATAAAAACATAACAGTAGTCAAAATGTTCATACCCACCTAGAGTATATATCAATAATGAAGTAATAGCAAACGGCAAAAGCAGAATGGTGGGTGGGGACATAAGACAAGATTAGGAAGAAGAAGAGGGGACTTATCACGTACGGAGAGGTATATAACAGAGGCAGTGATGAAAGTCCAGTAACGGCCGAGATGGGCGTCTGCCACGTAAGCACCCAAGATGGGAGTTATCCATATGGTTCCGACCCAGTTGGTGACATTGTTGGCCGACGCCACGGTGCCTTGATGCAGTTTCTTCGTTAAGTATAGTACCAGATTTGATGATATCCCATAATATGCCATCCGCTCAAACACCTCGTACACTGTACGTATAATAAATATTATTAGCAAAACATACAGCAGTAATGATTCTGTGATGTAAATTTAGTTATTACAGAAAGATGCCAAAATCTTATCCTGTTTCTCTGGAAAATGAATGTCGCTGAAAATCAAATTGCGAATTTTAAGGAGAAATCACTTTAGATTTCGTCATTACAGCCACTTGAATTATTATGCAGGCGGCCAGGAAAGAACAGAGCAGAACATGCCCAGTTTTTTAAGAACAGGTGTCCAAAGAGGTCTGTAAGAGAGAGAGGAGAGAGAGAGAGAGACAGAGATATATATATACCGACGATAAAGGAGCAAGCAGTCCATCCACCACTCTTGGATCTAACGACAGGGTTGCCCTTAAGATCGACTGTTCCATCCTGCGTGTACTCATTGTTACTGCCTTCTTCCTCTGCCGCCATGCCCTCCTCCTTCTCCTCCTCTTCTTCTTCTTAATTCCTCTGTTTCAGGATTTAAGCTTCTCCTAGCTGAACTACTTACTGACTATCCAGCGGCTCGACTTGTTTCATTTATATAGACCACAGCTTCCACTCTCTCCTTTTTATTTATTTTCTTTAAAAACTAAAAATAAAAATAAAAATAAAAATAATAATAATAATAATAAAAAATAATAATAATAACTAAATAGGAAGAAGTCTGGTTAGATCCATATACTTGCGATAATTCTTATTCTTATTCTTATCTTATACAACCTAAGCTGATTAGGGTACTAATCATAATTTAATTTCTTTTGCAACGTCACGTAAGAAGCTTTTGGATTACTTGCTAACATTTGCTTGAATCTTACACCTTATCACAATACAAGAAATGTTGGCTTATTTTCATCAGTTCAAACATTTTAATGATTCTTTTAATTTTAGGTGCTAATAATTAATTAAGAGACATGTGTATTTTTGTAACATATGATTAGATTTTACGATTTTAATTAAAATAAATCAAACGAGTAGTATCCAAGTGGCAATCTCCTCTCACGTAGGTCAACGTTTCACATTTTGGACCATGTCTTTGTCGATGTGGGTCCCACTGTCACGACTCCTTTGGCTTTTATTCATTCTGTAATAAATACGTGTGAAATCGAGATTATTCGACCTCCTCGTTAATCTTTTTTGTGTTGACGTATGAAATTTTATTTAATATAATTATTATATATTAAAAAATATATACATAAAAATATCTCATTTCTTACATTTACTGTCTACACCGACCAGACAATTAATATCGTAACATCATGTTCGTATCTCACATTGAAGATACATGTCTGACAGTTCCTCCCAAGTTTGGTGAAAACCTAACCACAACGGTTCGGGCACTTTAAATTGTCATTTAGATTCACTTCTTGTCCATGAACTTATGAAACAGTTGATATAATATATAACTTGCATTATATCTAAGAACCTAAAGATGCTTATGATATAGTATATGCTAGCTCTAACTGATATTAAGCACATTTTAAACGTGAAGCCGCGTGATGTTCGGTAGGATATGAGAAAGATTCTTCATTCATGTACATGGACGATGAGTTTACGGATTAATCACGTGCTCTCGTAAGTCTCGAATAAACTTTTTATGGATTCCAAGTGAGTTATTATCTAAAATGAATGTGCATGTGCATGTGCCAAACAGGTTGATCATGATGATATTCAATTATACCATGTCCTTTTTTCTTCTTTTGTTTTCTCGCTCTTAAAATTCAACACAGAGAAGAGAAGTATGTGGTTGTAGTAGTCAATGTAAACTCACCGGCGTTTAATATTCGTCTCTCCACTCACGGATTCTTCAAAATGGTATTGGTCAAGTTTTGTTGGCTTGTGATATTTTAGTCAATAATACAAACAATAAGGACGATAAATTCAATAGTTTTGTTTGACTGTAAATTCCTACATAAGAGTTAAGTTCATTATTGATTCATAATCATCAGATGACATTTGACTAATTCGATCGGATCGCTCTCACTCTTTAATGGTTACTTTTCTCATTGGCTCATCGAATAGTTTGTAGAGATGTTAACCCACTGAAAGTAACTTCTTACAGCCCATCCTTCTAGATATGATGATGATGTCCTTCTCACTGTAACGATCGAAATTGTGTAATAATAAGATCCTCATTCTTTTCGGTTACCATCTTTCTTGGTTTCATATGTTATGTATATCAAATTTTATATATATTATTTATTTATTAAGAAATTTTTGATAATATATTATTACTATACGATAAAGATTTTGCCTCCCACCTCTAATCATTTTTCTACCTTCATCTTATAATAATAATTTAAATTTAGTCCTTATTATATCGAAATCCTGACTTTGCCACTAATTATAATCATATATATTATTTTTATACTGACCCGGGCCCAATAATTTTGAGACCTAAGGCAAAAATTAAAATGAAATATTAATTTTCATTTTAAGATAAATATATTATTAAAAAAATAATTTCAATAAATAAATTTATTAAAATAATAATAAAATCATCGTCATTTCTTAAAAAAATATATATATTAATAATTATTCTTTTTATATCAAAATTCTTGAAAAAATTTAGATTCATTTATTTTTGTGAATTTTTTTCGCGATCCATTACAAAGACTTGTCAGTTAATCATCCAAAAGAGTCGACAAATGGTTATTTCTTAATGCTAGTGGTGTACCACCCCCTTATGTAACATGGGTTATATCCAAAAAATTTTGATTTGAAAAATAGGATTAATTTTTTTAAAAAAAATTTGTGAGTTTTGACATATATTCTAAAATAAGTATATGACAAAAAGAATGGACCAATCCAATTATCTCAAATATGTAGTAGGTCTCTTCTTAAGAACGTGCCCCTTTTTAGGCGTTGAACTATATCTTCCTACATACTTTTGTTAGTTTACTTGCGCGTGATTTACTGCATGTCTTCATCCTAATTGTCAAACCAACTCACACGTCAAAACATCCGTGTTTTAACTTTAAATAGTTTCTATAATTGAAGATCAGTATGTTTATAAGTTACCAAAACAGATCGACATTAATGTTGTCTATTGGTCCTGAAAGCCAGTAGACACTAGACATGTTTGCCTTCGGTCGAGTTGGGCCTTGCAGTTAGAGGCACAGGCCCAGGACACAAGGCCCAAATGGATGGATATGTTAGTATTGTTGAAAAGATGAAACTGACAAAAGCAAACTTGAAATTAGTAATGTGAGGCTCAAAATGGTCTATAATGGTTTGTTCTACTACTACTTGTTGCATAGGAGGGAGTTAGTCAATCATTTTGTAATAATTGTAATGTGTTTGTATGTAATCTTGTTAGAATGTCTGCAATTGACTTTTTCTGCTCCGTTGACAAAGTGAAAGGCGTTGACGGCCAGGACCGTGTAGTCCTCACATTTGACGGCATGTATCTGCCTCACACTGAGCAGGTTAGTCAACTACTTGCTATAAAACGATGAACTGTGAAGAAATCTCTTTTCACTGCCTTTCTTAAACTGTGAACAGAAGGTGGAGTACATGGTTTCCAAACTGAGTTTGCAGGGGAAGTAAATGAAGGATTCTCTGCTCTTCATGTCCTTCTCTTCTTCACATTCTGTTTGATGCAATCAGCTTGAAGGTTCTGTGCCTTTTGCTTCATGGATTTTGCTTTTTCCTGTACAGTTTCTGGAAAAATAAGGTGTACTCGTTAATGGTGTTTTTTCTCACCATGGGCAAGCAAGAATTGTATGTGAACTTTGTTTTATTTGCTCTGTTTGTAATCCGTTTACGGACATAATAACAGTCTTATGTTGCTAGTATTGGAAAATGATTGAGTTTATCCAAATGGTTTATAACTTTACATCTATGAATCCAAGACAAAAGGAGACTCGGACTATCATGGACGATCAATCACAACTGTAAATATTAATTGCATATATTACATCAGTCCTTATATCGAGTCTGTATGCATTGCATGAGGTCTATAATAGTAGCCCCAAGTGCATCTCATAATTTATCAGGATGAAATACAGTACGGTCACTTGGCTCTAGTGTTTGAATCAATAGGACGACATGTCGTTTTAGTAATTTTTACGTTGACGGGCTTATTCTAAGACGGAGGCCCAATTAAACTTCAACAAAACCGTGAGCCAGCCATAAGGCGCCATTCGAAGGCCCAGACGTATTCACCCTTCGGCCCTTAACCAGCTATAAATATACCTAATATAAAACCCTTACCTAATCCCTATCCTCATCCTTCATTGCATTTCTTCACTTCACTCGCTCTTGTCTCGCTAATGGCTGCAACCCTAGCTCGCGCAATGGCCACCGCCTCCACCAACACAACTCGTCAAATCTCCATCTCTATATTCCTCCCCAAGCGCTTCCTCTTGTCCTCTACCTCACTAACCCGTTCTCCTTCGGTTCCAACTCTTCTTCTCGGTCGTCGATCTCTATCGCCTCTCTCTCATGTCGTCCGATCTCTGTCACCCAGCCACTCTACCAGGTTCACTGCGATCCGCTGCCGTGTCAACCGGTCTGGTAACTCAGCTTACTCGCCACTCAACTCGGGCTCTAACTTCAGCGACCGCCCTCCTACCGAAATGGCTCCTTTATTTCCAGGATGCGACTACGAGCACTGGCTCATTGTCATGGACAAGCCTGGTGGTGAAGGTGCCTCAAAGCAGCAGATGATTGATTGCTACATTCAGACCCTAGCCAAGGTTCTTGGGAGGTAACTGTGCTTATTATCACTTTTCTCTGTGGTTTTTGTCTACTGTGGAAGTAGGTTCGAGATTTTTAGATCTGATCCTGTTACATTCTTGGAGTGCGCAAGTTTAGGTGAAATGAATGGGTTTGGTTTATGATTTTCGTTTTTTTGGTTCTTCAATCAGCGAAGAGGAAGCAAAAAAGAAAATTTACAATGTTTCTTGCGAGAGGTACTTTGGTTTTGGCTGTGAAATTGACGAAGAGACTTCTAATAAACTTGAAGGTTGGTCTCGATTGTATCTAGGTTATGTTCTTATGAAGCTAGCTGAACTCCTTTCTCTCACATTCTCAACCCCCCCCCCCCCCCCCCTAATTATTTGATGACAGGTGTGCCTGGTGTTCTTTTTGTGCTTCCCGATTCATATGTTGATCCTGAGAATAAAGACTACGGGGGTAAATGACTAAACTTATGTCTATTGTAATCATTTTAAAACATATGTGTGAATATAGTTTACATTGCTTGGATTTTCTGTTAATGACTGGTGATATAGTATTTCGATCTGTGGTATGTAGATGAGAAAAACTGCAATAGTTCTCTTTCTTTTCCATAATTTCTCCAAGTAGTTGCATTCAATGTATTTTGAGCTTCTGTTTCAAATGTACCAGTCCATCTTGGCAAAGCTAAATAGTCTTTCAGACAATGTTTGGTTTTGAATGCTAATGGACTTAAATTAAATTCTCTCTCAACTGTTTTGTGCTTCTTATATATGTGGGATGTGCTGATCAGGTGGAGATGAAACATTATTGCATAGGCCTTTATAATTCTTTTTGATAATCAGAACAAATTTGTAATGGGTCAGTCCATCTTGGCAAAGCTAAATGGTCCTTGAGGCAATCTTTGGTTTTGAATGCTAATGGACTAAGAAAAAATTTCTCTCAACTGTTCTGGTCTTCTATGATTGTGGAGATGCAGATCAAGGGAGATGAAACATTTTAATTTAATTGTGTGCTACTTGTCTCGTCTTGTTTTTCACTGATAGTAAGTCCGTCTTGGAAAAGCTAATAGCCTTGTTTAGGTAATGTTTAGTTTTGAATGCTAATGTGCCCATATTGTAGCTGTCTTTTCCAGCTCTGTCTCTTTATATGTTGTGGAGTTACAAAATCATTGGAGTAGATACATTCATATGTACTCGCTATCTAATTTAAAAATTCCACTTCTCCGAGGAGGTTTCTTAACGTCATTTTCTGATAACTTCTACTTGAGTGATGTATCTTACATTCGGTGTGAGAAGCAAATTTGCAAAGCAAGAGGGCCTAGTGAAAAATAAATGGCACAAATTGCATTGAAGGTTGGCAATAAAAATTTTCATTGGCGATTTTCCGTGCCTAACAAATAATTTTGATTATGGCCTCGAACAAGTTGCTACATTCATGTTTCTGATTCTCTCTGATGATGTCAAAATGGTTTTATCTCTAGTTGCCGAGCTCTTATGGGTTTACACTTTCTTTTTGTGCAGCTGAACTGCTTGTGAATGGTGAGATTGTTCAAAGATCCCCTGAGAGACAGAGGAGGGTGGAGCCTCAACCCCAAAGAGCACAAGACAGACCAAGATACAATGACCGGACTCGATATCAACGTCGTAGAGAGAACATGCGGTAAAAAAATTGGATGGGTGAAACACATGTTGTATAGATCTTGGGATTTGAATCTGCTCTTCTTCCTTTGTTGTTAGCTGAAGGTAGGACTTTTGGCATGAGTTGGTCCAATGGTGTCATGTAAGATAGAGTGGGAATGAAGTAATTTATATGTTTCTATATTTTACATGACATTGGCATTAGTTCTAAGGCATCTACACATGGATATTTTGAAGTTATCATGGAATTCCTCGCTAAGTATGTGTTTGTCTACTGTTTTATGTACTTAAAAGGTATTATGATGTAAAAGTTGGTGAACGAGGAAGTCTTAATACCCAACATCTTGTGTTTTTTATTGCACTCATTTTTTACACTTGTAACTGGAGTACTATTTGAACTAGATTTTTGTGAGAAGTCTATGTAGAGTGATAATGGAAGAAACACTCATCTTCGCTTGGGGTTGCCTACTTTTAATTAATTTAATTAACTTTTTCTGTTATCATTTCTTATGTCGACCTTCAAAGCCAAAAGTTACTAGGGGTAGATCGACGGTTAGGATGATAAGTGGAGTTGGGTAAACTAGGAAGGATTAAATTACCAAACGGGAGATATTCTTGTATTTACATATATATATATATATATTATATATAATAATAATTAAGTGTGAGATGAATTTTACTTATATTTCAAAAAGAGAATTAATATATGACGTAAATGATGTTAGTTATTTAGCATCTATATTAACCGGAAAGAGAAAACGCGGGTAAAAAACTGAGAACTATCGGGCCTAAAACCTGATCCATGAACTGGAAGCAACCGGCGGGTCTAACCCAAAAAATCTAACCACCTTCTTTGTGTTGATAATAACTGGATCCGCCTTAGGTTTTCTATCTTCTTCTTCTTCGGTTCATTCTCCCTTGCTACGATACGGAGTACGGACCCCGCTTCAGAGCCCGAATCATAGCTGCCGCTGTCATTTCCTTTAGTTAGCTTTCCGCACACTCTCTGTCAGCCATTCTTGGCGCCCATGGATCAATACACCTAAGGTATGCTTAAACCCCTACTTGAACCTTCTTCCTTCTCTTACTCAACAGCTTTCACTTCTTTTCTCTTTAAAAAAGAAAATGCTAGCATTTACTCTATGGTTACGAATTCCAGTTGTCTTTTCCAATTAATTCGTCGAAAGACTAGTTCTTGTGATTTCCTTTGCGGTTAGAAAAAGATTGAAGATGTGGAAATAGTAGCTTTAGTTGTTCGGTTTACCTGAAGGCTTAACATTTTTAGGTTATGTTGATGACTACGTGTGATTGGTCGCAGGATGGAGACATATTGATTGGGACAGAATTCCGGGCCTCTTCCCATATGACGGAATTGACTATGTGATACGGTTACATTGAGGAAGATGGATAGAGCAAGTAGGAAGAAAGATAAGTCTCGAAAGGGTGGTAGCCATTCCGTGCATGAATCTGATCAAGGAAGTGCAGCTCGTACTAGGCCTTTCAGCTATAGTGATATCATGCTTAGAAGGAAAACAAAAGGGTTAGGAGAAAATTCTGAAGAGGGTGCTGCCATTGAAGCAGGGCGCATTCCATCACAGGGCGCTGTTAGTGATGTTAACAATTGTGTTGAATCTGAAGGGGGAAACATGCATCATAAGGATTCTTCTGATACTGTTGAAAAGCAGGTGATGAAAGAACCTGTGAAGATACCTGCTAGAAGGAGAGAAGGCAATGGTTCCATTAAGGTTTCCAGTATAGTTACAAGGGTGGAAAGAGAGAGTGATGAGTTGGGAATGGGTGGGAAGGCTAACGTGAGACTAGATACAAGAAATAGAGACAAAGGAGGCAAAAGCAGTGAAGAAATGCATGGTAGGCGAAAAAGTGACAGGCGGTTTGGTGAAGATTCTGTAAGTGGAGCTAAGAAGAGACATTCAGGAGGCAATGAATTGGGTAGGGACAGGGATACCAACAGGAGTGGAGGGAACCATGAGAGAGGAAGCAAGAGAAAGCGCCAAAATGGAGATCGTGACCAAAACAGAGATGAGAATCCAGCAAAGAAAAATGATTTGAGTAAGCATTATGATGTAAAAGATAGAGTCAGGAAGAAGATGAAAGAATCATTAGGTTCACGTTATGAAGAGTTGGGGATGAAAAGAAGACGGTCAAGAAGCCGAGATCGTGATAATAGAAATATGAGATCGCCCCCACTTTCACTAGAGGCACACAAACACACTTCCAAACATGCAGAGGAGCACAAAGAGTTCTCATCGAATCCTTCAAAAGATAGGTTGGGTAGACAACATTCTGATCCTGACAGGAGTAGATCATCAAATAACGGACAAAGTAGCCAATATAGATGGCATGGTGGATTAACAAGTGGGCTTGGTGGGTATTCACCCCGGAAGAGAAGATCTGAAGTTGGTGTTAAGACTCCTCCATCAAGTCAATCACCTGAGAAGACAAATGCTGGGTGGGATCTGAAATCTGCTGAAAAAGATATTTCTGCTGCAACTCCCTCAAATATTCAGTCTTCAAACCATAAGGTTTCATCTGATGTTCAGTTGACCTCAGTTGTTGCTGTTGCTTTGAACACGGTGAGAGCCCTTCCTGTGCTTCCTCCTCCAAGTACTTCAGTAGTAAAGGAGAAATCATCTAGCGAACCAGTTCAACTGACACAAGCTACTAGGCCTATGAGGAGGCTTTATGTAGAAAATATACCATCTTCGACATCAGAGAAAGCTGTAATGGAATGCATCAATAACTTTTTACTGTCTTTGGGAGTTCATCATGTACAAGGAACCCAGCCTTGCATTAGCTGTATTGTAAGTGTTTAGCATGTTCCAAAGTTTTTCAACTTATATTCTGTATTTCATATGGTACACTCGAGAAACTTTGTGTGACTACCTTTTTTGCAGATACATAAAGAGAAAGGCCAAGCTCTTGTGGAGTTTCTTACACCAGAGGATGCTTCTGCAGCTCTTTCTTTTGATGGGACTTTGTTTTCTGGGTCCATTCTCAGGATCAGGCGTCCCAAGGACTTCGTTGAGCTATCTGTAAGAATTTTTCCGACGCATTTATCTTGTCACGTAATCTAATCTTTTAAACCTATGGAGAAACCTTACCAACTGCTCCATTTGTATGGTTTTCAATAGGTATTATTACATGCAATTGTATCATTTTGCAACTAAGATTTCACCACAATGTTTTCATCTGCTCCATCTCATTTTGTCCTTACATCAGTTATATCTGTAATTGAAGTTTCTTATGAAATTAATTATTTTATTGACATTTAGCCTTCTGTACTTCCAGACTCATATTATGATCCTTGAATTGAATTGTACACACAATAAAAAGATGAGAGCCCTATAGCTAAGGAAAATATAAAACAACAGTTACTTTGGTGCCTTTATCTGCCCCTTATTTTAATTGTTTAGAATTTCCTGAATTTATCTTGTAATAATACTACTAGTACTAGATCAATATACTGGAATATCTATTCCTTCTTACTTGAAAGCATTTTGCTACCAGGATTGGACTCCTTTTTTCTCTCCTGTCTATTTCCATGTGATTTTTTCTCTGTATAAGGTTGATGCCTTTTGATGTGGTTATGTTTTCTATATTTAGACAGATGCCTTTTTTGGTTTAGCCCTCACTTTTGTTTACCTTGTTTTAGTTTCTGAGGTATATTGTGGTTACTATCCATGTAGCAGGTTTTCAGACAGTTGCTATTTTCATGCAGACTGGTGATCAGGAGAAATCAGTGGGTGCAGAAGACACAATAATAAGTGATAGTGTTGAGGATTCACCTAACAAGGTATGTTCTGAATCATCATGTAGTAATTATAAGGTACTTCATGCTGTATTAAACATATAATATTAAGAATCAACAAGCTGCCTCTTATAATTGTTGCAGAATATTGGTCTATAATCATTGTTTACTTGATTTAGGGCCCAAATATGCACATGATTCTTAGAATCTAACCCATTGAAAAATAGTCTATATCATTCTGTTGATACTAGCATTTTCATGTTGATGTTTCCTATCTCTGTATTTATGGTGTGTAATCTCTCACAAAAAATTGCCAATAATCAACACGAAATCTGCACTGCTTTCCAAAACTAAAATACAGTAGAATCTCGATTAAATAATATATTTTTTGGTCCCAACTTGAGGATAATGTGGTAAATTTCCTCGATAATTTAATATTTTGCTAAAGTAATAGATTTTTTTGTCCCAACAGTATTAATTTAGTAATTTATCAAGGCTTTACTGTTGTACACTTCATAGGTTGTGGGATTTCTTTTCTTTACCATTATATTCCGTGTGTTGCTGCAGATTTTCATTGGTGGAATCTCAAAGGCACTGTCATCAGAAATGGTAATATGGAAAAATTTCTTATTGCCCAATCCTCTCTCTTTTCCCTCTTTTCCATCATTTGCCTCTGCTTTATCTGTAACTGTTATTTGTGCTGCTTTCCAGCTTATAGAGATTGTTAGTGTCTTTGGACCTTTGAAGGCATACCGCTTTGAGATTGATGAGGACCTTAATGGACCATGTGCATTTTTGGAGGTAATAACATGTTCAATTGTTAATGAACCATTTGGACAATTTTGTATGTCTTTTTTCCACTTTTCCTTGTTTCTCTTGGTTTGCAAGTCGCTTTAATTTTTGTTTTGATTTCAAATATGCTGCTACCGTGTAATGCAGTATGTAGATCAATCAGTTACACTCAAAGCTTGTGCCGGACTTAGTGGTCTGAAGTTGGCGGGACAAGTCTTAACTGTAGTTCAAGCCACTCCAAATGCAACATCCATGGTACCCAATGATTTCCACCTTTTTTTTTTTTTAATGCAATTTCATCAAAGCAGTGGAATAGCTATATTTAACTATGATATTTAACATAGAGGGTACTGACCGAATACTACCCATGTAGGAACATGTAGGTCGACCTCCAAGTTATCAAATCCCAGAGCATGCAAAGCCTCTTCTCAAACAGCCCACATCAGTACTAACGATTAAAAATGTGGTACGCATGTATTTTTCTCTTTTTATTCCTTAATTTTCCTCCTTTTGGGAGGGGGAGGGTGGTGGTACAAGTATATGTGTAATCATGCCACCATCCTTAAGTCGTTTGTTTCTTTTATGCTTGTTAGTTCAACTCTGAGGATCTATCAATGCTAGCTGAACCGGATGTTGAAGAAATACTTCAAGATATACGGTTGGAATGTGCTAGGTACTGAGAGAATAAATAATTATTTTTCATTGGAAATTTCGATCACATCTAAAGTTACTTCCCTACGTGTGCAGGTTTGGCTCTGTCAAATCTGTAAATGTTGTCAAGCTCAACCACTATCTAACCACTACACCTGAAGCATGTCAGGCGATCAGTTTTGTGGAATCAACCGCACAAAGCCTACCTACTTGTGACATAAAAGTGGAAACAGAAGTTGAAGAGGAGAAAGCTGTGGAAGATGACCACATTCATGACAGTAAAGTTCCAGATGTCAATATGGCTTTTGAAGACACAGATTGTGAGAATAAAATACCTCAGGAATTCGAAGTAGAGCTGAATGGCGTGCAAGATCAATCAGAGGATCATGATAAGGATGCTGATACTACAAAAATGGATAACAGCCTGAGAAACAATTTGGTGCAGGAAGATGAGTTGAATGCGGAAGGGGCTGATATGGAGAAACAAAAAGGCCCAGATTTAGCAGTGGATGCTACTGTTAGGAGCAATCATAAGGACCCAGATTTTTTTGTCGAGCACGTATTTGAAGCAGGTTCTATTTTTGTGGAGTATGGAAGGACGGAAGCCTCTACTATGGCTGCACATTGTTTGCATGGAAGGCTTTTTGATGGCCGGATAATCGCTGTTGACTATGTTGATCATGATATATACTGCTCAAGGTTTCCAAAATGAACTCGCCGACCTGCAAGGATTGTACTGACTTCTAGGTGTCCAATTCACTAGTCGAAAACACACATTGGTAGTGGCTGTTTCATGGGGCAGCTCTCCATTATAGTTTTACAAATCTTTTCTCAAGTTCAATCATTTTGAAGGCATTTTTTATGCTTCGAGTTTTCTTGTTTACCGTACTAACTAAAACACAGGGATGGACTTAGGTGCTGATGATTACAGTCAGGGGCTTCGTGGCTCGTCCGGTTGACCCTATCCTAGCCTAGTTGGCCAGTAGGTTTCCTTGATTGCAGAACTGGTCCGAGGTTATCTGTTGTCACGATTGTATGGTACTCATGAATGAAGCTCCAGTGTTCTATTGTACTATTGTCTCCGGATAATATTTTGGATCAATACGGTCTCGAGAAAAAAGAACAAATCACCATTCCAATAATAATCTCTTTCCAGAAAATTTCTTAATCTCAACATCTCCAAGCTGAGAAATACAGACAATTGGTAAAAAGCTAAACAAATTGCAAGATAAGCAATGATAATATGGACGAGTAAACTATATCGTTCTAACCAACTTGTACATCGGCAATTTGTGTTATCTAATGTGATTTATACAAGTTTACAGATACAGGGTTTAAGCTTTCTACTGAAGGAAAGTCTTCATCGAAACGGTTCAGTAAGAAGATGAGTACAAGTAAGACGATGAAAAACTTTTAGTCCGAACTTGAAGAACAGTAAGAAGATGAGTACAAGTCTCAATGGCATTCTATATCCGGCCCTGTGCAATCTGAAGCTTAGCTTTGGTTTGCAAAAGCTCTCCTTGGTCCCAACTTCCGGTCTGATCAAGAGCAGCATTAATCACAGTCTCAGCATCACACAAATCGTTTTTGAGCCGATAAAGCGTTCGTGCCAAAAGTGCATACACTTTCACATCAGAACACATCAAGTTTCATTAGTGATTTTGCATAATAAAGCACAATATCCAATTTTCATTGCTCTGCATGTTCAAGACAAAGATGCAAAAGGATTTAATAAGGGTCTTTTCCCCTCATAATTTTCTCCGCGTTTTCCAGGGTTTGAAGTGCCTCGGATTGCTTCAACACCCTCTCTGAGTCGGAAACAAGTGACCGGGATTTGGCCGATTATAAAACCCCCAGTTAGCAATTTGCCATGCATACTTTCTTGTCGCATTTTCCATTCAATTTATAGATTGCTTTGTGAATATAATCGATCCCTTCATCGAGAAAAACAGAATTCTCCCCCACAAAGTTTCGAAGCAAGCAACAGTTCCTGTATGCATGCAAAGCAACAGCGAGCAAGTGTGAAATATTTCTCTTGCCTCTCTATAATTCCAGGAAGCAGCTGTTCGACTTGATGTGCTAATGCCGTTAAGTCCTCTGAAACAGAGAGGGCAAATGAAAGATGATCCATGATCGATGGATCCCACACGATCCTTCCGACAATATACTTTCTTATCAGAATCAGTAACAGAAGAACAGCCTCTTCTAAATTGTTTCTTGGAATAAATGAGCCTTCCATCTGTGATCCAAGATTCGGAGGATTTGCATCACAACCCCTGTGTAGAGAAGGAAGACGGAAAATTCCTTCTGAATCTTAGCAGTGGTAATCACATCAAGATTCCGATGGTAGATGAGGGCTCGCCTGTATGACAAGATAGATTCCTGGAGGGCCCCAGAAAGTTTCCACAACTCTGGGAGCAACTCTAACGCCTTGCATTGAGTCTCTTGTAATTTACAATCGAAATAAAAATTATCCGGCAAGCCCTCCCGGTAATGCCGATTCAACAATATAACTTTGCACGATTGAGCCGCTTCTGCAATAATTTTTCAGGTAAATTAATTAGTAAAGGAAAATCTGCAGCAATATTTAGTTCTCATTACGGGATCATTCCACTTGAGATTCTCCTAAAGTAGATAAGAGTATTCAACCAAAAAAGCTCTCTTGATTTTCTCCCTCGCCTACTATTACAATATGATGCAGAAACAAGAATCCAAAGAGCCGGAATAATCACCGTCGCTTCTGCTTTCTCACTGTGTTTCTTTTCAAAGCTTAAAACAGTTGAGACGGAAGAATTTATGTGATACAGATAGAGGAATAGTTGCTACAACTTCAATCATTGTTTATGGCTTTGACTCACTTCGTTCGTTCGGACAGGACAGGAGAAGTCCATGGCCCAGTTTGAAAACTTCCCCCAGTTTTTTTGTCAACTTCCTTCACGAGGAAGGCAATCATTAGCCATGTGCATGCTCCTTCCTTTTTATTATCATTTTTACATAGAAAAATTGTGAGCACGCATACCTCGTGAAGGAGGAGGAGAGCAGAGGCATCAGTGTGAGCCCATTATCAAATGAGGGCCCAATTTGGACAACTTTTTCATTATTTTGGGCCAGGCCCTTTTAATAGTCTTTCAACCACCAGAATCTTATTCTGTTCAGTCGGTTTAAATGCCCGCGGTCTTCTCTTCTCTCAAATATATAACATCCACCAGGCCCACCACCGCCTTTGTTAAAAACCGTTAAGTTTGTTTAACGAACCCATCCATCCACTGAGCCCAATTATTATAACTGTTCTTCTTGCCGCCAATTTTTTCCCACCATTCTCCATGTATAACCTCTAGGCCCAAAATCCAAACCCAAGTCCAAGAGATAGAAGGCCGGAAGGGCATAGTTGTCATTGAAGAAGTGGATGTGACATTCTAGGTGTTTCACCTCTACCGAAGAAGGTCTGGTTATATTCCTCTTGAAAATATATCCCCCCAAATATCTATACTTCATGGGCCATGGCCTCTACCTCATTCGCTTTTTCCCCCGCCCTCTCTCTCTAATCAAGCTTCTTGATCTAAACCCTTCCCTCTCTCTCTCTCTCTCTCTCCCCTCAGCCTATCGGCGGTAAGCTGTACCTGTAAAACCGCTGTCAATACGTAGATCCGGCCTGTATATGTCAACTTCCGGCCACCGCTCTTCGGTTGTCTCGAATCTTGGACGCCCTCTTCTTTTTCTATAACCGAAAAACAGAAATATATATATATAAATAATATCTTTCCATTTCCCTCATTTTCAATTTCCTCAAACCTCCTACCAAAAAAAAAAAAAGAAAAAAGAAAAAGAAAAGAAATTCAAAAATTGGTATCTGACGTGGCATGATTAAAGGCTGAAATGAGCGCCCAGCATCATATGATCGTGACACCTGGAGCGTCAAGAAAGCGCAAGGAGCGAGAAGGCTTGAGCTCGGTGCAGGATCCGGCTCTCGGGAAAAATGGGCTCTTAGCCGGTTACATGGCGTACGAATTTCTGACGAGAGGAACTATGCTAGGGCAGAAGTTCGATCCGGCACGTCCAGAGGCAGTTAGCTCCGCTAGCTCTACGGCGGAGTCGAACGGAGCGAAGAAGGAGCACCAGAGTTACGCTGAGGTGGCAAGCATTCTGAAGACCAAAGGGGCCCACGTACCTGGTATTGTCAATCCCACTCAGCTCGTTGGCTGGATTCAAATGTGACCACCATTGCAATGGATTGAGCATTCTCTCTCTCTGTTTTGTTGCATGTATTCTAGTCGTCCTAGCTAGCTTTCTAAGAGAAGGTGTTGTTCAAAATCAGATCGGTGTAGGAAGATTTGTCGGCATATCATTTTCCCATGATGTAGTTTTATTTTCGATTTACTAAGTTGCTTATTTCTATGTTCCATTCTTTACTTGAACCAAAATCATCAATAGTAATCTCAATGACTTGAAACAGAAATGAAGTTCATGTAACATGATGTCTTAGGCCTAATGAAAAACATAACAAGACAAGCAAACTGGACCGTTCTGCGAAACAAATTACTAGAAAGAAGAAGAACAACAACAACAAAAGTTGAGAAAAGACGAACAGCTTCTTTCTCCAGTCAATCTAAATTCTAACATCTAATCCTTCTTAACAGCAGCTGTTCTTGCCTTGGAGAATTGTATACTCCATTAACAAACATGTAATCTAGAAAAAATGGAGAATTATGAAAAGGGATGATAACAGGTGCTCTAGATTTACCGGCAGGAAGCGACGAAGCTGTGGAAGATAACTCGGAATTGCAGAGGCATGTACTGGTAATTCACCCATCCCACCATTGGCCAGAACTGATATATATATATATTAATAAATATTTAGAAACATAAGTTAATAAAAAACTATATGAACTGTATGAAGATGATGATAGCCATGAATAATACCTTCCAAGCATTCAATTGAATGGAAGGGTAGTCATTCCGAACTTTGCTCTTCACTAAACCCCATGGTCGCCCTGTTGTATTCAGACAGCATTCTAGTATTGTTATTACAAAATCCATATTCTTAATCCTTTCCTCTACAATCACTTGGAATTTACCATAGCAAAGTTCTTAAGAACAATTTTGTCTTATCTAACTTTATTATCAGAGGAGTTTTGCCGTAACCTAATCCTAGCGTGATCCTTTCGTGTTTTTCAAATATCCATCAATTCAAGTTGAATATATTATTAGAGGAATAGGTTCATCACGCAAGATGAGATTTGACATTAACACCTTACCTTATTTTCTTGTTTCAGAAAGTTGAGCATGAAGTTCGAAGATCAAGAACAACAACAACAATAATAATAAAATAATGAGAAGAAATACAATAATGTTTTAATCGATCCCCGACAATTACCGCAACAATGAGCGTTATTAATTAATTAATTAATTAAAAATGTGATAATTAAATAATTAAAAAGATTATAATACATAATTTATCTTAAGCATCTAGATTTGAGCTCGGCATGCTCTTGTTGGCAAGGAGCAGAGAGCACATGATTCAGATTCTCAGCAAAAGTGAAGGTCCCACTTCACTTTATGTACCTCTCGTTCATATCTGGCCTAAAGATTAATGGGCCTGTTTTCGTTTTTTCTTTGGGCCTTTTACTTATTTATTTTCCTCAATCAATCCAAAATACTAGGGTAAGCCCAAGTTGAGGTCCAAGAGAAGAAAGTAACGAGCCTAAATTAAGGAATAAAGTACAAATTATTATTAATCCCAAATTAAGGAATAACGTACAAACTATTAAGTAATGGTTTATATATTAACAAGTGTTTCCATTTTTTTTTTCTTGGGTTCAAGCAAGTCTTTGTTCAAGTAATGTATATATTCCATTTTTTAGGTATAGAAATTTTTGAAATTTGGATTATCAAACTAATTACCATTATTGGCGACGATTACCATTTGGATTACCAAATTTTTGAAATTTGGATTATCAAACTAATTACCATTAATGAAAGTAATTAATCAACTATTAATTAATTAACATTCTGATTCTGATTATAAGCTGTAACAAAAACAGGATCGAGAATGAGCATCTAAACAATGTTGGAAAGTACAGGGTGGTTAAGACAGTGCCATTGCCGTTCCGTGAAACGGACTCTGATGGGTAAATAAGACCATATCTTATCGATGGAAAATTATGTATAGAAGTCCGTCATGATGCTATATTTATCTATGAAATGCCTTCTCAAAACAACGAAGGCAGTTCGATGTATTTGACAAAGTGCACAAGCATAATTCTCCTATTTAGTCCAAAAAACTCGAAATTAATGAAGTCTATACATGAATGAGGACTATAACTATATATGATTATGAAACGTTGTTTCTCATCAAGTTGGCTATTCTGCTAGAAAGACAGTAAGCGGTCGATTCAACAGTGATCATAGGATTAACACCAACGGCTGTTGGAAAAACACTCGCATCGCAAACAAAGAGGCCCTCAGCTTCAAAGCTTTCACCATTCTCATCAACCGCACCTTCCTCTTCATTCCATCCCATCCTACAGCTTCCCATCTGATGAGCTGACGTATATACGGTCCAGTTCTCGACATTGGCCTTTGGCCCGTTTTCGGCACAAACCATGTCCAAAAACTCATCCACTTCCTCCTTACCAATCCCGGCACATTTAAGTCTTTGGCCATCGCTCCTATGCGTCCCCACTTCAACCGCTCCGGCTGCTATCAGAATCCTCAAAGCTTGTCTCAATCCAGCCTTTAGGTTTTCCCTGTCAACTGCATTACTCAACTCATAGCTTATCTTTTTTTCCGACTTCACTTCTCCGGAACTTAAATCCCGTATGATCGTAATGGTATGAGCAGTCCGAGCATACTTGAGCATTCTTTCCTTTATGTCGAGTCCGGACAACCAAGGGAATAGTACGGAAAACGTTGCAGGCCCCAAAGCAGGAGTTTCTATAATGGCTCTGACGTCATCTGGGCTGTTCGATACGACCTTATGGATCGACGTGATTATGCCCCCCTCATAGATTTTTCCCTTAAGGTCTGTATTTGATTCAGGAAAGTACCCCCAAGTTAATAAAACCGGGTGGAGATGAAGGTTCCGGCCAATGTGTCGATTTTTAAGACCACTAGAGAGCATTAGAGGGGGTGTTAAAAGAGCCCCACATGCTGATATTGTAACCTTGGCCTTAATTTGTAACATGTTTCCAATATCGTTGCTTATAGATTTTGCTATCACTCCTGAGCACTTCTTCATCCTTAAACCCGGGCTCGGGTTTTTCTCCAATACAAATTTCTCTGCTATACAGCCGGTTATAATTACTGCACCATGGTCCACAGCATCTACAAGCCAAGTAGAATCAGTCCCTTGTTTATCTCCGTTCTTACATCCGTAACAGCAAGATCCGCAGTAATGATTCTCAGTAGAATTTCTTGGCACGTATTCAACTTTAAGCCCGAGATTCTCGCACCCTTTTCGGAGTACTTGATTCTGAAAGCCCTCCTTTTGACATCTAGTTGTAACACCAATTCTCCTGCATACAATGTCCATTGCTGAAACATATTCCTGACCTTGGAAGATGGAGAGCTTATGGGCCTCTGCCCATTCTTGTAAAATACTTTTCGGAGTTCGGATACAGGCCGACCAGTTAACTGCCGAGCCACCGCCCACGGTGGATCCCGCCAGGATCAACATGTTACCATCAACGGTCGAAAGGATTCCGCCTGATTCATATAACTGATCCCATGCGGGCCCCTCCAGGGATGAGTAATCGGATGGAGCAAAATAGTTTCCTTTTTCGAGAATAACGACTTTGTAACCGGATTTTGCAAGAACGGCTGCAGAAACCCCTCCACCACAACCGGACCCTACAATGACAACGTCGCATTCGATGTTGTAAAGATCCTGTTTGGAATCTACTGTGACTTTCAGGCCTTTCTGGGTCAGTTTTTGTAGGAAGGAAGAGTCAGTTTCATTTGTGGATTCTATTATTCCTTTCTGAAGTGGCCTGTCATTTGTGATTTCTATTATTCCCTTCTGAAGTGGTCTGTCATCAATGTCTACATTATAACCAATCGCTTTCCATGCTGGATTTTCTCCGTTCTCGTCGACCTGCATATAACAGAATTGACCGAATTTGGTCCTAGAATTTCAGGGAGATTAATGGAAGAGTTATCAAAGAGAAAGAGTGATTACCAGAGAGAAGAAGATGAACAGGCAGAGCACTTCGATGAAGAAAAAAGCAAGTCTGATGGGAGTGAAACGAGTTTGCTTAAACCATCCCTGAATAACCTTCTCCCTGTTGTGCAAAGGCATGCTTGAAAAGTTGTTGATAAAAGGCCATCTCTTACCAAAACAAAGTGATCCACAAAGCAATAAGCTTCCCAACCTAGTGCTAAGAAGCCATAAAACCAACCTCACTATCATCACTGCCTCTTTCAACCCCCTTTTCACCAACAGCTCTGCAACCTTAACATATCCCAAATCATAAAAAGATAAATAAATAGATAAGAACCATGTTATTACTTGGAAAGCTAAAAAACACCATAATATGTGAACGAAATTCCCATGTTATTATTTGATGGGAAAAACAACATCGAATTGATTTGATTAATGGTAGAAGTTAGAAGACAAAGAGAGGTGGGAAATCAGTGAATGAAACCTCGTCAGGGACTGGAGATTGAGAACCAGAAGCCTTGTAGAAGTCTCTCACCGCCGCCGTATTGGGTTGCTCTGTTTCAGAATAATTCGATGGCAGAGGAGGCAGAATAGACTCACAGATGCTAGACAGAGACTCCATCTCCACCGTAGATAATCCATGGCTGTATTTTCCTCCCGATTTCCCTCCCTTCAACAAAGGATGACACTTCCTCTTCATCTTTCAAATTCTGTTCTCTGTTCTTTTTCATTGAGAAAAAGTAACAATGACAACTCTGTTCTCTAACTTCATAGACTTCTCAGGAAATTGAACTAGTTCTCGTCGGAATATGACATGAGACCTAATATATATATAATAATGTAATAATGTAATAAATAGGAAACTAACAAAGAAACGGTAAAAGCAACAAAACAAAAAAAGTCTTTTAATTCTAGTGGTTGTTACATGGGCTCTGTTTCTTTGTTAGGATTTTTGCCAGCTAATCTGGGCTCTGTTTATTAATTTTATTAGGGTTTTGAAATAAATTTTAATTCCAGTGGTTGTTATTAGAGGCGGCAGAATAGGTAGGGTTTGCATGATTTTATGGACCAAACATTGTATATTATTTTTTTATTTTTATTTTTAAATCTCCATAGCAGAGGTGGTTGAAGCTCTAAGCAGGGAGATTAGGACCCATAGGATCATAAAGATCCTCAATTGTCCCCATATTATCAGTTCAGACTTCAAGGCACAAAAAGTCAGTACCCAATCTAATGAGCAGGAAAAATAGGTTACATTATGAGTATGAGTAAGATATAATTGGTATGTCACTGTCGTTTAACGTCAGATGCCAATCGATATAATTCTTCTCAATTCAAATATAAATGAAATAATTTTTGATGAAATGCAAGCATCAAGAATGGAAGCTGTTGAACCGTAGTTCATGCTCCAACCTCAAAGGATCAGATCAAGAGTAATCCTCAGACGTCGGATATTGTGAACTCAAAATCAGTCATTTAATTATTAGGTTCGACTATGTTGATCTTTATATAAACGGATGTTAAGATGTTAAAACGGTCAGACCGCTTACTAACCGTTTTATCGTTACAAAAATCAAATGTTAGAATACATGATATTGATCACATAAAAAATCAAAGATCGGCATTATTTAAAGAGCATTACTAATCATTAATAGACTTTTTTGTCACACTTAATACCATCGATATAAGTATGTTTCAAGAAAATAAGATAAAAATACAATTAGATATGTATTCTTAAATTTTCACAAAGCTTGATTCTTTCATTTTCTAACTTAGATCATCAAAATAATATCATTAGAAAGCCAATTCTCGATAATATCTTTTGGCATCAACTAATCGGATCGAGCATACCGTTGAAGTCCATACTAAAATTTTTGCATCAACATCAACAATGTGATACGGAAACATAAAGATGAATGTGAGTGTTAAGTGATTACTGTTATCTACTTAGATGAGAGAGAGATAACTTGTCTTTCCCTTGAGAAGAGTTGGAAGAAAGAAATGAGGTAAGGACCAATGACGAGCACACGATGTGCAAGGAACAAGTAGAAGACAAGTATAGCACTAAGCAAGTGACCAAAACATGATTATACCGGATTAAAAAGATTCACCATAATATTATACTATACTAAATCAAAACTCATCACAATATTATAATATTAAAAAAAAATTCAGAGTATTTTTTATAATTAAAAAAATAAAAACATAATATTATACTCATATCTTTAAGAAAAATGTATTTTAAAATACATTTCGAAATGAAATTTGAAATATATAGCCAAACAAATCACGGTGTCTCACTTATCTTTACAAAGGGCCCTAAATGTCACGGCTGATTGTCGTCTCTTCTACGTACGCCCACTTGCTATTTTTGGGTTAACGAAAGGGAAACAAGAAAAATGATAAGAAAAGCAGTAGAGAAAGAAAACTGGCATCCATCTCTAATAGACTAGACAGGTCCCCTGTTTAGCCACACATTTATATCTCTCTCCCTCACTCCTCCATGCAAGCAAGCAACGGAAAGTTCGGTTTCAAATAATTAGCCTCCTCAACCGAATTATGTAAGGACTTGATTGCGCTAATAACTGGATACGACAGTGACATACCGAACAAGTTCGATAACAAGATCGGTTTCAAAGTTCGGTCTCAAATATTGGACTTGATTGTCTCATTCAAACTCTAGAACAGTCGATTAGAGTCTAATTCAAAATCGACCCAACTTGTAAAAACGTATCGAACAAGAAGTTTCTATGGATCTCACGCATCAACTTTCATCAGTTTATGCCTTGTTACTAACGTCTTGAGACCAGGTTCGTTGACACTGTTACGTATCATTATCATAAACCACATAAACACTCATCATTAATAGATTTCAAGAAACACTCATCATTAAGGTACAATAATTTAGGTTGATATCAGTATCGCTATTGGTCTTTTAACTAAGACAGAGATAGTAGTAACTAGTACCTACAATAATAAGTGCCTCCACATTGCAGGGCGGTCTTTAGAGATAAGAAGCACTCTGGATGCCAAATAATCGAAGGAAGGGCAATACAAATCATCTTGGCCAATGACTTCCTTCACATTTTGACTGCAGCCATAATCAACATTAGAGGAAACTTGAAGCCCCGTTTCCTTGTTCAGCGCATCAAACACGAACAGCCCTACTCCAGAAACAGCCATGACAAGATTCGAATTTCCCCATACTTGAGTTATCGTCATGTGTTGAGCATGTGCATTGGTTTCTGGCAAAGCATAAGTACTAACTATCCTCTGTTTCCTAGTAGAGAACTGCTGTACCTGTGAAGAAGGTAGCTTCGAACCCGTCGTTGCATTAGAGCATCCAAGAAAAATTGAATCTCCACTAGAATATATTGATTGGACATTAATGCCGGCTTTTGGAATCTTAAGTCCTATCCCAGATGGATTGCGGAAGTCTATGATGTTTATAGAATTCGAGGTGCAGAAAACTCCATCATTTCCTTCTGCTTCTGATGAACTTACTCTGCATTATCACAAACATAAAAACTTTTTTCAGAACAAAACAGAGAAGATAAAAACAGAGGGAAACGAAGGATGGAATCATCCATTACCTTTGCCTAACCCCTCCACCTAATTCTCCATCCGTGTTGTTAACATGAAGAGCAGAAATTTTCTGGCCAGTATAAGAAACAGATTGTAATCGTTGAGGGATAAGAGAATTCACATCCCATAGAGAAATTGTATCTGCTTCAGCTAATACTACGTTTGCTCTGTTTCTCCATTGCAAAGGACTTGAGTAATCCATTGTCACAACAGGCTTTTGCACTTCCCATTTCATGACTTCTTCTCCATCACGAATATCAAAAATTTTCATGCTCTTCTGACAAGCAGCAGTCGAGACAACAAGAGGCCCAGAAGGTTTGTACCACCATTGTTGAGTTTCTGGGACCAGTATGTTACAAGAAGTGGCACGCCTTTGCATGGTGTTATTGGATAAGGGAGCAAGTGCTGCTCTTGAAGATGTTATTCCATCTTCTAAATGAAAAGCACTAACTTCTTTAGAGTAGAAATCCCAGGAGCAGAAACCGGAATCCATAGCATTTCCAGCCGATGCAGCAACTACATATCTTTCCGAGCAACCATCTGCTCCAGGTGCTCGTATTATCCAACAGTCCCTCCATACATTTGGTGGCACTCCTATAGGGGGCTTATATTCGGCTTTTTCCTGTAAAAACAAATATTTTAAAGAAATTAAGCAAGATTTTGTATATATATTGGCTTATACACTGGAAAGTATTGTTCATACCTCACTATTGGTGATATCATAGAATGAGCAAGAACCATCATCATGAGCAAGGACAGCTTCTCCTTCTAAAACAAACCATCCACATGTTGCAGACTTGAATCCTATTTCATTAAGTTGGTAAAGGCAAGGATCTTCTTCCAGCTCATCCTCACAAATCATAGCTTCCTCTTTGTTGTAATCTTCATAATCAATATCATCAGTTGGAAGACTGATCTCAACTTCTTGCTTTTCATGGAAGGTGTTCAAATCATCTTGCCTTCCTTCAGGGGAGATACCATCCATTTCTTGAACTTCACCAAATTGCCCATTTCTTGTCATGACTTTTATCTGCTCCATGTTAAGGGAAGCCAAGAATTCCAATGCTATTGGGTTCTCATCAATAGAGCTCAATGGAAGATTTTCGTTTTTTATTTCACAAGTGGGTTCTTCTACAACATGGAGCTCTTGACTGTGAGAGCTTTCGGATGATGTTTTTATTGATGCTCGGTTTTTGATCAACTTCTGATGAGGAAAGAACCTAGCTTCTAGCTCCTCGGTGTTTAAACCTTTAACTGAAGCTTTAACATTATTATCTGTCTCCACATTCTGACCCTCCCCAATTACCTTAGCCCCCGCCTCGTTTCCTTCTGATGATCCAACTTTACTGTCTGATTCACCAGTGACTTGAACCATGGATTTCTCAATTCCAGAGATCTTGTCCTGAATTTCAGAAAGTATCACTTTTGAAGCATCTGGGTTACTCATATCTAACATTTCCTTTGTATTCTTAATATCTGATGCTATCTTCTTAACCTTGCCTTCTAGAAAAGCAAGCTTCTCACGGAGCTTGCTAGGATACTTACTGCAAGATCCTTCTTCACTCGAACCCTTCTTCTCATTCGAAATCCTTATCGAATTTCCATTGCCCCTAACCTTTTCAATTGCATTATCCGACCTTGAAATGAAACAAGGTTCCTCTTTTTTTAGTTCATCCCTATGTCCAATCCCCGTTAGCATTTTCAACTCAAATATTAAACCACTGTCGTTTTTCTGGCTCTCTAAATTCCTACTACCAATCCCCTCATTTGCCTTTATCAGATTTGAGAGCATACTGACTTCTCCATTACCCTTTCCTAGAACCCTAACCCCACTTAACTCACCCTCTTTTTCTGTCAAGTCCAATTTCATTTCTTTTGAAATCCCACTCTTTCTATCCATATTCACTCCAATCTTTCCATTTTCCTTGAAATCCCTAAAAATCCGACACCCATTCGGACCCATTAGTTGGCCCTTTTCAACCCCCACAACTCCACTCAAAGCCTTCCCAGCACTCAAAACCACTCGATCTTTATCCCCTACCGGACCCTTCTCAGTCCGACTCACAGAAACCCTCCTATCTCTACGCACATCAGATAAACACCTTGTGACTTCAGAAGGACTAGAGCTCCTACCTCTCGGAACAGACGAGGTTGACTTCCTGACACGTGTCTCGCCATCATTCGCCGAGACTGCTGAAACCCTGTCGATCCGAGGCACAGCCCGGATGATAGGCTTTTTGGCCATCACTGGAGCCTTGGAAATGGTAGGCCAAGAGTTTTCTTTTCCATTTGATGAGGAGTTATAGTCGGATCCACAGCTGGTGGTTTTAGCGGCGGAGTGAGAAAGTGGAGCTAAGGGTTTTGACGGTTTGAGGGAGTACGGCTTGGTCCCACTTCCGGTGATCTGATCTTTGGGCCGGCGACCTGAGGAAGTGGACATCTTGGCAAAGCAAAGGTATCAACAAGGCGTGTGATTATGTGAAGGTTCTCTGAGAAGGAGAACTGATGGGGAAAGCTGTGAATTTGTCTGTGAGTAAAAGATAAAGATTTTGTTTTTTGTTTTCTTTTTGGAAAGAGTTTGGGCGGGAAATGATACTATTATTATTTTTAATTTTTTTTAATGTTTTGAATTTTTCCTTTCTCCAAAAATACTGGTTAACGGACTTCACAGATTTGGGCTGAAACGGTGGGCAATTTAAGGCCACTTGAATAAATGGGCCAAAAGGTGCGCAATTGGATCGGTCCGAGCCCACACGTACTCTAGCCCCGGCCCTTCTAGAAATTCTGTACATTCCGCGTCGAGTATTATACCGGTGGGTTAGAGGAAGATTCGATGATATGAACCAACCAAACATGGCGCATAAAAATTCAGCGTTTTCTCTTCTCTCTCCCTCCTTCTCTCTAGAAACAAACGCCGGTTTACTTCCAAAGCAACGGCCATGGCTTCTTTAGTAAGCTTGCTTCCTCCGTCTCCGGCCTCGTTTAAAGTTCACACGAATACAGGGAGTGTCAAGCTCGCCTCTCCAAAATTGCGGTCTTTGATTGGTAACAGCGGCTTTCGCAGAAGAGGACGTTTTTCATCGAGATCAACTTTAGCTGAGTATTCTGAAGCTGATCCTTCGCCGCAAGCGCTTATTTTATGGTAGAAGACAAGGCCAAGTCCGAGCTCCTTGCTAGTTTAAAGCTCAAGTTGCTGGTTAGTATTTTCCACTTTCGTCTTGCTCTTGTTTGTTTTTCGCTTCTTCTTGATTTTTCAGTTTGGTTTTAGATAGCTAGTTGGTGAATACTGGATACTTGATCAGATTTTGAATATCAACCGGAACAAAAAGCAATTAACAAAGGTCTTAAATGTTGGCCTTGACTATCTGCTTATGTGGCTTGTTTGTGATGATTGTGTTATACTACATTTAGAAGGATAGAAGTCTTGAGTTCTATTTTTTTCACGATGATTTATACTCAAATGACTCTGTGCAAGATAGTGGCAGCCGGAAAGAGATTTCTGCAATGACGGGAGACTTTCGAATTTTTATTCCATGGATGCTATGTGTAAATAAAAAAGGGAAAGGTTATAGGACAGAACTTCAAGTTTCAATTGCCCTCTGTAAAATTGCAAGAGATTAGGTTCATGATATATTCTTTGTGTTGAGGATGACTACTACTATAGTTGCTTTTTGCTGCTGCTAAGTTAACTTGTGTGGATGATACATTGCAGAGTACAGTTTCCGGGTTAAATAGAGGACTTGCGGCAACTGAGGAAGATCTAGAAAAGGCAGATGCTGCAGCAAGGGAGATTGAATCAGTTGGAGAACCTGTAGACCTGAAAATGGATCTTGATAAACTGCAAGGGAGATGGAAACTTATTTATAGCAGTGCTTTCTCATCTCGTACTTTAGGAGGAAGCCGTCCTGGTCCACCCACCAGAAGACTACTCCCCATTACTCTTGGTCAGGTGTGCTATTGGCAAGCCCTTATCATTTCATCCTGTAAAACTTTTTATGCATGTCGTGCTTATGACCTTTTGCTTTGAGGATTTTCTTGTCGGTTGTTGCCTTGTTGAGAATCCCAGTTGTTTACACCATATGCTAGGTATCATGTGTTATTGAATACAAGATGAATTTTTCCTCGCCTTTAGTTTTACATCTACTTCATCAGGTTTTTCAACGGATTGATGTCTTCAGCAAAGATTTTGATAACATAGTGGAGCTCGAGTTAGGTGCGCCATGGCCACTGCCACCTCTTGAAGTCACTGCTACACTGGCTCACAAATTCGAACTCATAGGTTGGTTCTTCTTTCCTCAAATTTTATTTTTTACTTTTTCCACACATACTTTTTCCACACATACTTTTATTCGAACTCATACTTTTTCCTCGAGTTAGTGTGCTTATAAAACCAGAAATGATTGTTCTCTCTTCGTAACAAGTTTCTAACCAGTCTTCCCATTGAAATTAGGATCATCAAACATTAAAATAACATTCGAGAAAACAACAGTAAAGACCACGGGGAATTTGTCGCAACTACCTCCGTTAGAAATACCTCAGCTTCCAGATGCTTTAAGGCCTTCATCCAATAGAGGGAGCGGCGAATTTGAAGTTACATACCTAGATGCCGACACCCGCATTACCAGAGGAGATAGAAGTGAGCTGAGGGTTTTTGTCATCTCATAACTTCTTTGCCATGTACAGTTTCTTCACAAGTCTCGTATAGTGTAATATTCCATGTAAAGGTCTTTAAGGTTTCTGCACAGAATGCTTGTTATTCCTCGGCCAAGGTATTTTTTCCAGTCGGCTAAATGGCTAATGTATTTGGGTTCAAAGATACCGTATAATGTACATTGCTAATGGAAAGACGCCATTTGAATTGAATCGTTTACTTGGAACTGGTTCTTCCTTAGAAATGTTTCTTCCTTTTTCTCTTTCTCTCTTTTTTTTTTTTTTTTTTTTTGTTTAATTTAAAAATCGTCGGACTATATGTTAAACCACGAGCAGGAAATATTTAATGGGCCCATTATAAATTGGGTCAGCTTTATCACGAAGATTATTTTGTACCGGCCTGACCCAACTATCATTTAAGGGTGGCGTCCAAAATCACGAGATTTAAAATTTAAGAAAAAAAATTTGTCAGCCTTTTGAAATTGTAACGGCTATATCCAAGGAGGAACTTCGCAAACCATCATCTTCAGACACCACAATTCATTTCTTTCTCTTTACTCGTTCATTAATAGATCTTCCACTTCACTTCACTTTCTTTCTCAGATCTCATCGAATCACCCAGAAAATACCTAGCAATAAAGGGTTTGAAAACTTTCCCTGAAAATTACGCGCCTTCTCTAAGCTCAACATTTGAAATTGGAACTTGTCTCTCTAGGTTTCCAATCCTTTTTCCATGGCTCCTACCCCTTCTTCCAAATCAAACCTTCTCAAAACTCCTCAATCCAATAAACGACTCCATTACCACCCCACAAAAACCAACCAAACCCCAAATCCAAACTCCGGCATCAAAGTTCTCCAACAAACAGAGCACCCAGTCGAAGTAATCGGCCGAATCCGGGATTATCCTGACAGAAAAGAGAAACCTGTTTCCGTCTTGCAGATAAACCCGGATAGTCAGAACGTTAGGGTTCGTGCCGACTTTGGGTACAGGGATTTCACCCTCGATGGGGTTTCCCTATCTGAAGAGGAAGATATAGAGACTTTCTATAAGAAATTTGTCAAGTCGAGGATTGATGGCGTTATGTCAGGGGAAAAGTGTACTATCATGATGTATGGACCGACTGGTTCGGGTAAGAGTCACACTATGTTTGGTTGTTCTAAGCAACCCGGGATTGTGTATAGGTCTTTGAAAGATATTTTGGGAGAAGACGAAGATGAAGGAGATCAGGAAAGTATTGGGTTGAGATTTGGGATGTTTGTTCAGGTTACTGTGTTAGAGATTTATAACGAGGAAATATATGATCTTCTGTCAAGCAATGGAGGAGGAGGAGGAGGATCAGGGCTTGGTTGGCCCAAGGGCAGTGCTTCCAAGGTATACTCTACTACTTTGCCGTTCTTTCTTCTTTTGAATCTTCTGTGATATGATTTTCATGAATAATGTGCCTGATCATTTCATTAGGATATGAAACTATGATGAATATCTGTTTAGGGATTTTGTTCAACTTTTGGGAGATAGTTTGCTTAGTTTGAGATTGGTTAAAACTTGGTGGAGCTGAGTATTTAGGTATTTTAAGTTATTTGCATATGTTATAGGTGAAGCTGGAAGTGATGGGAAAGAAGGCAAAGAATGCGACCTACATATCCGGAAATGAAGCCGGGAAGATATCTAAAGAGATTCAAAAAGTTGAGAAGCGAAGGATTGTTAGGAGCACCCTTTGTAATGACAGAAGCTCTAGAAGCCACTGCATGGTATATAGTATATGTATGCTTTCAAGCAATACTTTACTTTGTTTGATATGCTACTATGTATGTCAATTTGTTCATAAGTTAAATGGAAAATCATTTTCTTCAGATAATACTTGATGTCCCAACCGTTGGAGGTCGATTGATGCTTGTGGACATGGCTGGTTCCGAAAACATTGACCAAGCTGGTCAAATTGGATTTGAGGCAAAAATGCAGGTTTGTAACTCTTTAAAGATATAACACTGTTTCTCCTTGTAGAAAGTGCATATTTTTCAGCTGCTAATATACACTGCCATTATAATCACAGACGGGAAAGATCAACCAGGGCAATATAGCATTGAAAAGAGTGGTCGAATCAATTGCTAATGCTGATTCTCATGTTCCCTTTAGAGACAGCAAATTGACTATGCTTCTGCAGGTAAAAATTACTGTTCCTTACTTGGGTTCTAATGCTCTATTATTCATTTCGGATCCAAATTTTTATGGTCTTTTACTGCTCTTTCTCTGTCCAGGATTCGTTTGAGGATGATAAGTCCAAGATTTTGATGATACTGTGTGCAAGTCCAGACCCAAAAGAGATACACAAGACCATATCTACTCTTGAATATGGCGCCAAAGCAAAATGTATAGTCCGTGGCCCTCATACTCCGATGAAGGATAAAAACGGAGCTGAAGATTCTACATCAACTGTCATTCTAGGATCAAGGATTCAAGTCATGGATGAATTTATATACAAGCTGCAAAAGGATAACAAGATCAAAGAAAGAGAGCGAAACGAAGCACAGAAGGAGATATCAAAGAAGGAAAAAGAAATTGCTGCACTTAGAGCAAGACTTGAAGTTATGGAAGCAAAGGGAGTGGGGAGAAATGAAGAAGATATAAATATGAAGGTAAATGAGCAGATCCAGGTTGTGAAACTTGAGTTGGAGAAGAAACTGAAAGATTACCAGAGAATGGCTGATGATTTCGTTGAATTGGAGAGGAGGAAGATGGAAGAGAAAATGATGCAACAGCAGAAGGAAGTAGAGACGTTTAGAAAGCGTTTAAGGGAGATTGAATATGAGCTGATTGAAAGTGGAGTAAAGGAAATGGATGGAGGTAGGCTTGCCAAAAGGTTAATGGGGGTATATTCCAGTGCGGATGCGGGAATGGTGAAATCAATGGACTTGGATATGGATGATCAAGGACCGTCGACTCATGAGGTCAAACTTGTAGATGTTGCTAATAGTAACAGCTTCTTGGATAAATTGAACAAAGAGGTTAGTGACAGAGTAGGTTTGAGTACAGTACTTGAGGAAGAAGAGGAGGAGGAGGAGGAAAAGGAGGTTATAGAGGAAAAGAGGGTTGTATCTATAATTGACGGACTGCCCGAAACAAGTTTCGATAAAGAAGAATCAGCATTTTCGAGAAGATTAAGGATTCAAAACATATTCACTCTTTGTGGAATCAACCGAGAACTGTCTCAACAGATCCAGGTCCCGAAAAAGTCTCCAGTGAAGATAATTGGGAAGGAGAACTATGATCCTGAAATTGATAGCAGAGTTGATGAACATTTTGAACTGCATGCCAAATGAAACAGAACAGCGGAAAATCGGGGCGAAAACTGTTTTGTAGTATTTTGTATTTACAGCGAGTACAATGCGTATGTACGCCGAAGTGGAGTTTTGTTCTGTCTGTAAAAACTTGCTGTACTGAAAAAACATCATCTCTTCGTATGGATTATTAGATGAACAAAAATGAAAATCAGTAAGATCTAACTATAGGACAGAAATAATGGAGTTAGCATTTTGTCATACGAAACAGAACAAGGAACAGAACCAGATTGAAGTTTAAACTTTTAGAAAGTTAATCAGCAGGTGGTAACATAGAAAAGACAACCCAATCAAAGTCATCTGCTTAATAACAAGATTGTCTCACGTTAGTAAGTAAAAAAAAAAAGCCCTCCGATTTACAAATTAAAATTTTTATTTCTCAACTGAATTCTCCCTTTTCTCTCCTGGCACATCCAAAATTGAATTCCTGCGACTCTCTTTATTAATCGACAAGCTCCTCAGAGAAAGGCAAATCCATCAAGGAACTAGACTCTCTTGACCTTGATGATCTAGACGACCCACTACCAGAGCTCCCTTTTGATTTTCTCTGGCTAGAGTTCTTCAAGCCAGCAGCTCCCTCTTGTGAGGTTGAACCCGGACCAAGGTTCGAGCTCCTATGTCTTCTCGAGCTTCTAGAGCTTCCCGACTGGTCTTGGCTCGTAGGGTCCGATGAGGCGCCCGAATGGGTTCGCCTCGAAACCTTTGTTCCATCCGAATTCCTTATTGCCGTAGAAGCCATAGGTGAACGGTTGGTACCTGCCGAAGATCTGCGTCTAGATTTTGGCGGGATTTTGTTTACTTTCTGAACCAGATCTGTGTCTTTAGTTCCTGCACCAGTTTGTTGATTTTCTTTCTCTGTAGCTACAAAAAACAAAGTTTGCATTAGAGCTATCGATAGTTGAATCAAACCTAACTAACTAACAACACAAACCTGGGACGGGCAGTTTGATTGGAGAGCTGTTTTCTGTCCCACCAGAAATCACTTGTCCGGTTGAGTTTTCCTCTGCAGTTTTGAAATCGTTCATCTGTTTGGTTTCCAAACAAAAAGAAAATCAATGATCAAAAGCAGTCTTGTTTTGAGCAAGCCTCACTATCTTACTGATACTCAAAGAAGAGTATGAATTTGTACCCAGCTAGGTTTATTTCCAGAGGGGCCATCAATTCCAATATGAGCGAGGTGCTTTACATCAGTCGGAAATCCAATCACCATTTCTTTTTCTTTTTCCTCTATACACCAATTAAGAAAAGTAAGAACATCTTACATCTGTTGTATCCAGCTTATCATGATAATTGAATAGATTACTGCAAACAGAAATCCAAAGCATTACAAATGGGAAGAGAAAAGAGACATGTTAGAGTTTGTACCGAAAATGTGCGCAATGTAGGTTAAGCCCTTAAAGAGGCCCTTCACACTCACGGCGGGGGGCATTTTTCGGCTCGGATGATTGAATGGATATTTCTTCCTTTTTTTTTTCCAAAACTTGCACCAGAAACCTTCTTCAATCTTGAAGTTACTGGTGCAAATCTGCACTTTTCAAGTGGTCTGCACACAAACCGAAGAAAGAAAAACAATATGCAGTTGATTACGAGAAGAAGAAAGAAGGAAGGAAGATAAATGGGAAATGGTTATGGAGTTGTAAGCTATTACCATACCCAAAGCCTGACAGAGATTGGAAGAGAAAAGGGAGAGTTTTCTCTCTCTCTCTCTCTCTCTTTTGTGGAGAATTTCGAAGAAAAAGATCTCAAAATGGAGAAGTTGGAGAAAATGAGGTTATGAACTTTTTGTCTGAAACCAAAAGAGGGCAAGACGGTTATCCCCAATTCAACCAAAACCTGTCATTTACCGGATCTGGAGGCTGAAATTCCACACCCGTCATTGATTGTACTACAACATATCTCCTCTACTGCAGGAAGCAGGAGCCACCTTTTTTATTTTTTATTTTTGGTGAAAGCGCGGGAATAACGGTTAGCTATGGAAAATCAAGCTCCCATTTTGATTTTCCTGCTTCTCTTTTATTTTTCTTATCTTCAAACGATAAATTTGGGTTTCTGATATGTCATCAGCTCAAAAAAAAAAAGAAAAAAAAAGGGAGTTTATTACAGCCCAATTTATGTAATAAAGAGCTGTGTTAATGCAGAAATAAATAAATAGGAACATTCAAGGTTGCTTAGATGACAGCTTTGAACACGAAACTTTCAGATTCCGGCGATTAGAATCCATTAACATAAGAAAACTTGGAGATAACAGTATGATATGCCGATTTGCTGAGTACCCATCTAAGCCTTAAGACCGTCCATACCAACGCTAGCCTGAAACGCAGATTAAGTCGGATAGATGATCAGAAACTCAAAACATGACATTTTTCCGATTTTAAACCCAGTCTGCAAGAGTTTAATTCATCTTACCAAGAACTTGTGATTATCTTCAAGAAAGAGAGAGAAGGTAGTACAAAATTTTTCTATGTCGTCCATGATGTCGCCACTTCCCCCGATCACATTCATGAACTTGTTCCTATCCGGAGCAAGCTTCAGGGTAACCTGTTATCATAGTGTAAAGTGAACTATACAAAATATACTCTTCTCAACCAAAAAAAAAAAAGGCAGAAATACGGAGAAACTTGGAGATAACTGTATAGCATGATTATATATTACTAGTTCTACTTATCCATTGATAGAATTAAAAATGAAAGGGGGAGTCAGAGAAATTACAGTGAAACTTGAACTAGCAAGCCACCCGTGCCACTGTTTCAAGGTCTTGCTATAGGAATCCAAACAGGCCTGAGGCATTGTCCAATCTGGATGTTCCAGTAAGTTGCGGAACAATTGTACCAAGAAATCCATTGCCCTGAACATTCCGAAATTAGACCG
The DNA here is from genome assembly GCA_027186245.1 of Coriaria nepalensis. Classification (NCBI taxonomy): domain Eukaryota; kingdom Viridiplantae; phylum Streptophyta; class Magnoliopsida; order Cucurbitales; family Coriariaceae; genus Coriaria; species Coriaria nepalensis. Next base: position 1,451,111 of record CP114487.1, on the reverse strand, counting down.
TAAGTTTCAAAGATTCATAGATGTTAAAGACAGATAGATCACGAGATATACACCATCTCACGGTTCAAACCCAAGATATCCATCCGGGAATCTAAGATGACTTCGGATAAGAATAAGTAAAATGTTGACAAAAGCTAAGGCAATAGCTGCAAGGCGAAAGACATGATTGGCCATATCAATAAGTCTACCTTGTTAACCAAAGAAGGCCATTGGTGCAGCTAGATGATCCTTTTGCAGCTTTATCAGCAACCTCGACTCTTACGATGCTGAACAGGAGGTTGAATTCAGTTGGATTGGAACAATATTTAGCTTCCAATCTCTACAACAAGAAATAGAAAATCAGAAACTGACAAAACTGGAAAAGTCTGAAATTTCACAAATTAGTAGCTTCTTCTTAGTTCTTACTGATATGTTACCACCAATATCACTCTTAACAGGCGCCAGAGCAGCTCCAAACTTGTCTGCATCACCAAATCAATTACAGAGATTAGCTATTAATCACAAGAAAAACAGCCTGGAAACAATGAAATAGAAATACCACAATTCAATAGCAGATAGAAATCGGAACCTATGACAGGCAGGATGTGCTTGCAGGCATCCAAGAACGGCTTGGTTTGTACTTCTCCTCCTGCAGATCTGACATGATTTATTCTTTCCAATGCAGGTGTGAACACAGTTCCCTCCATCACTAACCTATCCCTTTCCTGTTTCTTACCTCAAAATTTTCTCAGCAGCCAAACAGGGGAAAATGAGCAGAAGGTGAGGAAATCGAGGATCGATACGTACTGTGACAGCTCTATTTTTCTCTCCGCCCTGTTCGCCGGCTTAATGTCAGAGATCAAATCTTAGAAACGTAGCGGAAAAATGTAGGATTTGACGATGAGATATCGACGGCGAGCTTATAAATAAAAGAACGCTAGAGAAACTGAAAGAAGTGCGCGGTTAGTTGAGTCCACGATTGAGGGAGATTCCTTACGCGCCAAGAAAATGCGTTGCAACAACTTCAATAAGTATTCGGCCTGCAAGCCCATTGAAGACGAACGGGTCGGGAAAATTAGGCCCAGTCTCTAAACAGAAGCCCGACTTCTTAACAGTGCCCTAGATCAAACGGAACCCATCTAAATAATCACGAGGGAAAAACCCTAACCTCAACACTTCCATTTGCACTCCTCTTCTCTTCGCCTCCTCTTTCTGTTATCCGCTCTACCACCCGTTCGCTGAAGATGGTGAGTTTCTCTTCCTACTCGATCGTATAGTAGTTTACGCTTTTCCTTTCTGAAATCTCTGATCTCTTAATGTTCTGGTTTTGAGTATTTCTAATTTATTTTTTCATTGTTGAATTTGTTTCGCAGCCAATCAGGAGGTTAGCTGAGATCGGGCGGTTGGCTCTCGTCAACTTCGGCGAAAACTACGGGAAGCTAGTCGTCATCGTCGATATCCTCGACCACAACAGAGTAAGTTTACTGTTTTGGTTCTGCTCATTATTTTCATTCAAGTCATTGTAGCCCAGATCGTTATGCGACATCTATGGTTGCTTAGAAATTCGAGGATAGTAAAAAGGAATTCTGCTTCTGGTATTTAATTTGCTCAGATATGATTGAAAAGGTTACTGTTACATAATTGGTTTACTTTACGTGTTATGTATGCTCTTGTAAGTTATTGTTGATAGATGACAACGACAGCAAGGTTATCGCAATTGTTTCTTGTTCAGTAGAAAATGTAATTACTTTGCATGTGTCTTTGTTACTGGATCTGCATTGGATAATGTGGTCTGTTAGTTTTCTTTGTTTACGGGATGATGTCCTTTCTCTTTACTTTGAGAGTGTTTTGGAAGTTCATACTGTATGTTGTTACCTGGGTGAAGTGAACTTTCTATGAGTCTGATCAACCCAGCTAGTCATTGATATTGATTATTATGACTAGAGTTGGACAAGCTACATCTTTTGCTTATGAAAATGTCTTCATTTCTCAATTACCTTTTTGATGTGTATTGGAAGTTTTTTTAATCATGTCTATGATTTACATACATCACTATGGTTGGTATCAGATTAAAGGATTTTTCCTTCACAAATGATTAATCATTTTCTGACTCTATGCAGGCTCTGGTGGATGCCCCTGGTATGGTCAGAAGTCAGGAGAACTTCAAGAGGCTTTCGCTCACTGACCTTAAAATTGACATCAAGAGGGTTCCTAGCAAGAAGGAACTTATTGCTGCTATGGAGGCTGCTGGTAGGTGGCAATTTCTTTTGAAAAATGCAAGTCTTCTCTTCTTTGTCAACTTCCCTGATGGTTAATGGTGTCTTCTATTGTATTAGATGTTCAGGCTAAGTGGGAGCAGAGCTCTTGGGGGCGAAAATTGATTGTCCAGAAAAGAAGGGCATCCCTCAATGATTTTGAAAGGTTCAAGCTGATGTTGGCTAAGATCAAGGTAAGGAATTTTCTTCTTTTGCCTTTTTTCATTTGATCATTTCATTCTTTTCGAGTTTCCGGTTTCCTTGTCCTTTACTGCCAGCAATGTACATGTCTTGATAACTCTGGGATCATACTCTTGCAGAGGTCTGGATTGATCAGACAAGAGCTTGCAAAGCTGAAGAAAAGTGCAGCCTAAGATAATGTAGGGGATTTTTTCTTGAAAGAGTCTTTTGTTTTTGTTTTTCCTTCTGCTGTTGTGGAACTTGTTCAACCGATCATGAATCTAGGTGTTTCCTTAATTTATAAACCATTTTTGAAGAGATCTTACTGCCTGGTTTTTAGATACTATAAAGATTTTGATTCTAGTACATTATTTGCCATCATATGAGATTTTATATCCTGATAGCTTATTCCATCTGTCATTGTTGGAGGAATCAGACAAAGTCTCATATTTTCTGGGTCTCTGAAGGAAAAATCCCCACCTTCCGCAAATTTAATATGTAATGCAGGGAAATCATAATTCCATTAAGATGTAGAAATCTCTCGGACTTGAAAGTATATATGTGCTTTTGTTGTTCGCTTTTGAACTAAGGCATATCGGATAGTCGTAAAAAGAGAAGGGGATGTATTCCTTTGGATATACACCTTTAGATCACATTAAGGGGAAATATATTCCTTTAGATCTCTGTGTACGTATGAGATTAGTATTAATGGTTAAAAAATCACTTGCATTATGTAAGAGGGGGTTAAAGGACCCTTCTATTTTAAAATGAAAATGAGTAAAAAAAAATCTCTTATATTATAAGATGGGTGTTAGACCCTCTCTTATCCAATGTTTCGTTACTAATTAACAAAGTTCCTATTTAACAAAATGCTGATGTGGCATCCTAATAAGCATGCCATGTCAGCTAGTATTTAAAAAACAAAAAAAATATTGAATATTTAACACATAAAATTTGTATTTATTTATTTTGTTTCTTTCACTTTTATCTTTTTTAATTATATCGACCACGGAATGTAAATCGGTAGCCGCCGTGGAAGGCAGCCACCTTGTACAACCACCACTAGCCTCCTCTCTCTCTCTCTTCATACAAATACAAAAGGGTTGTAGAGTTTTTAACCTTTTTAACTCATAAGATTAATAATCAAGATCTCCATTTAATGCATCGGAAATAAAAGTTAAATCACACAACATGGAATTTTTACCAGTTTTGGCCTGGATCTAAATGGAGTTATAGAATCTTTATAGCTTCCATTCTATCTAATTCTTCTTTTTCTTTTCGAATAAAAATAAAAATTATTTTACATTTAATAAAATATTAAAAGCCCTTGAAAATTTCGACAGATGTGTATATACTTCCCAAAACAAATATGAAAACAAACAAATACTATAAACTATAAAGAACGAAGACGCAAATTAATTTTCAAATATATATATATATATATATATATATATATTTTTTTTTTTTTTTTTTTTTTTTTTTTAATTTTTTTTTCAGTATTCAAAGCTTCAAGGTCAAGTCCAGCTTGCCGGAACTCGCTTTATCATCGTCGCTCTCATCGACCCCCATTACTTCTGGAATTCGACGCTCCAATTGATTGATATACGGCTTCGTGAAATACCTTCTCAGAGCTTCTTGATCCGCCATTAACATCGTCTGATTCCTAAGAGCAGACGGTGCTGCTGGCGGCCTAATTTGTCCGTAGTTCGGCCTTCCAGAAAAATCTTGCATTGGCAGTGGCGGCAGTAGCGGGGATAATGACGGCGTTGGATATTGCATCGCTAACCACTTCCTTTTGAGGTATCCCTCGTTTTGATCTCTGACTAGTGACGGCGGTGAAGAACAGAGAGTAGGTTGCAGAGGCCAATTCGAGTTAGCGGCAGCAGATTGACTGAGACAGTAATGATCTGAGACATGGTTTATGAGAGCTTGAGTGCTGGAGAAGACCCTGTCGCACAATCGACATGAGATTATCGAGCATTCGTTCGGAATCTTCCTCTGCGTATCGGCCATTCCTTGAGCAAGAACTGTAGAAAGTTATTAGGGCTTATGAACAGGTGATGACGTGCTTGGAGAAGAAATGAAGCAATATATAGAAAATCTGCCATAGATTTCCTCTTCAATATCCACCATTTCTATAGTATGCAATTTATTGTCGCCGGAATCATTATTTTCTTACTGTTCATATTTCTAAAAGGTGACATTTAATTACTGGCATTTTTATTAATGCCAATAATTTCAATGACAATTATTTTTTTCTCAAAAGGAAAGCATATAAATTTTATGTTATCTTCAAAATGTGTCATTATGTTCTGGTTTTTGTTGGACTTTATGGTAAGTCCTTAAAAATATCTTGTCTCAAATCATGATGGATGTATGTATAGTGTCAAATTCTTTGAATTTGAATTTTGAACTACTATTATTATAAACTTCCGTACCGTACATTGCGATAAGAATTAGATTCTGCACGTGCATATATTACTTATATGATTTTGAGCATAACATGTTTTCTCCAGCCCCATATTTCGAACATACTCAATCTACTTAAGACTTATATTGTAATTTTGTTGTCTTAAACTAAATCCAATCTGTCTCTCATAATTTGTCTAAAAATGTTGAGCATCATCCAAATTATCAAATACGTCTAATCTTCTCAGAACAACTATTGAACTGTCATTTTCTTCCATAGCAACTGAGACTTCCATGGCACTATAAAAATTCAGAAACAATTAAGTTTGTATTAGAGACTTTATTGATCATGATGTTTCAAATAATCAATGAATAACTAGGATTGCTTCTTAAAATCCAGTGAGCCATGCATTGTACATACAAGAAATTTTGAAATATGAAGTGTATATATATATATATATATCCATGTGAAGGCGAAAACAAAGAACCGAAGAGATCAACTAATGCACAAGGGAATTAGCCCCCATTAACCCTACGAAGTGTCTCAACACTATAGTGCAATTCCTAAAACGATCAGAGAACATTGTAAATTTAGCAAGAATGTGTAGGCACAAGAACAGATGTCCACAACCATCAAGAATGTTCAGGAAAATAAATAAGTGTTTAAATTTTAAGGAGGAATAATAGGCTCCGAAAAATATACATGTTCTATTTTCTTTTGGAATTGCCAATTGTCAGCAGCTCAAAGCTTCGAAGTGTATCGTCCCGAGTACCTCTTGTGGCAGCAGAACGAGCCAAGGAAGATGTTTTGGACTCAAACACAGGTTGGATTCTTTGGGTTGTAGATAACCGACCACTACTTGAAATTAGACGGCTTGACCGGTTCTCACTGGGCCCACCTGATGAGTTGGGCCGACTGCTCGACAAGACGGGCCTCTTTGAAGTACTTGCAGGTCGAGAACTCCGGCTCCTTTCTGAATCAGGTAGCTGCATCATGGAAGGATGAAAAGTAAAAGATAATAAAACTACTTTAAGATAACAAAAGAAGATAGAGAGGTTATGAAAAGGAGATAAAACTTTTGCTACTACTCACCACATCCTTGGAAGAAGGTACATCATCCGAAGATCTATGGTGTCGGGTGTGATCACCATGAACAACCCGGCTAGTCACGTTCCTTCTAACAAATGCCTCAACTGTGACAGATAAAAGGGGGAAAAAAAACTCATATCTTGATAAGGCTAGTCATTCCTCCATTACAAATCAGAAATGAAAAGAGAACAGACCTGAAGGCCTTTCCACTCTTTCTGCAGAGGGTCCCGAATTTACAGTTGGTTTCCCAGTGGGCTGTTGAGATGGAAAAGGAGATAACAAGCATTAATGTACAGGACTTTTTTTTTTTTTGGTTAACTTCTTTGCAATCTTGTTTTATAAGATATAATATATCCCATCAACTAAAGTACGCACTCGTGCTCTAGAACCGGAGCCAGTCTGTGGATTTTGCAATATAGTCCAGTCGAATACGTAGTCAAACTGATACCCTGCAAGAAGAATAATTGTTAGCCGGAATAGTCGAGTTTGCTTCTCATATAGATCTTACATGATCTCTATGGAGCAATAGTTAGAAATTCTTGGATAAGGAGTCCATAAACTGACCTTCTCGGATAAAAAGGTCTCGGAAAAGCCTCTTCAGATATGAATAATCTGGTTTGTCTTCAAACCTCAAGGAACGGCAATAATGGAAGTATGATGTGAATTCCAACGGGTATGACTTGCAAAGAACCTAAAACCAAAAGTTAAACCTATCTTGTTCATATATTATCATTAAGATAATGTACCTCATGACCCAAGTGGAAGTACCTCTATTGGAGTAAGCATTTTCTTCTCACTGATTTTGTCATATTTCTGCTTTTTCGTGCCTGCCTTTAAGCCCTGCCATGGAAGGCTGAGACAGAGAGCCATCATAGCTAAGTGAGAATTAGAACAAAGTTATTAAATTATAAAAAAAATAAAAATAAAGTGTAATTGGAAAATTAAGAAAAAATAAAATAAAATTCTCCAACCTTCCTCTCAGAAAATACATAAGGACAAAGCCGAGAGACTCCAGATCATCCCTCCTGCTCTGCTCTGTGTATAAATCAAACAGCAATGGGACAAAAAATGAGTTTAATGAGTCAATATAATAGATATGATACAAAGACATTATCAGTGATTAACTTAAAAAATGTGGACTCACCAACACCCAGATGAGTATTAACACTTGCATAGCGAGCAGTTCCTGTGAGATTCTTGTTTTCTCTGTTACAGGGGGGGAGGGGGGAGGTTATTCACAAAACAGTCAAACTTGAAAGATAAAAAAGTACAGAGGAAATATAAATAAAAAATCATTTCAAATTATGGAAAAAAGCATAAGATAAAATAAGTCACCTGTATGGTATATGCTTGTGAGTCTGAAGATCCCTATACTTTTTTGCAAGACCATAATCAATGACATACACCTGTCCATCAGACATTAAACAACAAAGCAAGGAAAACGAGGAGACTAGAAATCGCAACAAAATAAAAGGGTAAAACTCATTCTTCCATGAAACTTAGAAGAGTAGTCTTTTACATACAATTGTGTACCATATACCTGATTAGCCTTGCGGCCCAAACCCATTAAAAAGTTGTCAGGTTTTATATCACGGTGAAGAAAACCCCGTGAGTGCATATACTCAACTCTGTTTATCTATAAAAGAAACAGAAGAAATAAGTACAGCTAAGATTTTCTACAAGAACCATTTGATCCATTTTCAAAAGATTAGCATACTTACTAACTGATCCGCAAGCATTAAAACTGTTTTTAAGGTAAACCTCCTGCTACAGTAGTTAAAGAGGTCTTCTAGGCTTGGTCCAAGGAGGTCAATCACCATAACATTATATTCACCCTCAACTCCAAACCATCTGAGATTCGGGATACCCGCTTCATATAGCAGACAGAGATAATTAGTAAAACTACACCAGCTGGCTTAATCTAAAAAAATTCAGATCCAGATCAAATCATAAGGAAAGAGAACAAAAATAAAACCTACTTCCTCCTTGGAGAAGCATGTATAGTTTAGACTCATAGTGAAGCTGAGGGTGCTTGGTTTTCACATTTTCCTGGGTAAACAAAAAGCTAAGTTAAATTAATGAAAGACTACAACCTTACCAGTATCAATACACACTAGAAAGATAAAAGGTTGTCACTCCTATTACATCAGAGAGATGCAGGTAACAACATCTAAAAATCTGTATATGACATGAAAATGATAGATTAGATGTTCAAAAAACCCATGAAAAGGGGACAAATATTCATAATCCACAATAGAAACTAGTGGCTTTATTTCTTTCTGTTCTTAAGAAAAATGAAGGTCCCTCACTTACCAGTTTCACAGCCACTTCCTCTCCAGTTTGCACATTCATACCTATAACAATACCAGACCAGATCAAATTCTTAAAAAGCTCAATCTCATACACCAAATTTGAGATGAAACAGAGAATAAAACAGCAAAAGTAGCGGCTGGGTTAGGCGAGTAAATAGATAAAGAGGGAGACATCATTTTACATACCTAAATGAAGCTCACCAAAAGATCCACTGCCGATCTTCCTCCCAAGCTTGAACTTTCCGCCTACAAGACGGTCCATGGTCGACATCCGCCGCCCGAAATATAAATCACTGAAATTTTCCCCTCTTGAGCTCACCCACACATGGTGATCATAAACTATCACCGAAATTATCTCTCTTGAGCTGCGACCCCTCTAAGGATTCAGATTCCAGATACTATCTCAGATCGATCCAGCTACCATCAGAAACCCTCGAGAAAATCAGGCTCTAAGACCTCAATAGGTATAAATCTAAAAGTAGCCGCAGTATAAATTAAAGCTGAAAAAAAACCAGCAAAATACTCGCCAAACGAGCGGATTAAACCCAGGTCAGTTGCTCATGAAAAGGGCATTTTCTTAAGAGAGGGGGGGAGGGGGGGGGGGAGAGAGAGAAATAATGCTAAAATAAAATGGAGAGAGACAGAACAGGAGTCGCTTTCTTTTTTGTATGAAAAAAAATGATCGGCAAAGATTAGAGCGGAGGGAGGAAGGAAATGAATAGGAACAGGATGGATTTTTGTCGGCAGAAAAGAATATAATGCTTGCTATATTCACGGCGAGAAAGAGAAAGAGAAAGAGGGGAAAAGAGGAAATGTGGAATACAGATTCGGAGGAGATCCTTCGGATCTGTGCTGGATAACTGGAACGAAGTTTTCTACGGAATGTCGCTGTAATTCTGAGTAGAAGGAAAAGGAATAATATTTCCTGAATTTCGAAAACCGTGAGAAAGAAGAAGAAGACGAGACGAAGAAGAAGGGAATGAAAAGAATGGCTGGATGATTGACAAAGAAGGAGAAAAGAAGTAGATGACGATGATATTATCGACATTTTTCTCTTTTTTCTTATTATAAAATTTTATATAATTATTTTCTTTTTATTTTTATTTTTTGATAATATATTTAATTTAATTCATCATGATATGCACATTGATTCTCATATCCCGAGGACTTAATCAACAGATAAAAATATCGTTTACTTTTACCAATAAATAATATATATAGTTGAAAAGAGATGTCTTTGATAAACAGATTTGATCTTGATAGCCTCAATTAAAGTACGAGTCATTGTTCTATTAGTATGTATGTATATATCTCATGTCACCAATAATCTCCACAAGAACATGCTCCATTCCTAAAATGGTGAAACCTACTATTATCCCTCACAACAATCTCCCTTCCAACAATCTTGGACATGAACTTAATAGCTATATGACAGTCCATGCAAACCCGAATGTTCTTGGTGACCCGAATGGTCATTCCAGCAGGAGTACTGATAATCCCGAACACTATAGCCAACCTCTCACTATGACTACAAAGCAAGTCCTTCTTCTGCTCCTCTTCAACATCATGCAGAACCTCACTAGTGTCTGGAACATACCCTTCTCTTTCCATCTGCTCCATAAGAACTTCCATTGCCTTGTTTATTTTACTGTACCATGGATGAGACTTATCGCCCGCCATAAAAGCATGTACCGTGGTTTTCACCTCGATCCAACTGCAAGCTGGTTTCTTCCTTATGCCTTGATTCTTCATAAGGATTCTCCATTTAGCTGCTTCTTTCCATCTCTTGGCCGAAGAGAATACGTTTGCTAGCATTATGTAAGCTCCTATGTTTTCAGGATCGATCGCAATTATTTTCTTTGCCACCTTTTCGGACATTTCAACTTTCTTGTGGACCCTACAGGCCGACAAGAGTGTTGACCAGACACTCCCTGTTCCTTCCGGTCCGATATGCATTTCAGAAATAAAGTCATAAGCTTCTTCTAACCTTCCGGCTCGTCCTAGAAGATCTGCTACAGCAGCATAATGCTCTAATCCGGGAAGAATTCCGTAATCTTTTGACATGCTATTAAAGTAATTCCAAGCTTTATCTACTAATCCGGAATGACTACAAGCCGTTAATATAGCCATGAAAGCCACGTAGTTTGGTTTAACACCCGCCATTTCCATTTTCTCGAACAATGAAATAGCATCACTAGCATGACCATGCAAAGCATAACCCATTATCATGGCTGTCCATGAAACCATATCATGTACCTCCATTTTATCAAAAATGGACCTAGCTATTGTGATATTTCCGCATTTAGCATACATGTCGATTAGTGAACTAGCTATGAAAAGATTATCATCAAATCCACCTCGGATTATGTAGCCATGGAGTTGCTTACCTAAATGAAGGGTAGTCAGATAAGCACAAGCAGGCATGATGCTTGAGAAAGAGATATGCACGGGTTTAATCTTAGCCGTCAACATTTGCCGGAAATATCTCAGCCCTTGATTGAATAGACCGTTCTGAACACACCCAGCAATGATAGAGTTCCAGGAAATTCCGTCAACTCGAGGTAAGGAGTTAAAGACTTGACATGAATCTTCTACTCTTGTACATTTTGCGTACATGACAATTAAGCCACTTCCTATGAACAAATCAGAATCAAACCCATTTCTTATTACAAACGCATGGATCTCCTTTCCTTTGTAAACATTCACATATTCTGCAAAAATGGGAAGAATGCTGGATAAAGTGAAGGAATCAGGCTTCAAGTTGGAAGTCCTCATGTTCCTCACCATTTTTAATGCTTCTTCATATATCCCATTTTGTGCGTGTCCAGATATTACAGTATTCCAAGAGACAATATCTCTTTCTGGCATTGCTTCAAAGACTTTTCTCACACTATCTCCAAAACAGCTTCTGTTTTCACAACTTTGAGTTATCTCAGGCATTTCATCAAACACTACATCTACGCCATGTAGCGGACCTCTACTATTGCCCCATAATTGCAGCTTAGAATACATATTCATGAGTGCATTGCAAGTGAACAAATCAGAATCCATACCGAACCTTACAATGCAGCCATGGATCGATTCGCCCAACTTCAAGTTGAAGAGCAGTGTGCAAGACTTGAGGACAGAAGGGAAGAAATTGTGATCCGGGAATTGCCCGGAAGCTCGCATTTCGATAAAGGAGGCCAACGAATGGCGATGAAAGCCATGGGTAGTGTAGCATCGGACGATGGATTTCCAGGCGAGAGGTGGTGGCGGGAAGTGAAGGGAGTTGAAGACAAGTAGGGAATCATGGAGAAGGTTGAAGTTTGAGTAAAGGGAGATAATAATGGAGGAGAGGTAAGAGGAAGATGATGATGATGATGAGGGGGATTCTTGAGTTTTGAGAAGTTGGGCATGAAGCTCCTTAGCTTGGAGTTTGGATTTGATGGTGCTTGGAATCCTGAGAAGGGTTTTGAGCAGAGGTTGAGCGGAATAACTCATAAAGATTAAGCGAAGGCGTTGGCGTATCAAAGTTGATGATTAGCGACGCTTTTATATGAGAAATGTCATTTGGGAAACGCGGGAAATTTTGAAGTTAACGGCAAGCGCAATGATCATAGTTTTATGTAATACACATCCTATATATATGTATGTATAAATGTATATATGTATATACTTATATATATGCATATGTATATAAGTATATACATATACACATATACATACATGTATGTATGTTGATCCTCGACCATTGTCTATTTGTCTATATTCTCCTTGTCTGTATCATCATTAACATATTAGTTGGAACGTAATCAAGTCGTGGGTATGCTTTGTCCAACCGTGTCAGAGCTTTAGTATTCAGAAAGTGAAATGATCCAACCTTAATGTCAAACGACATTAACTAAAACAAACACATGCTCGATTAATTCCAAAAGAAAATAGTCCATCCTTTTCACTACTGTTCTTAATCGAGCAGCAGCGGAATCATAACTCCAGAGCTTGATATTGCCACAACCAGTTTCATAGTCCAAAGTTCAATTCTCAATCGTCTTCTCTTTCCGGAGGAAGGCCACAAGGCAGTAGCATTTTCTGCACAAGAAAACAGAGAATGAAGAGGAAAAAGGAATTAGAACTAGTATAGAGATCAACCAATCTGGGTCTTTCATTTTACTTGTGAACATTAAAAACAATTTCAGGAATACCGAATAAATCAGCACAGCCTATTTAACTGCTCAAACATATAAAAACAAACAACAAAAGTGGTATTTCATTCTGAGTAATAGAAGTGACAATAACACTGAGAAACTCAACAAGACACATACTTGCATAAAGTTGTAGCGTTCCCTTCCAATCGATTCATTTTCTGCAACAGCAAAGTATGCTAGGATGGGGTAATGGCCAACATATGAAGCATAGCTATCACGCTGAATATTCACAGCCCACTCACTGTAAGTACAAGATAGAACAAAATTTAGAGTTTATCCAAAACTTTCATATAAAGCAAATAAAAGACGGACTAAAAAGGGAATATGGAGCTAACAATCTGTTCATATCTGCATGCCCAGTTCCGACATATTTAGCTTGGAGGTGCTCAAGCTGGGAATTGATGTTAAACCTGTCACTGGCCTACACAGAAAGATGATACTCTTCTCAATATATAGAAATCCAACTCATGGCTTAGTATTAACGGGGGAACAGCTAAAAAAAAACTGATAAGCATAAAATATTCATGGTATTTAGCGCTGATGGCTATCAAATATAAGTCAAGCAACTAATAATGAAGTAGAAGAATAAAGGATTATTGATCTCTCGATGCTCTTGGCTTTCATCTTCAGCTAAAGCAATTAAACAGAACCAAGCAACAGAAAAATTTAGATAGCTAGCAGCCACAGAAGAAATAAATAGAGCTACAATTTCACTAATTCTCTGTCTGGTTCTTGAGAAAAAACAAAAAAAAAAAAACAGGAAAATATTAGAGAATAAACAAAATGAAGTTCATCGACTAAGTGAGGTAGTTGATAGAAGAGGCTAAATATTTCAGGAAGGGAGGGCGAAAAATAAGCCGAAAAACAATTTTATCACTAATATGTCTAGTTTCTAGAGGAGACGAAGCCTAAATTAGGGTTTATAGCCCCTGATCACAATCAGATTTAGGGTTTTGAGTTTACTACTCCTCCCAAACTCAGATCAGTATCGATTACAGAAAATAGAAAAGTAAACAGATCACATGTATGAGAAAGACATACCTGCATACTGCTTTCAATCAACGAGAAGTCAGAAAACGCCGGCTGAAACGAAACAGAGAGGATGAGCGCGATAGAGAACAAGGAGGGGGGGGGAGCCAAGTCGTGGGCTGTGCTATCGTTTAGACGCACAGTTTAACGACCTTGAATTTGGCAGGTTTCTCCTTCTTTTTTTTTTTGGTGTACTCGTCAGTCGTTTACCAGACGTCTTATAACGAGGCCGTTTCTATGTTGCCAGAAGAAACAGATGAGCTGCTTAAAAGAAATAAAAAAAAAAATATTTAAAAATATCGAAAAATTAATAGTATTTGATTAATTTTTTTTATTAATATTTTATTAAATTTATTTATTGATTAATTTATTAATATTATTTAAAAATAAAATAAATATAGAATTTTAGTTTGATGAATATGGAAGAAAATTCCATCATAATAATATATCTTAATTGTAGTAATATGAATTCTAAATTCAAGTAAATTATTATAAATAATTTAAATAAATTATTATTATATGGTAAAGACATTTAAGAAATATAAAACAAAATTATACAATTTTAGAGATATTGAATAATTGAAAACAAAATTAAAAATTATTAAGATGATAGTTCTCCAATAAACTATGTTTTATGAAAAAAAAAACTACTAAAATGATAATGAAATTAAATAATTTTTTATTATAATACGAGAAAACTATAACAAAAGCCTCTTATTATTAATTTTAAGAGTAAATAATAATAAATATTATATATTAAAAAATTATTAATTTATATATAATATATAAATTCTATATACAACTTTTATAATATATTTTATCTTATAAATTTAGTTAATTTAGCATCTTACACCTTGATTGAAATCAGAAAAAAAAAAATTTATTATTTGAGTGATGTTATTAATTTATATCATGTATTTTATTTTAATATGTCATATTATTTATTATATAATTATGATGATATTTAATATATTTACCTAATCATACTCCATACACATATAAGAGTTTTTTCTTGCATCTGGCAGAAAGGAAAGAAAGAAAAAAAAAAGGAAACTCAAAAGAAAACAACATAGGAAAGAAATAAATATTCGATTTAGTTATACCAATAAGAAATCCAATTATCATGTTATCTCATTTCAGCCACCCATGATACTCATTTCTTTGATTATTGATCAATGAAATGGCTGAAGTAGCTTTAGACAACAACAATACTATATCTGCCCAACACAGCAAATAAAAAATTTGAAGAATACCTCTAATTTAAATTCCAGGTAGTCTATATCTTACCAACTAAAACCACTATCAAAAGTGGAACAAAGAAAAAAACAATGTAGATATTACTTGGTACACAAATCGAACCAATGTACCGAATCATTATAGCCACCTGGGATTCTTGTCTTCTTTTGATCCCTTGTTGCGGCCGAGAAAATTTCGATTAGAAAACAGAAGGGGAAAAGAAAGAAGAGAACCGGGAAAGCCTTTATAAGTTGATTCCTATTCCGACTCCCTACTGGTTTTGCTTGTAAGCCAGATTTTCTTTTGGACAATAAACACGGTTTCGTCTCCATCCTGGTCTGATTCAGACCGAGCATCTTCAGTTGACACTGATTCCCAATGCAAAGCTGAGAGATGCTTCTTTATGAAATCCACAACTGGTTGTTTATCCCTTATTATTATAAACCCAGTAGGTCTAAGGATGCGATCCATCTCGAGCAATAGATCCTCTGGACTACATTCCTTCTTCTCAATGTAGGAAAAGATGTTCCAGGCATGGAGTAGATCGTATGTCCGTGGGTAAGTTGAAAAGGCTTCACACCTGAGAAATTAAGAGAGCATAAGTGAACTGTTTGGACCATAATGTTGTACTGTTTGTACTCTGTATTAGATCGGGAACTTTACCAGTTGTGAGTGGAGCCTATGAGGCCTCTATCGTATATCAACTTCAGTGTGTTTGGTCCATCTTCTGGGACGACATTCATTACCCATACATCCTTGTCCCTTAGGGCAGCAGCAAATGATCCCATGCTTGCCTTCATGTCCATTATGTTCCGTAGACTATTTGATTTTATCTTTGGGCTCAGTAGATTCCAGTAATTCTCAACTCTTCGTCGCCAAACTTCCTGGGATGAGAATAATATTTGTAAATGATTCATCCATTTGAGAGAACAAAATCATACACACTAAACTGAGAGGGGTTAAGGGTGGATTAGAAATTACCTTATCCTTTTCAAACATAGCCTTTGAATAGCCGAAATCGGCGAGCCGAGGAGGAGGAGTGGTCAATCTAGCTGGCCAAGGAGCCAGACCACTTCCCTTGGTTTTATGGTCATCTGACAGAGCAAAAAGAAATTAGCTGAATAGAAATAATTGAGCTGATCCTAAATTCACTTGATAGAATGCATCATCAGTTAAACCAAGACTGGGCATAATTAGAAACCTCAATAGTATCAAGACAGTGTGATAATGAGACACTTACGATCAGAATAAGGAGTGATACAAGCTTCCATTGGAATGCCCCAAACTGCATCTGGGTCATCATCAGATCGACAGAGAGGAGGTTGGGTGCCAGGTTCTCGTTCCATATAACAATCGTTTGTTAGAGGTTTTTGCCAAATGACAGTTTGGTCTCTCTTTGCAGCTATTCTCCAACACATACGCTCCACAAGAGCACTCATTTTCTTCCATATTCGAAGATCCTCTTCGTCCTGAGCATAAGCTTCTGGAGAGGAGTAGGCGAAATATCCTCCTGGTCTGAGCAACCTATCAAGCTCAAGAAGAAGAATCCCATCTCTTTGAATCCAATCGATCCTACAACGAGAACAATGTGCGAGTTCAAAGGATCTGCTTGGGTAAGGAAGCCTCTTCGTCCCCAAGACTCCAAGATATGCTGGAATTCCTCTTTCGAGAGCAAACTGTATTTGGTTTTGATGCACGTCATTAGGGGCTAAGGACATTGCTATAATGTCTGATGAAAGAAGATAAGCTCCAAAACTTGCAACACCACAGCCAACGTCAAGAACCGTCCTCAAATTTCCTTTATTGTTTAATACGTCCTTGGAGAAGTTGAGCATCTGCAAATTAAAAAAAAAAAATGAAATTTATATTTTCATCCGTTACTGTCAACAACTTATTTCCTTACGACCCTTTATATCCATATCATAGAGAGAAAGCTAACAACTTTTTATTCTATGAAACAAAATATTCAAATTAAGAAACATCTATCAGTTCCTCTAATTCAGGCAGAGCAAAGCAAAGGAAACAAATCTTACATTTGCAATTGAAGAAATATACTTATCAGCTCCGTAGTGGAAATGTGTACCTCCCCCAGGGAAAACAATCTTTTCACCTTTCACAACCATCCAGTTCTGGTCAGACTTCTCATGTGCTAGGTGAGTGTGAGGAATGTTAACTTTCCACACTTCATCCCTGCTTTTGGGCCACTTAATTGGGACCTGTAGCATCCACAAATACCAAAACATTTGAAATCTCAAAATCTGGGACCGAGAAGATAGCAAACATGTAAAATATCTATAGTTCATACCTTGTATCCAGGCGGAGGGGGAATCAGGCAATTATACTGCCTCTCAGCAGGAGGGCAATGTCTTTCATAATGTTCCATCAAAGACAAGTCCAGCTTCAATCTCATTTGATATATAAGATTTCTGTCTAAGCAAGGAATTAATTCCGAATGGCGATCGTCACAAACCTTCAAAACCAGGAGAGAAATTAAATGAAACCGCTATAATGAATTCTACAATGATGCAAAGTCTACCCGAAAAAAATGCAAGCATTTGGAAGACTTACAGGGTAATTCTTTGGTATAATATCATCTTCATTGTCCTGTCCAAATTTCGTGGATGATTCATCTTGTTTGCCATCATTATCATCATCACTACCCAAATAAGAGGACCCAAGTTTTCTCAAAGATCTAGTGCCATAGTCCAGAGCAGATGCTCCTTGGCCTTGAGAGCCAAAAAGTGATCCATTGTATACATATAGAAAACCAAGAAAGATTCCCACAACAATTAATGAAGTGATCAAACGCTTTTTTGACGGGCCGTCAGATCTTCCCCTCATCATTGACAATTGGCTTTCAAGCTCACCAATTTAATACTTTCACTTCCCTCAATCGGTATATATCACTGAGTTATAACATCCCAAATTCCAAGCTCCAGCCTGAGGTAGTTGAAAGAAACACGATATTTTTTAAGATCTAGAATCACAAACACGAGAATTCAGCAAAACATCAACCCGACAAAGACTTGATTGCAATTTCCGGAACTACATAACAAAATCATTCATATAAATCCTGAATAACAAAAACAAAGATCTGTAGGATGATATCATTTTCAGAATTTAATAGCAGGCTGTTAGTATGTTTCATGAGAAAGAGCCAACCAGCTTTACATAATAATTTGACAACCAACCAATGAAAACGATTGAAAAAAGAAGAAGAAGGATTATATAAATCAAACTGAAAAATAAGCTATGTAATTAATAGTTTCAACGTATTAACGCTCTAAATCCAGGAAGAAAGTGACAGCAGTACTGCAGTAGGAGCCACTCAATAAAAAGTAAAGAAACTCATTAGATCTGACACAAAAACCGAAAGCAAATCAACAACAGCTAGTCCAATTCGGTCATTTAACGAGCAAGAAGAAACAATCAAACACTTAGAAGACAAGAAAAGCACATCTGCATCACCACCGACACTACTACTCCATACCAAAGAAGAAAAAAAAGTTGACGAGAAAATAACCGAACAGAGATTGCAAAAATTCATACAGATCCAGAAGACAGAGCATCAGACGTGAATGAATGCAAACCGAAAATTAACATTCGCAGGGAAAGGAGGAACGAGATCTTACTCGGTCTGGACAGAAAAGCGAATAGAGAGGTGTATTTGGGCGAATCCGGATCTAATCGGTAAGAGGAAAATGCGTATTGCTCCTATAGAGAGGAAGAGGAAGAGGAAGAGGAAAAGGAAAGGAAATGAGAGAGGAGACTGGATCTAAGGAGAGAGCTCATCGCTAAAGAAGCTTGTTCTATTTCTGGACCTACTGATGGAGCGAAAGAGAGAGGGACTTGACCAGGTAGTACTACTATTATACTATATATTTCCGTTCTTGATGGGGTTTTACAGTGAGTGCTAAACTGTTTGTTCGTGCAGTTGAGGCCATAAGTGCGTTTAGTTAAACTCCTCTAATCAAATCCACGTTCTCTTCCTAAATCTAGTCTAGACCAATCTATTTGATTTTATATTATTTATTATTATCATTTAATATTAAGAAATTATTAACAATTCTTAAATATATCAGAGTAGAAATTTATTATTTACCAAATATTATAATTATCATGTCTCTGAGAGATCACAGAGTTCGTTCTCATCCGAATATTAGAAATACGTCAGATCAATCATTAATTAATTATTTCTAAATCTTGATTAAAAATAAATTAATAATAAATATTAAATTAATATGATATATTTTTAATTTTTTAATAAAAATTAAATAATCGAGATCTTTTTAAAAATATAATAAATTAATTTAAATTATTATTTAAATTATTTTTATGATAACTTATTTATTTATCTTGAGTTCTCGAATTCGATATTATGTATGGTTGAAATTAGTTAAACCGGATATAAAAGAAAAATAAAATAAAATAAAAAGTAAATCGGAGTAAATTGTATATTAAAAAGTTGATTTTAGAATTCCATTTGGATTTTTATAATTTTTTATTGGAAAATAAAAAATGACATCGCCAGCATGGCACTGTGGATTTGTGGTGGAAAGTGTGAGATTGTTAGGTTGGCTTCCAACTTGACAGCTTTTGCTTTGCACGTCGGTGAGCAAGTGGGGGGAGAAGGCAAGAAACCACTTCCTCTTCTTCACTCCGACCTTAAGGTGGGCTGCCGCTTATTATTAATCTTGCAGATTTCTTTCTTCATTTTGGGCCTCAGCCCAAATAGCCCAAATGGACATAAGCCAGACAAATCGATGCCACTGAATATGTGGACTGCATGGGATGGGCCTATTTGGTTCTAGAGAACGAGGAAAAGGAATTGAAATGAAAATAAAATAAAATTTATAATTATAATTTTTTAATATTTATTTAATTGATAATAAATATAAAAAATAATTTAAATATATATAAAAAATCCGAATAAAATGAATTTTGAAAATAATCAACGAACCACATTAAAATCTAAAAAATATATAAAAAATCTTATATACAACAATGAGAGAGAAAGAAAGAAATGAAAAATACAAGTGAGTGAGTGAGTGAGTGAAAGGGGGAAGGAAAATCATAGAGGACGATCGGTAACGCTGAAGATCGAGGGAGATATGACACCAACAGCGTAGATGAAGCCATGTAGGAAATGATAAGTACGTGGATGATGTTATGGCCGACATGAGTGACAAGACAGCATGTGCGAACTGCGAGGTTACAGCTCAATAACAGAAGACAGCATGTCAGTAGGGCCCCAGAAATAAATTAGTATGAGTGACCCTTTTTGTCAACCTGAAGTGACTGAAGCGTGTGGAAATTGGAACCTCTCTCGTACACCATTTTTCTTTTCTTCGTTGTACCGTACGAAGTTACTGAGAAACGTGGGCCGTTTAAAAACTTTTAATTTATTATCCATCGTCAACTGTCTGTCAACGTATGGAGAGTATGGTGTATGGTGTATGGTGTATGGTGTATGGTGTATGGTGTATCATATCATGTATGCAGATGATTGAACAGTGGACGATTGTAATTTTGATCAACTTTATGAGAATTTGAGCTTATTAGTCAATTATGCGAGAAAAGACTATGAATAGAGCTGGCACGGCCTGGTTTATATTATATTTGTATTTATATATAAAAATAAGAATATAATAGGATATGAATATAATAATGGATTCTAAATATGTTAATTTAGTTCATGGATTAAATATTTAGAAATTAAATTAAATTATTATTTATTTTATTATCACATAGGTCATCCGAGTAATATTTATGATACTTGATAGATCGATAGAATTTTCGATCCGTCGAATAAACAATAAGTTATGAGTTAATATGACCTTTGACTCGTCGAATTTCATAACTTATAGTTTACTTGACAGGTAGATTGAGTATTTCACTTGTCGAGTTTCATAACTTATAATTTACTAGATGAGTAGATTGAGCTTTTGACTTATCGATTATCATAACTGATAGTCGATAAAATAAATAATGATTGAGTCTGATTCAAATAAATTATATTATTAATACATTTGAAGTTAATACTATTAAAATAAATAAATTATTGTATTATATATTATAAAATAAATTTATAAATAATCATTTTTAATATTTATTATTTAATAAATTATAAATTAATATTATTAATAAATAATATTATTAATAAATAAAATTATAAATAAACATTATTCACCCAAATAAAATCTTACATTAATAAAAAAAATTCAATATATAAAATAATTTTTTAAAAAACTTTTAAAATTATAAAGTTTTTTTGAGTTAATATCTAACACGAATTTTTCATGTCATATCATACAAATCCATGTGTTCATATAATTAGACATAATACGATCCGATATTCATATCATATTTTTATTATACTATATCATATATATTCATATCGATCCAATCAATTTTATGTAACTCTAATTATGAGCACCAAAAGATTCAAAAAGGTTCGTCCGCTAGCGACGATGGGTCCCGTGAATACAACCTTAAATCATGTATATTTCGTGTAAAACGACAATCAAATCTTAGAATGTAACGATCCTTTTGAAGAAAATACCCACTTCAAGTAAACAATTATGTATGTATGTATGTATGTATGTATGTATCAAATTTCTTTATTTTTATTTTATTTTATTTATTTATTTATTTATCGTGTTTTGATTTGAGGGGTGCAAATAATTTGCTCGATATTAGTGGAGTCACTTCAAGGAATATTGAACTAATAGTAATCTGTAATACTCCATATCATTTATGCAAATCAACTTCATTGGTGGATAATTAACTCCCTTGATTTTTTCCAAGTACTAAAACTTAAATTAGGGTGGCTTGTTTGTTGGATTCGTATTTTCATCGTCCGGAATTTTTTTTTAATTTTTTTTAATTTTTTTTAATTTTTTTTAATTTTTTTTATTTATATGGGTATGGTAGGTTTTTTTTGCTTTCGGTATAGAACAGATAGAACAGATCAAATTCATATAGAACAGATCAAATTTTACCATATCTGGCAACGTTATAAATATATGGCGTTAAATATTGCCTTATTGGTTAGGGTTGATCATGCATGTTGTCGCGGACGGTGCATGTAATTAGGTCGATGGATATCACTAAACTTTACGAACATCTTCTCCAAGCTGAGTTCACTATGGTTAATACAATATATTGGTCTGATACATATATCACCTAAGCTTGAGTAAACTTGTGAAACTGATGTTTAAAATAGTAAATTTTAGTTATAACTTATTGGCTTAAACTGGAACTTCGGATCTAAACTGGACAAACGAAGCCTTGGTGATAATGTTACTTTCGTTGCCAGATGCAAGTTATACACTGTTCGACAATAGTAAGTTGATACTCAACATACAATCAAATCGATTGCGAGTGGATTTAATGTCAAGTACTTATGACCATTTTTCTTCGAAAGCTGGAACTATTCGGAAACTAATACATCGATTCAACGACATAATATATTTATATATATCATACATGAGTTTCTACTTGTGAGAATCCGTTGGAAGAGGTCGCTTCCGCTTCTTCTTCTCATAACTAATCCCTCTAGCTTTCGCCTGAGAATCACGCACCTCCCGTAAATAGAGTCTCACAGCCCGTGCGCCAAAAGGGTTAGCCTCGGGCTTACCCCCATGCTCCTCAAACGCCGCCCGAAGGCGACCGATGAGGGCGTCGAGGCTACCCCAAGCTTGCCGGAGAGAGCAAGGGCAAGGAGACGGTGGGTTCGGATGGCCAAAAAAGGGGCAGAGCGAGTTGTGAATCTTGGTCTTTCCAAATTGGTCGAGGTAGCGGAGAAATTCCAGGACATGAGCTCCGCTACATCGAGAGAGAGAAAGCGGGGGGCGGTGGTTGCGTAGATACTGGCCGAAAGTGTTCCAGTCTCTACGCTTTTGGTTCTCATATCGACTTAGTGTCGTGGTAGACGAACCGGATGGTGATGGTAATACTGATACTGATGATGATGATGATGTTAATGGTGATGAAGAGGAAGGTGTTGTCGATGTTATAATGTTTGTGTCGAAATTAATGTCATTAATGTTGCTCAGGAAGTCCGTGTTTGAAGAAGTGTCGTTGAATTCTTGAAGTGAATCCATGACACAAGATGAAGAAGATAACAGTTATAATGGAGACTACATATTAGTGAAGAAATGGATTAATGTTGAATGTGACATATGTGCTGTATTAGGTAGGGAGAAGGGGGTTTGAGTTAAGAAGGAGGAGGAGGAGATGATGAATATATATTGCGAGGGGAAAGAGAGAAAAGAACGGGGTCAGGAAAATAGAAAAGTAGTAATCGCTTTGACTGTGGGTTCTTTTGAACATATATTATTTATAATTAAATAATTTTAACTTGTAATAATTATTATTAAATTTATTTTTATCCAATAAATCAAAAATCCCATATATCCCATATATATAATAGTATACAAAAAAAAAAACCTAGAATGAGATTGAAAGTGGAAAGGGTTTTAAGATGTTGTTGGCCTATATGTATTCCTTTCCCAAAAGGAGGAAGCAAGCTGATTGATGATCATGATTCATGAAGCAAGATATATTGTATACAATGTATAGGTGTTGTTAGATGCACGATGGATCTTAAGAAAATGGTTATTATACCATGTTTGTTTGCTATCATTTCTAATATTGAACATTTGTTATTTGGTATTTCACCTTTTCTGGGTTTGATTTTTACTGGGTTTTCTTGAGCCATGTGAAGTTGGTGTGTGGTTAAAAATGGGGATTGTCCGATAATGAGGAATCAGGTTTTTTTTACCCTTTCGTGCAGATGAAAAGATGTTGATCGTGAAAGAGAGGGAGAGGAGATGGGACAGGACAAAGGATGATGAGTAATGGGGTTAAAACTTGTGAGAGAAGGGAATAATATGATTTCTCCTATTTCTTTTTATTGAAATGATTGACACCACCTTGTTTCTTTTTGCAATTTACCACTTCACCTTTCATATGTTTTTAACTTGGGAAATTTTGGCATGAATGATTGAAATTATGTTGATTTTAAGTACAAATTTAATAAAATATTAGTATATACACTTCATAAGCTGTGATCAAATCACGGTATTACGCGATATTAAGAATTAACGTCGTCGGTCTATCATAACCATTTAAAATATATATTATAAGAGTAAATTAGAATCTATATCGAAAAAAAAATTGATAATTGAGCTTAGCCTGATAATCTCTCTGTTTACACGCTAACTTAACCAAAATCATCACTAAATATTCGATCCCGTACAAATATGAGAATATGTTTGTTCTCTTTAACTAAAGGGGCTAAGCCCTCAATTTGACAAAATGATGTAAGAAATCAACAACGAGCAAAGGAGCATCATAGTTTAGTGTACCTGTTTATATCCTCCCTCCTCTCTCTATCCTGCTCCTTTTTCTCTTTCATTAGGAAAAAGCAAAGTAGTATTAAGAATTCGTGTCTCAATCTTTTCCCAAATCTAAGCTTAAAAAATCAACAACGAGCAAAAGAAGCATCATAGTTTAGTGTACCATTTCCAAATCTCTATGTGCTTTTTAAAAAGCTTTGCTTTAATTTGATATATAACTAAACGACTTAAAAATTAAAATTAAAAAAAAAAACAAAAAAAACAAGTAATTGAAGAAAAATTAAAAGAAAAGAACTGTATATTTTAGGTATGATACCAAATTTTAAATAGTGTGGTGTATCAAGTAGGACTAGGTTTGGCAAAAATGGATAAGAGCTTTATTACCTCACAGGAAACTTTGACCCCCCCACAACACTCTGTTTCGGTACTTAGATGTATATAATGGACATATATATATATATCCTCACTAGTTTTCAATTCATTTTATCTGTTTACAGTTTTTACATACTTTGAACTCAAAACCATTACTTACAGTTGCAATTGACAACAAAATAGACACTTTAAAATGTACCTGGTGGGGGGTGGTCCTTTCATTAAGCTTCATTAGTCACGAACCTATAAGAGAAACACATCCTTAAGCTTGCATGATCTTAACTATCATCTGCACAATTTATCAGTACTCAATTCTGTATCTTAGTTGAGACAGAAAACCTTTTAATTTACAATTAGGTAACAAGAAACAAACACTATGTGAAAGATTCAACTCACCCGATTTATAAGCCTGTTCCCCCTATCGAACAAAATCGCTCGTCAAATTATACAGCATATAGCTTCACTACCTGGTTGATCTTAGCACGGCAAACTGGGCAGCCCCATTTCTTAGATTTGATCTCATTCAAGCAAGACATGCACTGAGCCATGTGACAACAGGGTATACAAGTTCCCTCTATCGGTGCATCCAAACATATCACACATGAACCACTGCTGTTCTCAACTTTCTCCCCTATTCTGGCAGGTAAGTTGTCGACAACTGGGGATGCTAAATCAACCACACTAGCATCAATTGAAGGATATTGAATGGGCCCATCTTCAATAATGGAATCTGAAATTGGTGGGGCCAATGGGACTAATTCTGGGGCTTGACTTGAAGGAATATGGTTATTCAAACTACGGGAGGGACCAACTTCTGAATTAGGGCCAAGATCAAGTGTGGATGGACCAGGTGGTCTCTCATGCATAGCTGTTTGAATAGAGGCATTAATAGCCATAATTAATTCCAAATCTTCTGTAGCAGGTGGCGCAGTTGCTGGAACAACTGGGGTTTGATTGTCCGGCAAGAAAGAGGCATGTGTTTCTGATATATATTCCCAAATGTGTGTGTCTTTAAGATTCTTAGAATGAGCAAGTAATGTTAATGAAAATCTCAGCATCGACCACATTTTAGATTGATCTAATAGTAGTACATATGAAGAGTAAAAGAGTTGGCATGTTACCTGAGGAATTCCTTTCCAAGCATTGGAAAACCAATGGAGTTGTTCTTTACCCCTTTCACTTGCAGGTCCAAGTCTAAGTCGGTCAACCCAACTACAAATATTGCAGAATTATCTGTCAAAAATATAATAACTGGTTTACGAAAGAAATAATACCTTTCAGCTTCAAATCAATTGGAATCAGAATTATCTCGTTCTACATCAGTAAATCTGTATGTAAGATTGCTGCACAAAAAAACACTCACTTTCTTTGAAACCATCTGTGGAGCGAGTACCTCAAGAAATCTGGGCCCACGAAACTCCCGCAAACAACCAGAGAACAAACAAATATGACTCTACGAGCATCGGAAGCAACAGATTGAATAATGATTTGAGCTTTATAAACAAATTGTGAGAATAGAATTGACTTCTCACTTGAATTTATGTGGATAGAATCAATTCAAAAATTCATCTTTACCTCAATTGCACGAACTACATTGCTATGGTCTTTTGCTGTAGCAACTTCGAGTGGACTATGACAATCATCATTCATTAGCAAAGAATTTGCTGCAAATTGGGAAAACAATAACCCATAAGAAAAAAACACTTCCATTCCATTAATATCTAGTCTCGAATACTAATTTCTACTCTATATTTGAAACAAACCTCCATTAGAGAGAAGCAATTTAACGGTACTTTCAAGGCCTCGTTTAGCAGCATGATGTAAAGGACTGCAGGCATGACGACCTAAAGAAGTCAGTAAACGGGGAGTATTCAGGATAATCAAAATTCATTCAATCAAATAAAGGAAGACAATGTGCAAAAGAGAGTTCGTAAAAATGCATATGCATGATCGAGCAAAACGAGAGTTTGTAAGGAAAGTCTACCAGGTCGATATGCATTGACATTAGCACCGAGTTCTACCAAAGTATTCAAGGCATTGTAAAGCTCAGGATTCATACAGGCTAGAATCAGAGGGGTTTACCCTTCCCTGTCAATCCACTGCGCAGAAAAATCGTAATGAAGTCATCAGAGAGAAACAAAATTTAACACCGATTGAAGATTATCGACGCGGATGAATGCAAGAAAGGATTGAATCGACTCATAACTATAACTAGCAAGAGTTTACCTCTCAAGTATCTACGAAGGGCTTGATTCCTTCTGTGTTGCCGTAGCTAACTTGCTGGTGGAGAAGCTCGTCCTTCGATTGCTGTTGCCCCATTCGGATTGAAACAAGCCGTGAAGGACGAAATTGATCGCAGTTTTTCTTCAACGCAATTCGGAGCAGTAACTCACAACTTCCAAATTCCGGGAAAATGGTTTCCTTTTCCCGGGAAAACTCAAAACAAAATTATGATCCACTATATAAATAGTACGGCGTTCAAGGTATACAAAAATTATCATTAGCAAGATTTTATTTAATTTCTTTTTTTTTTCTTTTTCTACAAGCAACAAATTGTAATTCTTTATAATTTCCTCTGATTATTATTATTATTTTAATTTTTTTTAAAACAACTAAATGATAAAACCAATCATTTTAATCATCATTAACTATAAATTATAAATTAGGAGCTATGCTCACACCATGATTTAGGCTTCACACCCAACATAAGAAACAGAACAATCTCCACTGCCTGAAAAACCTTATACTCGTCCAAAAACTTGTTCCAAACCCCATTCACTATGCAATAGTTGTTATAAGGAGGCCCATGGGGTTTGTCATGTTGAGACCGTGGTAAAACAGCCCCATATTCCTGCATTGCTGCCACCAATGGCGGCAGCCAGCTCTTCGCACTGTGGGCCCAAGAGTGAAATTGCTTGCTAAACATTACACAACCTGAGACCACGCTTAGGAGCCCGTGTAAAAACCGGGAGGAGGATAAGAGTCACACCCTGTGCAAGGGGGTGTAAATTTGTCTCAATTGGAGTCTTAGTGATTAACATAGGGGTGTCATCGTGCCCTTCAAATCCAACTATTTGAGAGCTGAAAATCGGGGTGGAACCACTTCCGTAATTGTCAATAACCCAATGGTAAACGCTTGAGCCAAGGCCGGGTAAGATGTAGGCGGTCAAGGTGGCTAAAGTGGGTTCGAGCCATATGTGTGAATTGGCTGAACCTATGATTGATCTTGATAGAGACAAGACAAATATGGTGCACCCGCTTGCAAACCATGCGCGGTGGGTCAGCCGGTCCTTGAGTCTGCCTAGTTTGTTATGGCTGGTAGGCTTAGGTTTCAAGGCGGTCATGGACCTCATGGGGGCGGATGAGCATCCCATATGCGTGCACAGAATTGGAGAGGGGGATGAGGTTGCTAACATGGTGATGGTGAAGTTAAGAAGATGTTTTAGTTTGAGTGACTTTGAGTTGCTAATTGTGAAAACTTACGCACAAGTTTTAACGTTTGTTATGTGTATTAGGAAATGTGCTTGAGGAGTTTGTGTTTTATTAAGACACGATGTTGTTTTGTTGCATGTTTTGAGATATTTTAGTTACCTTTGTACGCATAAATCTTATTTGATATTAAGGATGAATGTTTAGCGGCTGCGTAGGGTAAGAACGTTCTCAAGAGCTTGTGACATAGAAATGGAAAAAAGATCAATCTAACACGGAATGATCATCCAATATCACAAATGATGAATGAAAAATTGAAAAAGAATAAAAGATTAACTATGATATGAAAACTAAGTTTCAGAAGATGAAGATGTTGTCTCTTTGTTTTCATCGCTCGAAGCCGGATTTCTGGCCGGTGCTGCGCCTGGAGTCATACTTGTCACTGGTGATGATTGGTTGTATTTCTTTAGCAACCTATCTTTGTTTTTGTTCCACCAATCTTCTGCTTGATGCTCATCAAATCTCCTTTTACTGCAACAAAAATGACTTAAACATTCAGAAAAAACATTCACGAATTCAGACTTGCATAAGAAGAATTTCCGAGTATATGAAGTATTATTAATTATTTATCATTATTACTTTTTTTACCTGAATCTAACTCGCTTGAAAACCTTACTACCATTTTGAAGCACAACTAGAGTTACATAAACGCCCGGTTCAAACTGTTCGATAACTTGTTTTTCATTCTCCCTCTTGTCCATGGCAGCACTTTCCGAGCTTTGAGGAACATCTCCTCTCATGTTTGAAGATGTTTTCTTACCGTCTTCATGAACAGGCAGATTCTCCTTATACAGGTTTCGTGTAATATCTGAACAGGTACTTGTGTTTAGAAATGCTTCAGCTTGAGCATGTATGGCTTTCAAATCTCCCTTCTCGGAAATCTCCGCAGGCAGCTTTTCTGTCACCTCCTTCAACTGAAAAAGAACATTCTTAATACCCGAATAATGGCTATTGACATCATAGAAAAAGGGGGATAAAATTTGCACAAATTCAGAAGTACCTGTTCTGTTAGTGCTTTAAGCAACACTTTGGCGCTTCTACTCTTAGAAGCTTCATCTTCGGCTAATGAGGTTGCTTCTTTTGCATTTTTCTTCAGTTTCTGCATTTCTCCATCTTGAAGATCACTCTTTTGCCTCAAACTCTTAACCTGCAGCAGATATGGAATAAAACAAAACAGGGTTATTTCAGAAAGTATGATGAAAATCATGACTATTAGAAATTTCACAAACAGAAGTGAGAAAAAAATAAAATAAATCAATACTTGGTTTTGCAACTTGGTCAGTTCTTGATTCAACATCTCGTTTGACTTCTTAAGACTATCAATAACACTTCTTGAGAAAGCTGGGGTAGTTGACCGAGGTGGGCTTGGTTTTCTAGAATACGGTGAGGAAGATCTCGGGGTGACCGACGGCTGAGGTGATGTCTGTAGAACCGGTTTCAAAGCATTATGAAGAGCACTCAATGAGCTTGGAAAAGCAATGTCCTTCAGTTGTTGAAGAGACGGAACTTGAGAAGCCCAGACCATAGAAGTCTCCTCGGCTCTAGTCCCGGGCTTGCCTGATAGGATCTCGAGATATTTCACTGGCTCAGTGGTTTGAGAGAGAAGAATGCAAGACGACCTCACCTCTCCCCGATCAAATCTATCCCTCGAATCAATCGTACGGCGTGGGGCCATTAATCTTCTAAAAGCACCGGAAGAATTACCGGCCTCAGCCGATTTCAGTTTCGCATAACAAGAATCGCAAACTCTATGAGGTTTTCCCGGAGTAGGAGCCAATGCTGCTTTCAATGCCCTTTTCGAGCTACAAGAATGGCAATGAACCAATCCACAATGATAACAGTTATGCCGCTTTCTTGTAAAACCGAAGGCTTGTCTACAACCTGAGCAAATCGATTGGTCGGCTCCAGAAACCCACTTATGAAGGCATATACAAGCCATGAAATTGGACCCACAAGATATATTCTTCACATGTCTATCTCTAAGTGCTTCGACCAATGTTGGAGTATTCCGATCCTCGGTATCTCCATGTCCTAATCTTCCATTCGCTCCTCTTCCCCAAGTGTACACTTCACTTCTTGATGTCAAAACTGCCACATGGTAGGTCCCACAAGCTATCTGTTCAACAAATTCACCCACTAATCTTTCTTGTACCAAACAAGGTAAGGTCCCGTCCGAGTTGGGGTTTCCTAACTGACCGTGTCCGGTCCCACCCATTGCAAACACATGTCCTGATGTCGTTAATCCGACAGTCATAGTGTGTCCACATGCTAGCTGCTGAAAGCTATAATCTATAAGAGAAGAAACACAAGTGGGAAGAAGATGAGTTTCCTTGCTTCCATGACCTAACCGATTCTTATCGCCATCGCCCCATGTAAACAATTTCCTTGAGGACATGTTTCTACCATTTTGGCCCTTGACCTCTACAATAGCAGCTGTGTGCCACATCCCACAGGCCACCTTAAGTGTTTTGAGTCCGCTTAGAAGTTGAACCTCCTTAGGATACAAACAACTTTCTCGATCCCCATGCCCTAAAACTCCATATGTTCCGTCTCCAAATGTAAATAGTTTTCCACTAGAAGTTGCCACTGCTGAATGCCATGTGCCGCAAGCAACTGACAGAACTTGTAGTCCTTCGAAAGAACCGGTCACTCTTTTCGGTATCCAATGGCTCACCTTGGTCCCGTGGCCGAGAAGCCCGACATTGTGGGTCCCATCACCCCAAGTAAAAAGATCACCAGAAGTAGTGACCGCACATGTGTGGTTCTCCCCACAGGCGACAAAGTCAACGTTATTTACAGCTAGGAACTCAACGAGGCGAGGCCGGCTAAAGTCCTTGTCAATCCCGTGGCCCAGTCTTCCCCCTGATTCCTCTCCCCATGTGAAAACCTCACCTTGTCTTGTGACGAGAGCAATGTGGAAGACCCCACATGAGATTTGTTGAACGTCAAGGACAACATTTGACTCCAAAAGTTTTGGAGATAATACATCAGATTTTATAGAGATGGGGCTCATGGAGCTGTCTTGTAGAACTGCATCCGACCAAATCTCTCCCCATACGTAGACATCTCCTAGAGATTCTATATCTTCGGGTCCGGATCCTCCACTTGAGGTGCTAGGAGTGCTCGATACACTAATGCGAAAGCCATCTCCACCACTTGCTCTTAGTTGCATGTTTGATCGTTCTGAACCTGCATCTGAGCTTGCGAGAAATGAAGATTCACGAGTGTGTAGATCTACAGAGTCTCTTCCACAAATTACACCTGGATTGATGTCAGAGTTTGGACCAAAGGTGCGATTAAACTTACAGAAGTCTGCATCTTGCAACTGTAGAAAAGAAACACAAACATATGTAAGCTGCAGTTTTTTAAAGGTAAAAATGAGGCTTTTTTTTTCTTTTGCGAAACTTACATCTGAAATATCACTTCTAGTATGTCGACGTTGTTCTCTGGAAATTAATGATTTAATACCTGAAAACCAGAGCTCTACCTCAGCTTTGTCCTTGCAGATCTATATATAAGAAGAGAGGGGCAAAAAAAAGGTCAGAGATGAATACAACTTACTACACTATGTAATAAAAAAGGTAAGGGGAGTTCAATAGAAAGCAGATGCTTGTGAGTTTCACTAACCAGGTCAAGTGACCTTTCCCCGTTTTTATATAAAAGTGAAAACGATAAGTATTCCTTTTCAGGTCGCAAAAACCTTTTAAACACAGCCTGTCAAGACATAATTCAAAGAAATTATAGTTACAATAGTCCAGCTTGTTAACAGACAAATTGTTATGTTAGTTTCTGCATCTATAAAGTAATATTAACTCACAGTTCTCTGTCCAGAAATAATACGAGAGACGGTTGACAATTTCAAAGTCTTTTCTTCTGCATGAGAGTACCAAATCAGTGTTGTTTCGTCCTGTGAATTGAATCAAACTAAAATATTGAAATCCATGTCCATTACAAGCTCATGATAAGAAATACATGGATTTTGTTTTAACTGTTTCTGAAATGTCCCCATATATATGAAAAAACAACTTACTGCAGAAAGTCTGAATGAGCGGAACTTTGGCTTTCCTTTTCGGCTGTACTTGAGTAACTGAGTTCCCTTCTTTAATACAAGAAGTGCCTTCAAATGAAAGATCAAAGTATCAGGAAAAAAATAAATTAATTAAAAATTAAAACCACAAAAAACTATTCGCTGTTCACAAACACATACGCAGATGAAGTACAATCAAATTTTATTTTGTTCGCTATTATTAGGTATCATATATTTTCATGTTTTCTCTCCCCTAGATAACGCATATCAACATATTTTGCAATATGCTTTCCAATTTGAGATATTTATCTTCGTTGAGATTTTCACTATTGATGTCTGTGTTACCTTCCTTCTCCCTTGTGTTTAATTTTGGATTCCGGAAAAGGTACAAATCCAATACATTGAGGGGAATCCCAAAAGAATCCAGAAAAATCAGGATATTAAAGAGGAGAGTGTAAGGAATTTGAATACTCACTTGCTCGAGGTCGCGCTCGTGATTGCCAAAACTAGCAGGATCTGCCATTCCATCTGAGAAAATCGAGAGGAAGTCGCCGAAAGAAGAAGCTTATTTTCAATGTCGACAATCGACAACTGCATCAGGTGGTGTGGTGGCGACTTGCGGGCCCCGGTCTTCATAGATGCTGCTGCATATATCGCTGCTTTCTTCTACTTTCATCAAACTTCTCAATACCCTTTTCCAGCAGTGACAAAAAAAAGTAACCAATATCAATCGAAGCTTGAAAACCTCAATAATCACTGATTTCTTCAAGATTCAGGCCTTCTCTATCGGAAAAAGAAATTACCCAGATGTAGATCTTCGTACGAAATAATCACCCTGTCTAGGACACGAGGAAATTTGATGATTTTGTGCGGGTTGATGATGAACAAAATGGGTATCAATGTGTGTGTGTGAGAGAGAGAGAGCGAGAGAGAAGGATGAGAGGTAAGGGCGAGATAAAAGGAAGTAAGCGGTCCTATGTTTAGGAAAGCTTGCAGCTTACAGGAAAAGAGAGCGAGACTTTGGCGCGCTTCTTTGCCTGCATCCACGTTTATCAACTAACTTAACTTCTTTTCAATTAATTATTATTATTATTATCGTTATTTATTTTTCCTTATTTTTCCTCTGTTTGACTGTACACGTGGCGCAATGGGATAGTTCACATATGAATTCCATCTTCCCCCCCCCCCCCCCCCCCCTTTACCAGTTTTCCTTATTCTAACAAAATTTGACCTAAAGCATTCGGCAACAGTCTTGCCATAGGCGACGACCTCTTGTTCAAATCCCATGTTTTGCAATCTGAAGTTGCCCAAAAAAAACAATTTCCTGCAATTACAAAAAGGATAAAACTAGGCATGGTTGTTGAAAGAATGGCTGAGATGTAAATGACCAAAAAAAGTTAATCGTAACGCCATACTCAGATACTGTGTTCTTTATCCATTCCCCTGTTCTTGGTTGATTTCACTGTAAAAGGTTTGTTGATCTATTTGTGATCGTTACATAATCACACATACCAAAAGAAACGAATGATGGATGGTATTATTTGAATTGACATATTTTAAGGATACAATTCTATCAGTGAGAGACCTAGAGGACAGCTGGATCTCTGTATCTCTTGAATAGATCTTCAATGTCTGTTAATACTTCTTCGGGCAAAGGCCTCACTGTTGTCACAAAAGCATCAATGTCTTCCTTCAATTGCTCCATGGAGGTTGCACCTATAATCGAACTTGTCATAAATGGCCTGTCTCTAGCAAATCCAAGGGCAAGCTGAACTGGACTTAAGCCGTGCTTCTTGGCCAACTCCACATATTTTATAGTCGCTTCCTGTAATATGATAGTCATTTGAAAATTTTATATGTAAATACATAGATATTGTTTTTCTTTTTTTTGGGTAGCCTCAGTGTGTTATAAAAATGTCTAACCTTGGCAATGGATTTGTTATATCTTTCCATGTAGCCAGGGAATAGGTTAAATCTTCCAGTTTTGGCAGCCTCAGAATTGCTATCTAAGTATTTTCCACTCAATGCTCCACCAGCTAGAGGGGAGTAAGAAAGTAAGCCGATATTGTAATTATTCAGATGGCAAACTTCAGCAAGATCAACTGCAAAATGACCAAAGTTTCCAAAATAAATAAAAGGAGTCGATAAGGTAAAAAAGACCAGTTTTCTTAGGAAATGGATTGCAAGAAATTTTAGTTATGTTATGAATTGATGATCATAGAGGAACATAACTAGCATTAAGAGCATGAATGAAAGATGAAATTATTAGTTATTTGTGGAAAATGATAGGGAGACTAAACTTAAACAAAACTTAGACAAAGGGTGACTTCGCAACCATCCATATGGTTGGTGTGGATGGTTGTCAAGGCAGCCTAGTTTGATCCCCCTACTATTAACTTTCATTTTATTATTAATTATTTTTTTACAAAGTCTGTTTGGAAATTTTTTTGAAAAGAGTTTACCTTCGAAACGACATCTGAATAACAGACTGTAATTGTTTTGGATGCTAATGATCTTTGGTAATCCTTTGGTTTTTGCTGCATGAACAAACTCCATTACTCCGTAGGAAGTTTCATTGGAAACACCAATATAGCGTACCTAAATATGGGGTGAAGCAACAAACTCGTATCAGTGACAAGCAGCTAGCTACTAATCAACAAAGGATAGCAGGACATATTTTAATGTAGGTTCTATATTGATAGTTTCATTATATATTCCAAAGGCCTCGATGTTATATATTGACTTGATCATGAGACTATAATCATAATATGCAAAAGATCTTAATGATTAGCTAGCACTATCTGCGTTTAGATTTAAAATAGAATCTAAATTTCATACGTCACTAACAGGTGATGGAGGTTTGGTTGTTCATCTTTAAAAAAATGAGATCTACGGTCACAAGAAAACTATAGTTTATCTAAATTGTTAAGATGGTTCTACCTTTCCTTCCTCAATGAGTTCCTGAAAGGCCTCCAGTTGCTCCACAAATGGCACACTTGGCCTCCATTTTGAATAATTATAAGAAAACTCACCAAACAGTGGTGCATAACGATCTGGCCTGAATTGAAGCAGAAGATAATAAATCAACTTATCAGGATATGTAAGTTCCATAACCTGGGTCTGATTAGTCGGTAGGTCCATAAGTTGGTTAAATAGGTTGACTAGTCAGATATATGATATGCACTCGGTCTCATATGGGCGAGAGATTAAAGTGGAAAAGAGAGTCACTTGAAACAAGTACAAATAGGTACATCCTGCAATTTTAGATTTTATAGGATCAGGTAACAAAGGAAAATGAACCTACCAGTGAATTTGCAGCAAGTCAATGTAATCAGTATTGAGTCGTTTGAGGCTTTTCTCTACACTTTCTCTGATATTGTCACGATCCACTCGCAAAACCTTTCCGCTGTCACGCAAATATGTTGTTCTCTCCGAATAACCACTAACTTTTGTTGCCACAATCACCTAATGTCAGTAACCGCATCAGAGACCCAAGCATCAAGATGATCAGCTTTCTATGCTTGTTTCCAGGGGTTACTTTATACTCTATCAAAATTATTAGTAAAGTACCTTATCACGAGGTTGGGACTTGAGCCAATTACCAACATAGATGTCGGTTCTTCCTTGGGTCTCCTTTTTTAGGGGGACCGGATACTGCATAGTGAAAGTTGAAATAAATCAGAAATAGAAGCTAATAACTTTCCTGATTATATATCAATAACCAAATATACCATCAGTTTGTTTACTTATTTTTTGCTTACAAATCAAACTATCCAATCTTTTCTAAGTTGGTAGAGTGGAAAAGAAAACTTAAAACTTACAGCCTCGGCAGTATCAAGAATATTGATGCCATTTTCAAAAGCATAACTGAGCAGTTCATGAGCTTCTTTCTCTGTGTTTTGCTGCCCGAAAGTCATCTGAACGCATACATCAAATGATCCAATCAGTCTCACACAATCATTCCCGATTATAGCAGTAAACTACCTAAAATTTTTAGTAATGTCCACACTCCATACACAATCAAAGATGGAACTATTTCATTCGTCGAAGCAATTAAGCATGAGAAAAAAAATACACAATGTTAGTTCAATTTCAATACGGAACATAATAACTCAGTGGAAAATTGATCGAAGATAGGTCCGGCATTTCGATTTAAAAAGAAAAAAAGAAAAAAAAAATGAGCTAATAAAGAATACCGTTCCGAGAGTAATCTCGCTGATTTCAAGGTCGGAATCACCGAGCTTCCGTCTCTGCAACGCAATTTTCTGACTGGATACCGCACAAACGGTACTCTGCCGGAGAATTCTGGTTCCGTAAGTCGACGGTGCGAAATGGCGCGTAGAGGAGCGGCGAGGGAGCACAGGTGAGCTAGTACTTGAAAGAGAAGCAGCGACCGCAGAGAATGTGGCCGAGGATGCCATGGTTCTGTAAGGCTATAGTTCGACCAAGCACCTCTTCCCTTCTTCGGCCTTATCGGTAGCACTCAACCGTTGAATTTCAAGCTCTTTCACGTAACAAACAGCGGGACTAGAATTTGCACAGGAAGTCAAGACTCAAGAAGAGTAAAAACAGTGAGTTTTGGGCTTCGGTTGCAACGGCCGGAACTTTCAATTAGAACGTTTGGAGCGAATGAGAACGCGGGCTTTGTAAGAAGACCACACTCTAAATCCGGCTCTTTATATTCTTCAAAATGGGCCCTATTCGCATTATTTTGGCCCGCGATAAATCTTGGGCTGAAAGTAGTATACAAACTGAATTGTATGCAGACGACGATAAGGTGATGTGATGCACCAAACTCCGCTTATAAATTACATGATAATTACTTAATATGCACAAGTGAAGTTTATGATGGTAACGAGACTTTGACGTATCACGTAAAGTGTGGACCGTTCCAAATACTCTGTATATTTAAGAATATATATCTAATAAACATATGCTCATTTAAAATAATTTCAAAAGATTCGGATTCCAATTCTTCTAAGCGGATGTATTCAAACTCTGAATCGGGCAATAATCATATATTATTAATGGAACTTAGAAGAAACGGTTGTTATAATCTAGCAAAGTAGTGGCACTTGCAGGGATGTGTCAAAAAAACACAAACAGAATGTTGTAATAATAAATCAGAATCAGTAAATGAATCAAGCCCTTAATTCTTAAAGTGATCCGACTGACATATCACCGCCACATGCCAAGCAGAGTAAATATTATGTGTAACTAATACAAGGAATCTGCAGTCATGCAAAAAACCATACAAAGACATCCATGCAATTCTGCAAAGGGCAACAAAGTTTTTACACTAGAACCTCACACCCACCATTTGTCACGTCCCAGCCCCATGCAAAACCCCGCTTTCGCGCCTATAAATACCGTCACTCCCATTCCCCATTTCATTCATCGGTCTAGTTTTGAACTCTCTACCTCTCTTTTCACTGGTGAAGTAGTTGTAGCGAGCAAGCTCCAATGGCTTCTTCTTCTTCCTTGCTTTGCCTTACCTTAGGCCTCCTCTTCCTGGGCAGCTGCTTTGCCCAGCTAGAGGGAGTCGTATCCTCTCAACGCCAAGCGCCACATGATCAACAACGTCAGTCTCGATCCACTCAATTGAACCAGTGCCGCCTCGAGAACCTCAACACCCTTCGGCCTGAGCGTCGTATCGAATCTGAGGCTGGTCTCACTGAAATCTGGGACCAAAACGACGATCAGTTCCGATGCGCTGGAGTTGCTGCCGTTCGCTACACTCTCCAACGCCAAGCCCTCTTGTTGCCTGGATTCTCCAACTCTCCTAGACTAATCTATGTCGTTAGAGGCACGTCACATATAATTAATTATAAAGTTATGATTTATTATGAATTACGATTAATCTCTGACCGTTGATTTTATGCATGCAGGGACGGGTATTGAGGGAGCTGCCATCCCTGGATGCCCTGAGACATTTACATCAGAATCGGGTCGCTCTCAATCTCGATCATATAGAGGAAGCTCAGAGGAAAGAGGACAGGGCCAGAGAGATCAGCACCAGAAGGTCAGAAGAATCCGACAAGGTGACATCCTCGCTATCCCGGCCGGAGTTGCTCACTGGATCTACAACGACGAGCAATCTGAATTGGTCTTGGTCTCCCTCTTTGACGTGAGGAACGAAGCCAACCAGCTCGACGAAACCCTCAGAGTATTTAATTAATCAATTAGTTTATTAACTTGAGATCAGTTTGTTCATCAATCAGAGTTTATTTTCTAATTATCCTTTTTTCTTTTGGGGGGGTATTTCCAGAAATTCTATCTTGCTGGAAACCCAGAGCAAGCCTTCGAGAAGAGCGGAAGGTACGAGAGACAGAGCAGCAGGAGATCAAGCGAAGGAGGAAGACAAGGACGCAACATTTTCAGCGGATTCGACGAGGAGATACTACAGGACGCTTTCAACATTGACAACCAGCTGGTGAGAAGATTGCAGGGAGAGGGCGACCAGCGGGACAGAATCGTCAGAGTGGAACAGGACCTTCAAGTGCTCCGTCCAGATTACGAACAAGAAGAGGAGAGAGAAGAGCGACAGAGAAGCAGATCACAGTACTCTAGAAGCGGACGTTACGGAGGTTACGGCAACGGCTTCGATGAAACCATCTGCACACTCAGACTCCGACACAACATCGCTGACTCACACCGCGCAGACATCTTCAACCCACGTGCCGGCCGCTTGACCACCCTCAACAGCTACAACTTCCCCATCCTCCACCACATCAAGCTCAGCGCAGAGCGAGGCGTCCTCTACAGCGTACGCAACTACCTTATAACTAACTAACGACACATTATACGACAAAAAAAAAGAGAACTTGCTAATTAATTAATTAATTGGCTATTGTTTCCTGCGTGCATGCAGAACGCGATTGTGGGACCCCAGTACAACTTGAACAGCCACAGTGTCATCTACGTGACACGTGGCAACGGACGGCTCCAGATCGTGGACGACAAAGGGCAGAACGTGTTCGACGGGGAGCTGGAGGAGGGTCAGATACTGATAGTACCACAAGCGTACGTGGTGTTGAAGAGAGCAGGAAACGAAGGGTTCGAATGGATAGCATTCAAGACAAGCGAGAACGCCATGACTAACCAGCTTGCAGGAAGAGTGTCTGCCATCAGGGCATTGCCAGAGGACGTGTTGGTCAACGCTTACCACTTGTCAAGAGAGGAGGCGAGGACGTTGAAGTATAGGAGGCAGGAGCAGGGTGTGTTCAGCACCGGTCAATCCAGATCACGGGACCAGGACCAGGGTGAGCGTAGCCGTAGGGGTAGGGACGATTGAAGTCAAAAATTTAACTGACGAGGCTGGGTTAATCAGTAATTAGCATGTAATAAAACAGTATGGTAGGGAAATAAAAGGGCCTTTTGCCTTATGTTCATGAAGGATGCTGGGCTTTAGCTAGTTTGGAACTGTAACCTAGTGTCTTAAAACTTAGCCTGTCTGCGGGAATGAAAGACTTTGATATATGAGCCCTAGGTTAAAGAATGAACTGCATGCAATAATAAGAAAAAATAAATAATTTATTTCCCTACGTACCTTAATGTGAGTTTACCTGGCTTATCCAAATAAACATTTCATGTAATTTGGGTCACTAATCTTTATTAAATTGGATCCAACTAAATTGCAAAATTGCATTAAATATTTGATCGGCTTCTTGCTTAATAATTTCTTGTTAAGGCCACATTCTATACGTAAAAGCATGCAGCTCATTGATGGCTTTTGTCACTTCAAGCACTCAAGGCATGAAATAATGTTCTATAAAAAAGGGTACTTTGAAAGTACCAACATTACAACCTGTAAAGTTTGCCGTCCCTGCTGGCTGCTCTAGTAAAGATAAGTGGCCCCCAGACACAGCCTAGATTATGAAGTGTATGATTTGGCAATCCAAAAATGAATCGATAAAATGTTAGTGCTACTTATTTAATTGCTCGTCTTCACTAAAACTTAGGACCCACGTTATTGCTTCGACAGTGCATTTTTGCCGAAAGCAAGAATTGCATCCTTGTCAAAGAAAACACCTCATACGCTCTCATCAACGCAACTTTTTTCTCTTTACAAAAGCAAGAATTGCATGCATTTTCTTCTGTGTTTCTTCCATCAGGGAAGCCTTGATCATGTCTCGCTTGAATCTAACAAAGAAAAAGGTTTCTTCCCTAGTTATGAAAGCATGGAAAAGCTTCACGGCCACAGTTCAATGCAAAATCCACCAGCACAACCTCCCGACCACCATACGAACCGCCACGCATCGCCTCACATCCACCGTACGATCTCTATTCCGTCTCTTGATCCCGTCCAAACTATGGCCACGCTCCCTCACTAATCCTTCATATACTCACAACTACCACCATATCTATCACCACCACA
This sequence comes from Coriaria nepalensis, assembly GCA_027186245.1. NCBI lineage: Eukaryota > Viridiplantae > Streptophyta > Magnoliopsida > Cucurbitales > Coriariaceae > Coriaria > Coriaria nepalensis. The sequence continues at coordinate 1,410,807 of CP114487.1, read as the reverse complement.
CACACTTCCGTAACAACAATTTTTCCGCCATACAAATTGACGAGTTGTATGCAAAGTCGAAGTCGAAGTCAACTGCACCCACTAATATTGCAGAAACTAGTAAAGGTAAGAAGACAGTGGTCGAGGGTAAGGCTGCTGTGCCTGACAAGACGAGCAAGAGTATGTACAGTGTTGAAGATGCCTGGAATGCAGTGGTTGCTTCTTCTCCGCAGCTTCGATGCGTCGATGAAAGAGCCGAGGATTTTATAAGTAATTTCCGACGTGATATGAAGTTGCAGAAGGAGAGGTCCATTCTTGAATTCCAGGAGATGTTGGCACGAAGTACGTGAACATTTTTATTTTTATTTTTTTCTTTTATTTTTTTTTTCCTAATTGGGGGTGATATAAACAAGATGCTTGAAGATTTCAGTTTTTTATTTTTTTCAATTATATATATGTACAGGGAATGAATAGAGAGAAGATAGTACTCCACTTGGTTTATATAAATTAATGAAATATATGTGGGTTACTATTATTACAGATGCGATCTAAAAAATATATGAATTTTATGTTAACTGGTAGAGCTTCATTTATAAGCCGACTTGAGATAGCTCCGCCGTCTTTTAAGGAGTTGATTTTTATGTAAAGCGGGCTTGAAGATTCAGAATTCTCGTGTGTTTTGTTAAGATTGGATTCGTGAAAAGGATGTGGACAGGGTTTGTATATATTAAAGAGGATATTGCAAGTGTAAAAGCTGATTCGTTCTTTTATTAAGATAACAGTGGTATATATATATACAGCAATGTATGGTAATTGGATTTAATGAATTACATTAATCGCCTATATAGATATGGAAAACATTATGAGGTAAATCAGGTCCTTGATCGATGCAGTCTTGAATATACCTTACTGTCTTGCTTTAATCTGGGCTGTGTTTTGCTAGTTTAGTTGACTAATCTTAATACGCCCTCTCAAGAGTGAGGTTCATCAGCAAGCACAATCCTGTTGGTGAGGTAAAGAGTCCATTGACATGACAATGCTGTTGCAAGAAGGTCGGCAAGTTGATCATGAGTGCGTATGTTGGACCCATTGTTTACCTTTTTGAACCAAATCCCGAATGAAATATAGATCAATCTGAATGTGCTTTGCACAGTGGTGGACAGGATTGAGGCTTAGATGAGTGGCACCAATATTGTCGCATAGAAGAGCAGGAGTGTAAAGGAAATGCCTAACCAAATATTCTTTGAGGAGATATTCATTTATAGACATAAAATACATGGTAGTTGTACAGTTACAAATATGGAAACAAATATACAAGGAAAACAAACTTCTACAATTCTGGAGGATTACTGATATCTTGGTCATAATCAGAGGAAGCAGATCGTCCTCTAATATCCCCCCTCAAAGTTGGCATGGTAGAACGATGCAGTAAAAACTATAATTTGCCCACCACTTTCATGAAAACATCAGCCCGTAGGTGCGAGGGGACAAAGCTGAGACTAATAACCCTTCGAGCAATAAGTTTCCAAACAAAATGATAGTCAATATCAATATGTTTGGAGCAAGATTTGGTGCATGTATTGGCATATAAAGTAAACATTATAGGATAAATCCGGTCGTGTAAGAGTCAAATATTGTAATGCACTAGCGAGAGAACGAAATTGGCATATAAAGTAAACATTATAGGATAAATCTGGCAGTGTAAGAGTCAAATAATGTAATGCACTAGCGAGAGAACGAAATTGTGTAGCATCTGAATAGGAAGTACACAGAATTGGTTAGATGAGATCCCACCAAAAAAAGAGTTGAGATAGGGTTGCAATCCACCATTTCTGCTCGAGTCAACAGATCAAGTGCATATTTGCCTTGGCTGAGAAAAAAACCCTCGTCATTTCTAACAACTTCAATCCCTAAAAAATAGTATAGATCACCGAGATCCTTCATGGAAAATTATTTGGCCAGCCGATCAATGAGAAAATGCTGCATAGAAGATTTACCTCCCATTATTACCATATCATCGACATATAGGAGAAGATAAATAACACCATGAGGACTATGATAGACAAAGAGAGAGGAATCAGCACGACTAGCAATAAACCCAATGCCAAGCAAAAATTGGCTGAAATATTGAAACCATATTCGATGAGCCAATTTAAGGCCATAAAGAGCACGTTGTAAGCAACATACATGAGTTGGGAATTACGGATCAATGTAGCATGGGGGTTGCTCCATATAGACTTTCTCAAAGAGAAACCCATGAAAGAAGACATTTTTTACATCAAGTTAACGTAAATGCCAATTATTCATAACAACAAGGGACACAATAATACGAACAAAAGTAAATACAAATAAATAATAAGAAATATAAAGTCATTTAACAAAATAATCAAAATGAGATTATTTGACAAAAAAAATTGTAACATAAAATCATTTAACTAAATCTCCCGATTCACAATCACAAACATCACATTTATAGTATAATTCATCACACCGATAGATAATGGAGTACGTCTTACAGAAATTTATGTATTAGTAAGGCAGTAAAACCGGATGGTAGCTACTACTAAACAATTAAATACAAACGAAAGAACAATCTCAAGATTCTTAGAAACATCAACAAACTGTCATACTACCATGTTCGCAGCAAGTAATCGTCTTATGTAACCAAAAATTATCATCTCTTAATATACGAACTTGTCGTTTTCAGGTTTGTAACTCCCCCACCGTCTGGTGCTTGACTTTGACTTGCTGTCACAACCTCAGCTTCAACTTCATTAATCTTATGCTTTAGGTGAAAGCATGAGCTATTAGAAAAAGAAGGGAGAGAGACAGAAAAGAATATAGGAAAACCCGCATGACACTTGCCTAATTGCTAAACGAGAAAAAGAAAAAGAGAGGTAGATGATGTCATGTGGATGGGATCTAAACAGAATATGCGCTGCATGGATCACGCACGAACCACGTGGTCCCTCCCATTGCTACTTCTTGCTTTTCAAATAAGCGAAGTTAGATAAGTAGTTTAAAGCTGATGAACGACGGCGTTTAAGCTCACAGAAAATCTCAGCATATCTATGGATGTAACGACGTCGTTTGCTATCACATGGCACGTATCGGTATCTCATTGGGAACAGCACTTTCGACGCTAATAAAACCGGAACCTCTCACACTCTCACCGCATACCGCTTTGGTTGAATCACAGTCTCTGCTGCTATCTTTTACCTTATCGATTCTTGCTTTGTCCGATCCTCGATCCATTCCAAATGGCTAAGGAACCTGTTCGCGTACTCGTCACTGGTGCTGCAGGTACTGTATCATCACATGATCATTACTATTCCTTAGATCTGTTGCTCATGATCTTGTTTTCTCTGCTTTTTTAAGTGAATCTATGGATCTATCAGAAAATATCTCAGAGTTATTTGATCATTTCAATTGACTGAAATGTACTTCGAATTCTTTTTTCGATTGTTTATATTTACTTGTTCATGTACTCGATCGAAAAGGACGATTAGATCCGCCGGACGAATTGCCATATTCTGATTCAGCAGCTTTGTTAGATTTCTACTGTTTCTGTTTTATATCGGTCGGATCCAGTAGGATTTGACTGGTGTACTGGAGAACGATGGAATTTTACTGGTCGTATCCGTTCGTCTTGCTGAATTAGTCTATGAAATGAGGGGATCTGAACTCGACCGTTTGAGTTTAATCAGCTGTATGTTCATTTTCTATTTTAGATATAGAGTATAGTACTATGCTTGAACTTTGAACCGGGTAGTACTACAAGGGTTTGTTTACATATATTTGCCATTTAACATCATACAAGACCATTATTTATTGAGCAGGGGGGTAGAGATCATATTTTAAACGGAAATTTTAACATGAGTCAGAATCGTTGACGTATCAATTCATTAATTTTTGATCGTTTTGTTCGTTTTATACTGCAAACTTTATAGTATGTGGGGTTTATCTCCCTCTCTCTCTCCAACATAAGAATACTCATCCTGCTTATCAGAAACTAGTTTTTTTCTTTTCTTCATGATCTAGATATTCAGTGTGGAGAAATATATTTTGAGGATCCTTACTTAGCAGTCTGTATTAGATGCTGCAGTGACTAGATGATCATTCATTTGAAATATTATATTGACGAACACTTCTTCTTTTTTTCAGGACAAATCGGGTATGCACTTGTCCCGATGATTGCTAGAGGAGTAATGCTAGGTCCTGACCAGCCTGTGATCCTTCACATGCTTGATATTTCACCTGCTGCGGAGGCTCTTAATGGAGTGAAAATGGAGCTGGTTGATGCTGCATTCCCTCTTCTTAAAGGTATGCCAATAAAATCTCTACTTGTGCTAATTGAATTTACAAGCATTAGGGTCACTGGGGCAATTCTAATAACCATAAAATAAAATAAAAATTATTAGGTGTTGTTGCTACAACTGATGCTGTTGAGGCCTGCACTGGGGTCAACGTTGCTATTATGGTTGGTGGGTTTCCAAGGAAGGAAGGCATGGAAAGAAAAGACGTGATGTCAAAGAATGTGTCAATTTACAAGTCTCAGGCTTCCGCTCTTGAAAAACATGCCGCTGCAAATTGCAAGGTATGATTCTGGGTACAACTGAAGTAGTAATTTCATTAGGTTGTGATTCATTTTAAAGTCCTATCTGGGCAATGACATAAATCAATATGAGGGGAGCACTCTTTTTTTAGTATCTTATTGTTTTTGTTTGTTTTGACCAAAAACTAATCTATTAATTTTCTTGCAGGTCTTGGTTGTTGCCAACCCAGCAAATACCAATGCATTGATCTTGAAGGAATTTGCACCATCAATTCCCGAGAAAAATATCACTTGTTTGACAAGACTAGACCATAACAGGGCATTGGGCCAAGTTTCTGAGAGACTCAATGTTCAAGTTTCTGATGTTAAAAATGTTATTATCTGGGGAAATCACTCCTCAACCCAGTATCCTGATGTCAACCATGCCAAAGTGAACACACCATCCGGGGAGAAGCCTGTTCGTGAGCTTGTTAATGATGATTCATGGTACGAGATGAGCCTTTAAAAAAAAAAAAAACTTATAAATGATGAAAGATATCGGCTGACGTTCATTAATGTTTCTCCTTTTCTTTGAAGGCTGACTGGGGATTTCATTTCTACTGTTCAACAACGTGGAGCTGCAATTATCAAAGCCCGAAAACTCTCCAGTGCACTGTCTGCTGCTAGTTCTGCTTGCGACCACATTCATGATTGGGTTCTTGGAACTCCAGAGGTTGGAATTCTCTTTTCAGGTGTTTAGTTATGCTGGGTTGAGGTTTTTGTCTTATCTTATGTTTTTTCTTCTTATCAGGGCACTTGGGTCTCCATGGGAGTATACTCTGATGGATCATACAACGTACCTGCTGGACTTATCTATTCATTCCCAGTGACCTGCAAGAATGGAGAATGGACTATTGTCAAAGGTAAGCCATTGTACTTTCCCCCACGTGGATTTGTCCCAAATAAGATATGTCTTACTTTTTGTATGATTGATTCAGATGATGTATCTCATTCGTTTTGGTCCCTTCTCTCTTTTTGCAGGGCTTTCAATCGATGAGTTCTCTAGGAAGAAGTTGGACTTGACTGCAGAAGAGCTTAGCGAGGAGAAGGCTCTTGCTTATTCATGCCTCTCTTAAATGGCTGCCTCCTTAATCTAGTTTTTTAGAGTAAGACTAGATTTTACCGTGTGGCCTAGAAGTGGCTGCGTTTTGAATAATGTCATTGTTAAATTGATGTCGAGAGGAACTGTTAATGGCAACAAAGCTACTTCTGGAGGGGGATTTTTAATTTGCTGCTTCTAATTGTTTTGAAAACCGTCAGGTGCATATTAAATATGACTTTACCTTTTTGCATTTACTATAAACACTGGCATACAATCATCATCGCATAACTGTATCAAGTTTCCGGTTATCTTCATTGTATCATGCTGCCATTATCATCTATCGGCAATTGGTTTCCATTGGAATTATGAAGCCTCTTTTATTGAACCTGTGGAATTTTACTACACTTATGACAATGTGCTAATTGTTAGACAATAGTGTAATGTGAATTCCATTCGTTTGATCAATCCAGCTTTCAGTATCCTGGGCAAGTAATTCGTGAATACTGTTTTCAAATTTTCGAATTCCCGCGGGATCCTGTTTGGTTTCAAAGAGTCAAAATCGTAGCTACTGCTTCATGTCTTTGTGTGATTTTTCTTGCCAAACTTAAGCATGCTTTCTTTTACCCCAAACGAACGAATCATTTGGCATGGGTATTGCTGTGCATAGGAAGCAATACTCCTCCCTCCAAGTGATCCTGTCCACAAAGGGTCACGTTGCAAAAGGAGTGTATTCTCTGTCACTAATAAGATGGCAGTTTAATAGGACGAAGTGCCGTTTAGTCAAAAGTTTTTCATAGTTTGAATTAAACATGTATTCTGATGTTCACTAGAATTGTATTTGTGTGTGTATATATATATATATATATGAATGAACCATCTTTTTCTTGAACCAAAAAAAGGGAAAAATATAAAAATTGATCACATGAATTGGTTTACCTATAATGACTAATGAGGTCTCTACGGTTTCTCGAAGACCCAAAAAGCTATCTCCTCCTCAAATATATATATAGTATAAAATATAATAATTTTTAAATAAATAATAAATAAATAAATCTCGTTCTCGGCTCAAAAACGCATATTCTGAAAGAATCACCAAACGGGTAAAATGCTGAAATTAGGCTGTAACAGAATTCGTAACCGATTGCAAAACGAACTTGTAAACAGAAAATCAGTAACTACCGTACCGACTTTGTACAGATGTTTGATACAATACGTTGTTTACTAGTTACGGAATCCATGCTCTCTCAACCGTCGAATATTCTCTAGACATTCCGAAATCTTTACTTTTTTTTTCTTTTTTGGCTCTTCATTTAAAGCACCTAAAACCCCATATAAAACGTTCTTTAAGTAACCCACTACCGAAAGAAAAAGAAAAGAAGCGGAGTAGAGGAGTGATGAGCCAGGAATTGAAGAGGAACTACCAAGTTTGCGAAGAGATTGGCCGGGGACGATTCGGCACTGTTTCTCGGTGCGTCTCTGAAAATTCCGGCGAATCCTACGCCGTCAAGGCCATAGACAAGCGCATCGTTTCGGCTGGCGACTCACTCGACGCGCAATGCATGTTCACGGAGCCGAAGATTCTCGAACTTCTCACACCTCACCCTCACATTCTTACTCTACACGATGTGTTCGAAGACGATTCGCATCTTCATATGGTTGTAGATCTGTGCTCTCCTTCCGATCTGCATCACCGAGTCACGCTCGGAGTCTTCACCGAGTCAGAAGCATCTTCGATCATGTCTCAGCTCATGCATGCAGTGGCTCACTGCCACCGCCTTGGAGTCGCTCACCGCGATATTAAACCGGATAACATTCTCTTCCAGAGAGATTTCGTGAAGCTCGCAGATTTTGGATCTGCCGAGTTTTTCAGGCCGGGGGAAGAATCCATGACCGGAGTCGTCGGAACACCCTATTACGTTGCTCCCGAGGTGCTGGCTGGAAGAAATTACGGGGAAAAGGTCGATGTGTGGAGCGCTGGCGTCGTTTTGTACATAATGTTAGCCGGATTCCCGCCCTTCTATGGAGAATCGGCGGTGGAGATCTTCCAGGCGGTTCTCAGAGCCAATCTGAGGTTTCCGCCTAAGTTATTCCGATCGGTATCACCGGAGGCCAAAGATTTGCTAAGGAAGATGCTCTGTAAGGATGTCTCCCGAAGATTCTCTGCCGATCAAGTTATAAGTAAGCCTTCCTTTGCTTTAGTTGAATTCGAAATTCTCGCTTTGCATACATTTTGTTTGGCTGTTGAGAAAATATTAGAAAATCATAAACTGATTATAAAAAATCTGCTCCAAACCCAAAATTAATCTGTCTGTTTTCATCTCTAATCAATACTCGTCTTGTACATACTCTCAATCATACTAGCCTAGTAGGATTAATTCCTACAACAGAGCTGAACGCGCAAAAGTTTTTTTCTTCAATTCAGCTGTCAATATGTTTTCAATCAAAACTACTCTTAGCTCTCCCTTTCGTCAGTTTCCTTGTTCGTTGGGGATTTAGTTAAGTCTGTTTAGATATCATTATTGATTTGATCAAAAAATATGATCCGGGAAAGTAGAGAACTAATATTGATTCTATTGTTGTTTGCAGGACATCATTGGATAACAAACGGTGGCAATCCAAATAACTGAATGATCGATCTCTATGGTGAAGGTGTCCAGCAGTCGAGGCATTCTCGGTAAAGCATATAGATTAGGAAAAGAAAAAAAAAAAGACAAAAAAATGGTAGGAAATTTTGCTCAACTAAAAGGCTTTTTCATTTTACATAAGAGTAGGAGTATCAATAGAGTTCTGTATACTGTTTTGCGCTGCTAGAGGTAATATAAATACATATATTTCTATATAGTTGTAATTTTCAGCAGAAGAAAGATCAGGTCTTCTAGTAAATTGTAGTTCTTATAATATTAATTTCTATGCTTTTTCTTTTTACTTTTTGGTAGGGAGTTTGGCTTGAATAAGGGCACTAATAGTGATATCTAATAGGAGTCCCCTTAAAGCTTTTTGAAAACTCCTATCCAACTTGAGTGGGGTCCAAGTGGTCGCTGGTTCTGCAATCTCATTTGCAAGTGCGGGCCCCTCCGCCACCGGCTCTCTCTTTATTGTTCCTTTGTCAGATTTCTTTGTTTGTTTAGTACTAGTGTGATTTGCTTTGAAAAAAATATTCGAAAATGAAATCACATAAATAGGTGGCCATCTCTTATTGATAAGAAGGTCTACCTATTCCGTAACCTGTACATCCTCTCTCTCTCTCTCTCTGCGAGAACACAAATGGAATGACGTGTCGCCCTTTGCGCCTCAGTCCCAACTTCTCACTATCTAGACTAGATAGTAAATACTGCCAGAAACCCCCAACTTCTAGATACTAATTAAAAAGTATATTATCATATGGGCCTAGAAATCCTTTGCGAATATTCTAATGGTAGTCTCATAACATCTTTAATCGGGGCCCCGCAAGGACCACATAACTAACTCCATGTTTGTTTCATATTACCAACTTGAGCTTTCTCATCGATCCCGAACAAATGTAACGTGGTCTTGCTGCTAGATTCTTTTAAGTATTTAAAAACATGAATACCACCACTTTCCCGGAATACGTGGATGGATGGTTGCATCATGCTTTGGTTTTTGTTCCTCTGCTTTTCTTTTTTTCTGTTTTCAACAACACGATCAAGGCAGATTGAGATATCCCAATCAATAAAATAAATTATCTAATTATGCCGTCTCCGTATGTGAAAATTACAATTCAAGAGCGTACGTTTCTAACACGCCATCCCCAAGTATAGATCAAATGGACAAACACATACGTGGAGAAAGCTGATGAAGCAATGACATGTTGAATGGAAGAAGACAAGACGGCTGTGGTACAGACTGTGGGCTTGAAGTAAACCTAGTCCGGACTCGTAAAGTGGGTCCGGTTCTCTCTCTCACGTGGGCTTTTGCTTTTAGGCCATGGCCCATGAATAGCATGGTTTGTCGGACAGAAGACACTGTAGACAAGATTAAGATATTAGATTCCATTCATAAAGACTGTTAAAATCAAATGGGTGGTCCATTAATTTACAACTTCAAGCAGGATCAGCCAATGTTAAGGGCAATTATCCGACCAAAACGAAAAGGGAGTTTGACGCACAAAAAAATCCAAGAAACTGCGCTCCAATCCATGAAGGTGCTGAATTAGAAACATGGATTCTATTCAGGGGACCAAACGGCTTATGAGTCATGACAAGAAGCGAAAACAGCCTGGAAATTACGAGAGACGGTAAAGTTAAAAACAAGGTTAACATCGGAAAGATCTGTCGTTCCTTAGTTGTCTAGATTGCAATGTCATGCTTACATCGACAAGGATTTTTCTAACATGACGATTGAATCATTCAAACTTAAACTTCTATTATTACTTTGCTTTTTTCTATTTCAGCAACAGAACGAGAAAACAACAACATTTAGCACCTATCGAATACCAAAGCTATAAGCTGTAAAAGCAAGAAAAGATAAAGCCTTCTTCTATGTATAATCTAGGGGAACCTTATTGCATCAGTTCAGGCTATACGAGAAGCAGAAGAACTTCAAAAGCCATGTGCCAAGCCTTCAGATAACTCACACGGGAACAGTTCTAGTGTCGTAACCACTGGCCTGCTGCGCTTTTGAATCCGAAGTTTCTTCCATTTCTTCCTCGGCTTCTCCAGACATTTCCTCCAGCGATTTTCCCTTTGATTCGGGGACCAAGAAAGTGAACATCACACCAAGAGCATTGATCACACCGAGAACAATAAGTGTCTTTTTAACTCCAATCCCCTTTTCGGCATATTGAAATCCAAATGCTCCAACAATTGCACCTGCCTTTCCAGCAGCAGCTGATATACCGTGGCAGGTCGATCTTAGCCTTGCTGGGAAAATTTCAGCCGGTACAACAAATGTCGTGGCGTTTGGACCGAAATTGGCAAAGAAGAATGTCAGAGAGTACATTATGACGAACCCAATTCGGTTTGCTTTTAGAGTCCAGTGGTGGTAAGGAATGGCCAAGGCAAACATGAAAACGGTCATGAAGAAGAAGCCCATTAATTGAATTGCAAATCTTCCTATTTTATCAATCAAGGCAACTGTAAACCAATAACCCGGCACGGTGCTGCAAAGAGCTATGAGAGTTTGAGCCCTTGCAATTTTGTACACTTCTTCAAGAGCATTCATGGTTTTAGCATCTGGAAGCCAGCCTATAGCAGTGAAGATGTCCTTCTGAAATAGATTTTGACTGTAAAAAGCTATGTCCAATAGGAACCAAGTAGTGGTGGTTCCAAGCAAGTGAAGCCCATGGCGGCGAAGAAACTGCTTTGTGAACAACCCGAAATCGTTGGATTTGTCTCCGGCCTGATCTATCTTTTCCTGTTCTGCTTCTAAATCAACCTGCATTACTCGTGACATATCGGCTGCAGCTTGTTTAGCATTCTTGGCTACCAAAGCCGTGTACCGAGCAGTTTCAGGCATCTTCATACGCCAGTAATAAGTCAGAAGAGCTGGCAATGCACCGAACATAACGATTATCCGCCAAACATAATCAGCTTGGGGCACAGTGGAGCCCACTGGATCGAGTTCATACGGAAGGACAATGTATTTAGCCTTGAAAGCTGCTGAGACTACAATTGCAACCATGCCGCCGGCTAAAATCCCGAACCCTTGCATAGCAAAGACTGCAGCAATGAAAGCACCTCGAGTCTTCTTGTTGGCATATTCAGACATGATAGTTGCTGAAAGTGGATAATCACCACCAATGCCAAAGCCGAGCCAAAACCGGAAAAAACATAGAGTAGTAATAACAGCCGTAGGGTCTTTGCTAAAGGAGAGACCAGAAGCAATTGAGCAAAGAACCATCATCATAAGGGTCATTCCGTAGACCCGTTTCCTGCCCATTTTGTCGCCGAGCCAACCGAAAAACAGTTGCCCTGCGAGGGTCCCACAGAAAGCAACTCCAGTGACAGCAGATGATACATTTGAAGGCAACACGCCAGGTTTGCTAGAGCCTTCTTCGTAGTAGTAAATACGTCCTAGCAGCTTTGTCACAAGAGAGATGCAAAACAGATCGTAAGCATCTGTGAAGAACCCCATCCCGGCAATCACAATTGCTGTGAAATGGTACCATTGCGTTTTCGCAACGTCTAGTGCATTAAGCACGTGTAACTGCTCTCTTGCCATCACTAAACCTTCTTCTCACTCAAAACTTCAGCCCCTTCACTAATTCAAATCCTGAGATATATAGAACAGAACCGTGCGTCAGTGTTTAGGGGGTTGACCCACCAGCTGTAACACATACGTTAGGGTATCTAGACACATAATTTTCCCAACCAATCAATCATAGGCTAAAGTGATTAACATCCGGCTGATTTCTCATACCAAGACTACACGTCATGAATATGTTACATAAAGAAACAATTTTTATATCATGCCAGGGTCCGACCAGCAGAAACTATTAGGTTGTCTGTCAGTCTGAGAAGAAGACAAAGAAAGGAGAAAAGTTTTCAACGAAACTGAATATTTTAACGTGAGAAGTCGCCCACTTGACTATGAAAGAAAGATAAACGACAAACCAAATGAGAGACGTTTTAGAGAAAACAACATTGTAAGTCAAGAGGTCAATAAAGTGAGCTGGGGTTGAAATTACAAAATAATAAATAATATTATGTAAAACATATATATCGCCGAATTCATAGGAAAAATCGGCAAAACTGACGTTGTTTTTGGATTTTCCCATCTCCTCTGTTTTTTGTTGAATACAGAGATAGCAAGAACACATTTGGTTTCCCAAGAACTAGATGAATTAGGTGAAGGGGAGTTTGCCCTCTTTTGTTGGAGAATTTATAGCTTATTTCCAGAAAATCATTTACAGTGCAAGCAAGTAACACCATAATATGGAGAAAGGTGGATAAAAATCATAAAATGAAGCAAGTAATGACAGGAAGTGCAAAATTTAAAATTATAAAATTAGTAAAATTCTCAAAAATTTGAGCTTGTTATTTTCTTTTCACTTCGCCATAGTTTCCTTGTAAAATAGCAGTGAGAACCTATTCAACCATAAAACCAGATGGAAACCTCTAAAATGTTATTGAAAACTGAAAAACCAGAGAAGTAACAACTTACTCCAGAAATTTCCCTCCTGTTTCAGTGGATGAATCCAACAGACTGAAATTTGGAGACATAAAGTTCAAGCATCAAGATATTGTGGTTCAAACTATAAAGAAAATACGAAGGAGGAGTGAGTCAGTGCATAGTTATACCTTCATAGAGAGCCAGTAAATGTTGGAGAAGTAGAAATGAAAAGGGCCGGAAGTAAATGGTAAGAAGGAAGAGAATGATAGGGATGGTAGGAAGAAGAAGCCTAAACGCACCGAAGTCTAGAGAGAGAGAAAGACTTCTTCAATACGTTAGTTAAATCTTTAGAGAAAGAGAAAGAACGAGAGATGGAGAAAGGAAGGGAAGAGAGAAAATGTTGCGATGGAGGGAAGAGGGGGGGGGAGGGTTAGTCCCCTTATTTAAAGGGCAGATGATACTCTCCCTCTCGGCTCTGACGTTCGTATATGGAATCTGTCTCCAAATTGGTATATTCTCTCTTTTTCATTACATCATCTTTTTAGATAATATCATTACCCCGTGAAAGAAAAAGAAAGGGGAGTGAGTAATGGTCAAAGTTTGTTGCCTGAATTCATAGGTTGGGTTTTCACGTGCTTTGCAGCGAAATGAAGTGGAGTTGTTAGGGAGAGGGATTTACCGAATTGAGCTAGTAGCCAGTCAACAGGAATAACATTGCAGGGATTGTCATAATATAAATATGAAAACAGAGTAATTTGATAAGCCATCATGTGGTGGATGGACTACGCGGTGTTAAGGTCCATGACTCCGGCCCAATCAAGCCCGATAATTTCAGCACGAGCCTCTCTACTACACATTTCCGAAACTAGCCGACATAATGAAATTACTATGTACTACGTTTAGTTATATTAGCCAAAAAGACTAAAAAGAAAGTCAAAGTCTACGGAGTGGTAAACGGGGACATGGATAGAGAAAATTTCCATGCACTCTTTGTATCTATATCTGACACGTGATCCCGCTTTTATGTCATTAATTAACAAAAAGGCCCTCCTCATTTATTTACAAGTTTACCCAGTCAACCCAGTCAACAGGTCCCTACCTCCTCAAGAAGAATTATTATTTATAATTTTATTTATAATTTTTTATTTATAAACTAACTTAGAAAGAATTATTATTATGAATTTTAATATTAATTTATAAACTAATATGATGAGAGGAGCTCTACAACTCTCTACTGGAGAGAGAATATTATATATTCATGCACATTGTGTTCATACGCACCCTTTCATCAAACATTGGAATGAATGGTAGAACCGGTTTTTTTTTGAATAATTGGATAAAAGGGTATGTGTTATAAACCGTTTACTTTCGACGTCCCATGCTGCCATTATTGAAATCTAAGCTAGTGATCACAACATGGAATACACATGGACTTGCAAAACCACGATGAGACTTTTTTTTTGTCCAACGTCACATCGGTTGTGTATTTTAGAATGCTAGCTAGTTCGTGCCCAATAAGGCATGTTTTAGAATCCTCTATGTTTTCATGGGCATGTTAATGCCATTGAATAAACCCACCTTCCGACCTTGCCTTGAGGGTGGGTACTCATTACAAACTAGAAACCTAGCTCCATATTGTTAGGCCAAGACTTAGTGCAAAAGTGCCTCAAAGTTGACCCACTTCTATTTGATCTTCTTCCCCTCTCTTAAGTGTGATATATACCTAATTGATCACACCTATTATTTGTCCCAACTTATCAGGCGGGTTGTTCTTATCATGTTTTTCTTCATTTTTAACCCGATCCGTTTATTATCCGCAAGATGTGATCAACGTCTCTATTTGTTTGCATGAATTTCAAAACCTTAATCATATACCCTATTACCTTGCATCTTTATTGATCCAAAAGTGCGTATAATAATAAAAGGTATGAAGAAAAAGGGCATTGCATGCCTACGAAGCTAGCTTCATTTATTGGAACATCACACTGTCTTCATATTAGACATTAGAACACCTCCCAACCTCGCCCCCCCAGCCCCTCCCCCCCCTCTTTAGATACAACTTCTCGCCCGATTACTTAAAGTAGTCGAATTACAACCTAATTAAGGGGACTGATAATCGTCATAAAATTCATAATATTTCTCAAATCATGTAGCTAGCTAGGCTTCGTAATTAGAAGGTAGGGCACGGCCATAAGTATCCTTTACATTTTAGTCAGGTCCTTTGCATCAACTTTGCGGGACGACACGAGAATCTTATGACAACATGATATATATAGTTAAAGTGATAGCTTGGAATTGGAAATACGTGTAATATTGTTGCTTGAATAATCAATGGCTTATAAGTTATAATACAATATTCTGTACGAAAAAGTTACGAAGAAGAAGAAGAAGAAAAAACGCAAACACAAAAAGGCACGGTTGACGGCTTAATTTGGTCCAAGATTCGTGAAATCTTTGACAATATTCAAGTAGAGAAGAGTGAGTAGTGTATGAAATTGAAAGAAAATCGTGGGCAACATATTGGACCAGCTTGAACTACCCAGTTGAAAATTAGTCTTAAAGAAAGAAAGACAGCACTTTTGTTGATTTAGAATGCATAGATGGTTTGAAAATTTGAGCCAACGAATATATCTTTTAGTAGTTATATTTCACTACAAATGGCTTTAGTTACCTCTCATTCCCTCTCTACGCATGTAAAATTTAAACTTTGTATCATGTCGCATCAATGCTTGTAATTTCAACGATGAAAGTTGGAAGATTACAAGCTGATGTTCCATTTTATGTCGGAAAGGAGAGGAGTCTGGCACCTTTCCATTTCTAAGTACACAGCAATTGGGATTAAAACATTTCCCTATATATGTGTCCAGTCATGCACATCCCTATAATAAGTTTTCATTTTCTCGTTTCAGGTAAGACAAAAATAGTGGTCGTGTTAAATCTTAGCCGTTTGCACCGTGTGATCGGTGTCAATATGGCGGTATATATGTAGTAGGCCCGGGATATAGGAATCCTACAACGAGAGGGTAGCTGTCCTTATTCAGGTGGTCCATTAACCATTGGCTTCAGTAAGACTTGGGGCATCTCATCATGCTAACGTGAGAGTTCGAAACATTTCACATGCATCTTGTCCAGAACGGTAACATCTTAATTAATTATACGAACATGATCTCTTAGTGATTTGCAGCTTGTATTGCATCAAGGTCGGGAACGGCATCTAATCATGTGATCAATCTCCGTAATTAGAATGTTTATGATTAGTCAACATGTTTAAGTCTAAACTTTTAACAGAGATTACGTAGAGGGGAAGAATAGCTGCTATTGTTATTAATTATTACTGAAACTCCTCTCTAATATTTTAATGTCTGTTAATTTCGGACAAAGACGAATTTTGACAGGATAAGGGTCAACTACAACTAGTTCCACGTATATAGTTAATTAACTCGCTAATTATCCAACAATCTAGTTAAAAAAGATACTCAAGGATCTCGAATCCGAATCTTTTCACATGCATCTTATGATGAAGGCTGATAATTATTTTATTTAATAAAATAATAAAATAATAATAATTCAGGGATAGAGATTGAATTGGAATATTTTTAGATGTGAATGTGCTAATGCATAAAATTGGCCCGCTGTTTCGCAACTTTTGAATGGGCCAGAAAATTATGATCTGGGCCGGACATTTTAACTTACCAAAGTTAAAATGATTAATAAAAAAAGAGAAAAAAAAAAAAAAGGTAAGAAAAAAACATACCTTAAAAATAACAAAAACAACGACGACAACACAAACCTGTATCTTCAACTTCCACAATTTCTCAATTGTTATCTGTAGAAATCATTCTTCTTCATTCTCACCGGTCAATTCTTCAAGTGATAATCCATGACAAGTGGACCTCAGCCTTGCCGGGAATATCTCCGCCGGCACAATAAACGTCGTTGAATTAGGCCCAAAGTTAGCGAAGAAAAAGGTCAACGAATACATGACGACAAACCCGATCCTATTGGGCTTCAAGGTCCAGTGATGATAAGGAAAAGCAAGCGCAAACATTAAAACAGTCATCATGATAAAGCCCATCAACTGAATTGCGAACCGCCCAACATGGTCGATTAGAGCCACTGTGAACCAATGCCCGGCACGGTCCCGCACAGGGCTATGAACGTTTGGGCCCTTGCGATTTTGTATGTCTCTTCCAGTGCACTCATGGTTGCTGCTGAAGGGAGCCAACCGATTGCAGTAAAAATGTCCTTCTGGAACAGATTCTGACTATAAAAAGCAATGTCCAGTAAAAACCATGTGCTTGCAGTCCCGAGTAAATGAAGCCCATGTCGTTTCGCGAATTCTTTAGATAACAAGCCGAAGCTGTTATAATTGGATACAATAGAGATGCAAAAGAGATCGTATGCATCTGTGAAGAAGCCCATTCCGGCAATAACAATTGCTGTGAAATGGTATAACTGGGTCTTCGCTACATCAAGCGCGTTTAGTACTTCCAGCAGGTTGTTCGCCATGGCTCTTGCCTCTTGCTAAGGAAGGAGCGAAGCTAATGGTTTTGATTATGTTATCAGCTTGAAGATGAAGAACTTATATATAAGTACGTAACTGCATGTGATTGCCAGACTAATACATGTATATATAGAAATGACATAATATTTAATGTTAATATAGATATCCGGTCGTTATAAATGACTATATAGTTAACAGTGTATTTTAAGATCAGACATTTGCACTCATTAACAATCGGAGTTGAGATCGATCAATCTCGTTCCGATACTTTAGTAAATGTTTGAAGGAGTGTGAGAGATAATATGTATAAAGTTGTTTGGATATGAATGCATCTATTTTATACTATTATATAAATTGCCTTTTATACTTAGATAAAATTAGAAAATCTTAGATAATTTTACATGTGCCTGATTCCTATTGCTCAATAACATAATTATTTCTTGCTCCATAATCGATGTCAAAACAGCCTTAATCTAACATGTCAAATATATGTTCCTCAATCAAATATCAAAGTAACTTCTTAATTATCATTTTTCTCTTCTATATATTATTATTTAGATCTATAATAAAGATATGTCGATGACAGTCGAATAAGGATATCCGATCACAAATCATTGAATGCTAAATAATAATTCGGTCTGGTAAATTTATTATTAAAATTTTAAAATATATTTATTTTATAATTAATAATCAAAAATTTTAAAATATTTTTATTTTAAAATAAATTTAATATTAAGTAAAAATTAATAATTATAATTATTTTTCCATTAAAAAAATTAAAAATATAATAAAACAAATACATTATTGTATGCTATATATTAAATTTTATAATTAAACTCTCTGAAATACATTCATTTAATAATTTATAACTAAAATTTTTAAAATATTATAATTTCATAATAAATTTATTGTTCAATACAAATTAATAGTTATTATCATATTTCATTTTTAAAAATTATATAACATGTCATATGATATATTTTATAATAAAATTTATAAAATACCATCATTTTTTAATAAATTTTCATATTAAATATAAATTAATAATTTTCATTATTTTTCTTTAAAATAAAATAAAAAATTATTCCTAAGTTCTATGTTTCCTATAGGATGTTATGGTTCAGATTTTATAATCAAAATTCTTAAAATATAATATTTCATCATAAATTCAATATTAAATATATTATCTTATTATTGCTATCATTATTACTTTTATTATTGATGGAAAATATTTCATCTTTCTTTATAAGTGATAAATCAACTCATAACTTTATCAATTAAACTACTTAATAATTTAAAACATAAATCAAAGTAATTAGTATTTAAATATCTTTTAATCAATAAACATTATTTCATTTATATAATCCGTACAAAACAGGGTAGAAAAAAGTAGTATATATATATATATATATACATATAATTGACTTTCCAATTAGATGCGCATTGTTTAATCGTTAGCCATTTCCCAGCAAGCAAGTAAGCAGTGGACTAATAATTTAATGCTTAATCATTTCATCATTAGGATGTTAATTAGGTGCTGGGTGAAAGACCATATAAGAGTTGACTAATTTAAGTCTTTAATCATTTCATTATTTGGATGTTAATTAATTGCTGGCTGAATGGTAGATGTGTCAATTCGTACCGACATGGACTGACATAGCACGACCCGATTTGGGCATGATATGGATTTTATCGTGTTATGTCTAGCATGATACAGATTGTGTCATGACCGTTTGTGCTCGTGTTTGTGCCTAATACGATACGGTATTGATGCAGTAACAAGCCATTAACGTGTGTTGCCAGTTAGTGGGTCCGTGCCATACCCAGCCCGTGAGCTCATTGTTGGAAATTGGCGGTTCATAACCATGTAACGAAAGCATAACAATAGGTTCCAGTGTATAACAAAAATTTTCTAAAAACGTTTTTGTTATCCTTTATATACATATAACTACATTTATACGAATATGTCATATATTTATCTTACATGAATCGATCGTCAAGACTCACACCACAATCTTCAAAATCGATCTTCAACACAATATGATGTGTGTAAGCACATAAAAATAACAAAAAAAAATTTTATTTTTCTCTCAGAAAAATCTTTACGAGAAAAAAATTACTTGAAAAAAAACTCTCTAATTTTAATTAAAATAAAATATATTTATAAAACTAAATTATGAATTTTGATTAATTTAAATTAATTAAATTAATAATTTAAAATTTATTTTTAAATAATATTTTTAATATAATTACTTTTTTTAAATTTTATTTAAAATATAATATTACCCTATTACGAATAATTTAATTCATAGATCCAGCCATAATCAAATCTGCTAAGCTGAAGAGACAGACATGTAATTGAGTCGTTGACCAACAGCTAAATGGGATTGATGTGATGGAAGCATTAAATTTTTTTTGATGGAAGCATGATTCGTGGATGATGCCATGTCCTACATCATCATTACATTCTTAGCAAATCTAGTTTTAGCGGAGGCACAGACTTTTTGTTCTATCAACTGAAGTGGAGCCCACATGATGAGTCGTAAGTCGTTTATGTTGGTGCAAAATCTGGTTTTTTGTTTTTTCCTTAGACGAAGGAACTCTTATTGATATGATAATGAATTACATTTGGATATGAGGAATCCCACTTCTGTCATCCTACAGCTTAAGCCGGACAGAATGCTGGAGCAGGTCCTCGTGGAAGAAATTTAAAGGGACTACACTATTAATATTAGCCATGGCATCCGTAACAAAATTATTCTCCCTATAAACATGATGAACTTTTATAGGAAAAGAGAACAGCCAGAACTTGATGCTATACCACCTATGACTAACAGCCCAATCCAGTCAATCATTCTTCAAAGTCAAGACCAATCCCAAGGAATCACACTCCACCAAAAGAGGGAAGAAACCAAACCTAAGAGCCTTTTGGATGCCATATAACAAACCAAATACTTCTGCTAGGAAACTAGATTGAACCTGCAATGGACAGAAGAGCGTCAAACACATAGAACCAGCAGGAGCTTTAATAACACCACCGCAACTCGCAAAGTTAGATGAAGCATTCCATGCACCATTGACGTTCAACTTGAAAAACCCCATCGGCGGCGCATGGCAACGACAAATGGAAGGAGCCTGATAACGAACATTACGAATCATACAACCCAGGTGGGTGAGAGAATCCCTACCAAACCTCGAAGAAGGTGCCTGGAAACGAACCAAAGAGCTCAGCTCTCTCGCCAATGCATGAAACAGGATCCTTTCAACATTCATATGAATGTCATCATAAATAGACCTATTGCGGGCAAGCCAAATCTCCCAAACAATAATAGAAAACAATAATAGAAGGGATCAAAGAAGCCACCCTAGAGAACTGCGAAGCTTCTTCATGAATTTCCCACCACAACCTTTACCTGTCAAGAAGAGGCTGCTGAACAGAAGGCATCTGAAACACAGCACTAAAATACTTCCAAACGCGACTAGCAATATAACCCATAATAAACAGATTAAAATTTCTTCGCATTGGTTAAAGGAACAACAATGGCAAGCATAACCATGCAAACTCTCTCAGTTGGAAAATAAGTATTTTAATATGTTATGTTTATAATCGATTTTGAGTAGCGTCGTAAGTGAAAAATCAAAATTTATTCAGTTTATTATCTGTGAGAATTTTGAATCGGTATATAATGCACTCAAAATTATTAATCAGTACACGAGAAATTGAATCTGAAAATATAATCATTAAATAGTTCGAAGTGATAAAAAATAAAAGATAAAAGTTTGTCAACATTAAAAATAAGAACAAGTGTAAGAAATTTTAAAAAAATTATTACATAACAAACCTTGACTTTTGATTTTTTGTTATTCTAATACTTATTTTACTGATTCTGCATCATATTTCACTACTTAATTCAGTTCTATACACAGTTTGGGATTCACTGTTATATACATTACTTATATTATTTTGCAATAAGGTTTATCTTTTGTATATTATGTTTACTAATTAATTCTTACACACTAAACCAAAGAACACACCCCACTGCATTTTTTAAAAGCTTTCAAGAGAGTTTGGTGCATGCTCTAAGAGGATACTGCGTGACCTGGAATGACGTGAACTCTTAACTACGTAGTGGACCCGCTGTGGCAGAGAGGTCGACCCACTTGGGCCTAAATCATGTCAGGGGCCTTATTAGGGTTTTGTCTCACAACCAAAGTTACAAAAAGGAACAGTAACCTACCAGAAAGGTATAGTAACTTTTACTATCATCATCACTTCTTGAATTACTCTCTTGAAAAAACCCTATTAACCTGATTGTTGGAGGGGAATACACCGACTGTTATCCCAACGCCATTCCTTATTTGTTCTGCGCAGTGCAGGTCCATTCAACCTTGGTGCATATTGGTGAATGTAGATCCTTTCATCCAAACAGAAATCTGCTGTGAACACTATTTTTCCTTTTGATGAAAAGTTTATATTAGGCACCCAACAAAATACAACGCTGGTGAGAGGCTGAGAGCTGATGGTAAACCCTTGTTACTGGAGAATTATAATATTCCGCAACAACTTATGATAATCCTCACCTGAGGAGAGCCTCGGTTTTGCTCGTCAGATCTTCTGTCTTCCGTCTTCGGCCCGAGGAATAGGCATGCTTACTCCTCGAAAGTCGAAACAGTATATATCACACGACATTTCATCACTTGATGGGACAAAATTTGCATATCAGTTTATATTATCTAGATTCCAGATCATTTTGATAATGTTAGAATTGTATGTAACTGATTGGATCGGTTTAACTCGACGTGGTCAGTTGATTACAACTTCTGGGTAGGATGAGAAGAAGCCCGTCGTTTTACGGTCCATTAAGAAAAGTAACTCCCTTGCATTAAACACAAGCATGCAACTAGTGTTTGCACATTAAAAGAGCAGCATAAGCTTATTACAACCTTCTAAAATTCCTATAATTTGACCATGCGAGGATCGTCTGAATTCTCAAATGCCAAACAAGAAAAAGAGAAGTAAGAGAAAGGAGAAAGAGAGTGTATTGCACGGGCTCTTTGCACACACCAAAAGTCGACTTTGGAAAGCTCACGTTAGCCATAGCTTCTGCATCCATTGGAAGTTTTCATGTTATTGCACCAAATAATGGCTTCAAAAAGCATGAGAATAAATGACATTTAAAAAACTGCGAATGTAAAATTTAAGTTAAGCATCTAGGCAGAAGAATCGGATTCTCTTTTTTACTGTAAAATACTTTCATGAGTTTTTGACGAATAAAAGAATCCGGTTCCGATTCCGAATGAAGTCCGACTTTCAATGAGCAACTGATAACACAATTGTTTCTAACTCCAAGTTGACATACCTTGATTTTAGCAGGAGCACTAACTGACTTAAAATTAACATTGCCGCTGAAACCAAACTTAAGCTTCTTATCAGCAGGTTTTAGTATCTGAAAAGAACACATTAAAGTCTCATCCACACTCATCATCGCGCCAGCATTGTCGAATTCCCCACAATAATTAGGCGCGGAAAAAATCGTCACCAACTGTTTATTTGCGAAAAACTCATACCCATCTTCCACAACCTGCAGTATTAGTTAGAACACTCTTCAGTGAGAAACAAATATAGAATAAAAAATCAACTCATATGTATGCATAAAAAACAGGCTTTTCCGCAAACCTGGTGAGCTCTACAAATCAAGTCAAGATCTTGCTTCCTCAGAAACTCGGTCACTATATCAGGTCCAAAAGTACAAGAAACACCCCTCTCATTCCCATCCCAACCTCTTATATCCTTCTTTGGGTCGGACCAGAGGAGATCACATAACAAGCCCGTTTCTGGTACATCACACGGCCTAGGTATATTTTTGATCTGATCCAAATTATGCAAGTAAGGAGAAAGCCCACCATGCATACACAGAATCCTTCCATCGATCAGAGCAGTAATAGGCAAGCAATTGAAACACTCCGTGAATACTTTCCAGAGCCGGACATTGAACCTTCTTTTGCATTCATCATAGAATCCGTAGATTCGGTTTACGGAAGCACATTCATGGTTTCCCCGAAGCAGGAAAAAGTTTTCGGGATATTTTATTTTGTATGCAAGTAGTAGGCATATCGTTTCTATGCTTTGTTTTCCTCGATCCACATAGTCCCCTAAGAATAAGTAGTTTGAACGTGGAGGTAATCCACCGTATTCGAAGAATCGGAGAAGGTCCGAATATTGACCGTGTATGTCTCCTAGTTTCAGAAAATGTATAGTTCAAATTAATTCTACAAAATGATAATCAGATTTCTTCTATTAACAGTACTTAACTACATATATATCAAAACAAATTGCAGCTATTCCAGTTATGTTGTGGATTTTGAACCCCATTTAACTGCATGCGATACTTAAACTAAGGGAATTAGCAAATCTGCCTCGATTTGATATAAAAAACACACAAAAATCAAATTAAATAAATAAACAAAAAGGAAGAAGACAGCTAGATATAAATTTAATTGAAAAAGTACCGCAGATCTTGATGGGGGCTTCGAGCTCTAAGAGATTAGGCTGCCTCAAGAAGATATCCTTAGATACCAAGCAGAGCTGTCTGATTTCAGCTTCAGAAAGCTGAACAATCTTTCCCGGTCTACCTCTAACCTCAAGCAACCTAGAAATAATACTATCAAGAACAGCGCGTTCCATCTCAGGGCTCCTTCTCTGAGCCCTAAACATTCAAAACCCGTCTCAAATTAAGAAAAAAGCCAGAGAGCGGCACAGAGCATACAGCAACGGCGAGAATAAAGGGACATGAAAAAAAAATGCACTGGAAGACTCGCATGCGTATAATATAGGCCACAGCTTCTTGATAGAAGGTAATGATGATTTCCGCACCTCGTTGAAGATTTTTCTCTTTTTCAATTTGGACTAAAATCTTAATAATTCTCCGTAGAGGAGGTTTTAAGAAAAGTAATGGTGGGAGACGAATCAGAAAGCGGAAGAATATATTCATGTTCGAACGAAGAAGAAGATAAAATTCCAAAAACACAGAAAAGAAGAAAATGGTATAATGGAAAAAGAAAAAGAAAGAAAAAGAAATCTCAGGAAGGTTGGGTTGAAGAAAGTGGGTTCTGTTTCCGACAAGTGATAGAGAAGAGGTCTTGGATTGTATGGCGCCCGTGTAATGGGCGTTCCTTGTAAACCATCGCTTTTGGGAAAGTCATTTCATTTATCGATAAATTGTATTTTAAAAAATACGTGGGTAATCGTACGATAACTCATGTGTTTTTTTTTTTTTAATTTCTCCTTTCTTTTCTTTGGTTTTTTTTTCCTTCTTTTGTATCTTTTCTCTAGTAATGCACCTTCAAATTTTTATTTTAATATCCATCAACGAATCAATTCGAGTTCACGAACTTATTCTCTCTCGAAAATAAATTTAGTATATTTTGAAAACTCTCAATGGATCAAAATGGTAGGAAATATTAAATTACCGATATATAAAATATCAATTTGAGATGTACATACTGACATGTGAAATGTCGGTATGAGATTTACAGATCAACATGTGAAAGGCTCTTCAACCATTCCTTTTGTCTTTTCGACCTTTCTACTCATATGTAATATAAGTTACTATAAATGTAAAAGGCTATTCATAAGTCGAGACTCTTCGACTCGTAGAGTTTCATATGAGATGATTGGTTGAAAGGTCAAAGAGTCAAAGGGTTGAAAGGCCCTTCCACCCTTACAGTTACTATACAGGTCGAAGAGTCTCGACATGTGAATGATCCTTCAACCATTAGAATTCCATGTGAGATGATGGATAGATAAGTCGAAAGATCGAAAGACCCTTCGACTCTTAGAATTACTCTATAACCTTTCGACCAAGATATTTTTATCATTCACCCCCTCCCCCCGCACATATTTTTTTATCTACATCTAAATTACGAAAACTCAGAGGTAACTCTAAGAGTCGAAAGGTCTCGATTTATAAAAGGGTCCTTCAACCTTTAGAGTAACTTATATTACATGTTAATCGAATGATCGAAGAGTCAAAAGGGTCTTCACATATCGGTTTGTGCATCTTAGACTAATATTTCATATGTCAGTAATTTCATACTTTTTAAAATATATTATGTTTGTTTTCGACAGAGAATGAGTTTGTGATTTCCAACGAATTCGTGAACTTAAATGAGTTCATTAATATATAGTAAAATAAAATTTCAAAAATACGTTAATGAAAAGAAATGTACAAAAGAAATAAAAGAAAACATAAGAAAAAAATTGAGTGAAAAGAAGAAAATAAAAATTTAAAAACATACTAGTCAAATGCGATTGATCCATATATTTTTAAATACAATTCCTCTCTGAAAAAATATGATTTATCCGAGGATATCAGATCTACATGAATGATCAAAATACAGACTATATGAATGTCATGCGGTCCAACTCCGACAATTCGTGATCGAAGCGCGATCGTGACACCAAGCTGGAGCCATTAAAATTTGAAAACGAACAGCGTTAGAGTTACGAAGTGGGCCCATAACGTTAATTCGGTCCATCCTGATCACATCTATTGGGCCCAGCCCCATCATTGTATACGTGTCAGAAGGACATCACCTTAAGAATTTTCAACAAAATAGCTATCACCACCACATACGTCGTGTCGTCTTCTTATCTAGACTTTTGTTGCGATGGATGTACATGGATACGACATCGTAGGTGTGAAACTAGCCTGGCAACCACGACGAAAGATCGTACAAAGTTACAAACCTTAGCTGTTGACCAAGCCCGAAACAC
Organism: Coriaria nepalensis; assembly: GCA_027186245.1. Taxonomy (NCBI): domain Eukaryota; kingdom Viridiplantae; phylum Streptophyta; class Magnoliopsida; order Cucurbitales; family Coriariaceae; genus Coriaria; species Coriaria nepalensis. Next base: position 1,384,841 of record CP114487.1, on the reverse strand, counting down.
TTTATTAAAATGACGTGTCGAGACGTGATTGGATTTGGATGCATTAAAAAAAAGCCACGAACTATTCTCTCTAGTTTGCACCAAAATATCAGCCTGTTAATTAAGAAAATCATAAGATGCATCCGAAAGACTTCATTGTCTTGTGTAGTGTTTCTTCTAACCGTCCCCATCGGTTTTGCTCAGCATCCACCAGGTGGTGGGCGGCCGCTACCTTCCAGCTGTAAGGTGGAGGATGTTTCGATTAATAGGATCAGGTCATCTAATCCAGCTAAGGTAATCCCGTTTCAGAAGAGTAGGCCGTCAGATCCTAGGAATGTCCACCGGGGGAAGGTGGAGACACGGTATTAATCAATTAGTTAAGTATGATCCACAACATACGTACGCATGCATGTAGTAAATACTTCAACTAAAATTGTGGTTACTACTGGATCAGATATGAGTGTGATGTTCGTGCCATGTAGCACTAAGTTATTAATAAGCTCGCAGCTCGCTGTCTATGGAGTATGGGGTTTCAGCTCTATGAGCATGATGCTTCGTTAAGCTATCTATATAGTCATGGGGAAAAAATAAAACGGAAGAAAAGAAACAATATAAGTCTTCTCTCATGACTCTGTCTCTTAAGATTGAAAGAATAGTCTTAAGGTCCACGCTCTTGACTTCTCGGACACGTGGTATTGAATATTGTCCCGTCATTGGTTGAAGGAGCTACCCGTTTGCTAAGTAGAGTACCCAAAAAAAATGTACGTAACATAAGCACATCAGTTATCGCTACTAATATATTCGGTAATTTTACATATATCACTGGTCCTAATCATCCTATGTATGTCATATATTCTCCAGCAGAACATGGTACTTTATACTTGCTTCAAACGACGCGTCGAAAGTCTATTACCCCCATGAGTTTTCCTGAAGAGAAATTGCCCAGTCCATTAACGAAATGGACTGGGCTTGATGGGAAATTGGAAATGGTGTTTAAACTTTAAAGCCAGAATCTTTACTTCAAACTTTAGTGTTGGACTAGAAATAACATTTCCAACAAAACCGCATCATCCAAATCATACCAACTTATTTTTTTATTTTTTTTGGGTTCCTTTTCAAACGGTCAAAGTTCTAGCGCTCTCTGTCTCTCGATTACTCTTGCTATATACTCTATGTTTGGCTCAAGCTGGTACAAAACTTGTTATTAACCTTTTTCTTTTAAGTTAACATCTAATTAATTTACATAATAGAAAGAAAGAAGGAAAGAAAGAAAGAAGGAAAATTTTCAAGTATCTCATGCATATGGTTATTATGATCACATTTCAAAGTTTTGATCATATACCATCGATATGACACCTTTTTATCTTAATAAAGCAATATACAAACAAAAAAGCTAATAAAAATAAAATAAAATAAAAGATATGTACTGTCTGAAATAATTAATGTAACAAATTCTGGCTCGTTTGATCGCTTGATGTGCTTGCGTCCGTAATTTCTTGTCCAACCCCACAACCTAAACCCGAAAACACGAACTTGCGGTAATCGGAATCTTAAAGGCCGTTTCCCCTCCATGGCTTAACTAGTTCTCTCAGACAACCTTAGCAGTTCTTCCAAATAATCAGCACCTAAATCTTCCAACACGACCACACTCTTCACCATCTTTTTCATTTTCTTGGATCCCATTTTCCTTCTCAATGAATGCTTTCTCTTCAGAGCCAACACCGGAGAGCCGCCATCATCGGAAAACCCACCACCCATTTCCCCGAGAGATTCCCGCACTCTCTCTACCGGAAAATTAAGTATAGCGGAGGGCCCCCTCATAGAAAAAGCAGCTTGATCATAAGCCAAAGCAGCCGCTTCAGCACTATCAAACGTTCCTAACCACACCCTAATCCCATGTCTAGTAGAATCTCTTATCTCCGCCGCGAATTTCCCCCACGGTCGCCTCCGAACCCCTCTGTATGACGTCGTCGTTGGTTCCTCAACCGGGTTTCCTTTGGTCATTGAATTCGATGAATCGACCTCTTCTTCCTTGACTTGACTTGCTGAAACAGACTCTGCCTGCGATTCCTGGGCAATTGCATCGGAAAGTAGTCCAAAGAGGAGCATTTCTTCTGAGTCGTTTTCATTGAAGGGAAGAGAATCGAAGCGATCAAATTCAAGACCACTCCATTGAAACGAATCAATAGAAGATTCAGGTGAGAAATCAGAACAGAAAGAGTGGCCGAAAACAGAGGAATCCATTGGAATATATAGCTTACTCTGTTTTTTTGAAATACTTTTTTTCGAGTGTGACCAAATTGGAGGCTCTCTGCCTTGGCACATATATATATATATATATATGTATGTGCTAGAGCGCGGTAAGAGATAGAGAGAGAGAGAGAGAGAGGTGAAAAAATTGATTCGGACAAAAGGGGTAAAACACAGTCGCTAAGCGGAGGTGGCTGGCTGTTCTTTCCTTTGTGGCCAAGAAAAAATGAGCAATCAAGCAGCAAAGCTTTGGAACCTCCTTGGCTGTGCTTTTCAGTTAGGTTAAATGCACACATGGGTCAATTAGGTATGGCATGGCGGCCAAGTCAGAATACCAACTTGGCGCTTTGGGACCTCCACACGTGTCCTTCACGTGAGTGATGTGGATTCCTGATCGCTGACCGTTGAATGACCGTTGCCAGCGTCTTCAACAGACGTTGAATATTCAGAGTTAGACTCAAAACGATTTGTTTTATATATATGTATATCGATTAAATTACTGATTATTTTAGAAGTTTAAAATTTTAAAATAATTAGTAATATAATATAATATTAAAATATAATTATTATATTTGAATTATGTTAGTTTTTAATTATTATTATTATTATTATTATATATTATATTTGTATGTTTAATCTTATTTATCATTTATATATATAATTTAAAGTGATGATAGATAATATAATTAAATTTATTTTTTTAATTATTTAAATTTTTAAGATAATATCAATTATTTAATATATATATATATATATATATATATATATATATATATAATATAAAACTACGTGTTATATTTAATTTTATAAAATTTATAAATATTATTTTTATATATGTAAATAAGGATCGTTATCCTAAAAATGTTACATCAAGACACAAAATATAAATCAGCTTTAGTTGAGAAAAATCGATGGCTTTGAAATGGTCTAGATGCAGGTCCCCTTGAAGCTCTTGCAAATGTTTCCAAGTCATCGACAATCGAGACTATTATTTATTTATGCACGTTTTCAAATTCCTCACAAACAAAAATTGAAAAAAATATGGAAGGAGAAGAGTGACTATACTAGCTAGAGGGATTATGGGAAGCTTCTTAGAATCAGCTCCCCCACCAGAAATTCTGGAAAAAAATAATTAATGATTAATTAATTAATTAATTAATTAAGACACTCTCTAATTCAACTCGACAATAATTGTAAAAAAAAAAAAAAGAAAAAAAAAAGAGAGAGATAATTGAGAAGGATAATTTGGATCAATAAGACTGAGAATAGAGAGAAGGAGAGAGGAAGACACAATATAGGAAGCTACTAAGTTACTTCGTTTATGACATCAACTAGGTGGAGGAGGAGGAGGAGGAGGAGGAGGAGGAGGAGGAGGAGGAGGAGGAGGAGGAGGAGGAGGAGGAGGGAGGGGAGGAATAGGCAAGAAAATTCATTATACGACGTGCATTTTCTTTTCCTCACACATGATATACCTAAATGATGTTGTTTTCAAGGGAAAGTTGTTTTAACTTTGGTGTCTTGACCTTTGAAACTTTCTTCCGGGAGTTGGTTACCCATAGAATACTTACTTAGATTTCCTTAATTTAGTTATGTTGGAGACATTGTTGTGGTTGATTGATTTTAGATAACTAAAGTTAGTTTTCTTGTTTATTCCCATAAATTTTAATAAAATTATAAATAAAGTAAAATAGATGATCCATTAAGACGGGGTGGTCTAGCTGGTAAGATATTTTATTTATATTATGCATCTTGCTGGTTCGAGTTATGGGGAGAGCTTTTTCACTAATGTTTCCAACCTATGACTTCGTTCAAAAAAAAAAAAAATCTTAATTAAAAAAAAAAAAAAAAAAAACATAACCGCCTGAATCTTATCCACGCCTCAAAAAAGGTGTAATGCTTCTTAAAACACGTCAAATGTTAGATAACTTGCATCAAAGTCAGAAATCCTAACTCATCCCTTCGGTTTGACTAAAACGGTTAGGCAACAATGGATGCTTACAGGTACATCGTACGTAGGTGATTTTATAGAAATTTCCAAACTTTCACTCAATGACTCTCACTGACCAGTCACTTTACATACATACGTATATGCCTTTTTAGAATGAATGATACACCAAAATATAAAATATTATGTTCATCAAAATCAATTTAACGAAGATTTATTCTCTTATGTTATATATATATATATATATATTCACTGCCTGAAAATTCTCACACTATAAACTCAATTTTAAATTTTGGGTTAATTTAATAAATGAAAGTTAGTAATGCTATTTTGGGTGATTCTACAAATTTAAGTGGTCAAAGACTCAAAGTCTAAAGTGAGATTCATCTCGAACGTACGTGCTTATCGGATAATAGTTTAATAACCGTCCGAAAACTACTAATTAACGGTAAAATAACAATAATAATATTGTAGTTTTCGTCCGGTCTAATAGAAGCAGAACGTGTTAGTTTTCAATTTGAGATGCATAACATCAAGTTCTGTTTTTACATCATAGATTCATAGTATCAGGCAAATCCGAACCCAACTTTACTGGTCCATTTACATACCGATCGTGTTCACATTATAAACATGCTTAATAGAAACGTACGTACAGAATCTGCAACATTTTTAAGGTTTAAAATATTGTAAGAAAAAAACAAGTCTATCGTTGTTTCCTGTACATGATGATAAGAAGCATTCAATTGATAAAACTTGGTCAGGCTCAATGTACCTAATATGTATGATTCCTACACATTATACCCTCCCTCATCAAAACATTGAAATTGGTCCCGGTAACTGGTAAAGAGTGCGACGACTTTTTCGATGGTGGTCAAAAGGCTGACGTGGTTCGCCAAATAGATTTAAATAAGCATAAAAATAAACATTGTTTGTTTGCTGCGATAAAATTAAGGTTGCAGGTTAAGAGTTCGGTTCGGAGTGTCTTAAAAAAAATATATTTATAAATAAATAATATTTATTATTAATAAATATCAATTTAATACTTATAAAAATAAATAGAAAAAAATACTTAAAATCATTTTAAAAAATAATCAAAGGGATATATATACGCACACTTTGGCCTCTAAATAATGAAGGCCGCCTTGATCCGAGTTCAGTGTACGAAAATAAGTTGCACGTGTTTATTTTCAATTGAAATTTGAAAGCGATAGATATAAGTAGGAGTACATGACGTCACTGATGGGCCTGAATATCTGGTCCAATTTTCAGGGCCTTGAAAAAAAAGCCCATATTAAATTAGATGGGCTGGATTGCAAACGGTCTTATAATTTGGATTAAAGCCACAAACAAATCAGAGGCCTAAAGCAAATCAGATACCACGAGTCCAATAATGTTTCATAGTTTTGTATCAAAAGTATTAAGATCAAAATGACATTTATTCTTAAAAATTATGTCTAATAATAAAAAATAATATATATATATATATATATAAGCTCTATATATGATATATTTATTTTTCAAATTCAAACTTTTTTTATATAAGTAAATACAAAATTATACATATATATAATAATACTAATAATCAAAATATACATATTTTACTTATATATATTAATAAAATGTCTCTAACTTTACCTTATTAGTTTAAAATTAACCATATTACATTTTTCATTTAAAAAAAAACATTACATCGAATCGAAATCCTGACTCTATGTGTGACTTATTAGTCACATATGATTGTTTCGAGTGTGTTAATACTAATACACATATTCTTCTCAGAGCGTGTTAGAGGATTAGATACGATTCTTTTGAAATATTATCGATCTAGCCATTAGAATCTTGTATTAAGTAAATTTATTCTTTGGAGATAGATCATATGCTAAATATGAAACTAAACGATTTTTTTTTCTTCTTTTTATTTTATTTTATTTTATTTTTCCTATATAGTGACGCTATTACAGCTTACAACTTGCAGAAAATTAATATTCTTCCGAAAGTTAACCCACTTTTTTCGTTTTGATTAACAAATATGTTTTGATCAAAGCATGGTTAGTACTTTGAGTCTGAGAGAGTTAAGGAATTCTGGTCTGCCACAACTCTCTTGTCCAATGTTCATAATTTCACATACATATCTACGAGCAGCATTTTGATTACTTAAGATTTTTGTGTAATCACATTTATGTAATTCCAATATGTTTGAACCAACGAATTCACAACGATGACTTTGAACCTTTTCCTTTTTGTATAAGAGTCAATGCACTATTCATTCATTCAATCAGTTTGATGACCTCATGATGATGTCTTGCTTTTATTGAGATTGACTCGTACGTATACTACATAGTACTTATCCCAAGCAACAAACAGACGTTGACTGTTACAAATATATAAAAAAATATAAAAAAATAAAAATTTCGGATCATGTACAGGTCCGTAAGTGATAAAAATAGAAAGAAAAAAAAAAAACTAGAATAACAATCACATGATTTCAAAATGCCTATGGGTGAAAAGAGATTTTTCGAAAAGCCCTTTTTTGAATAGCATTTTTTGAAAATCTATAGGCGAGGAGGAATCAAATTCTTACAGACACTACTGCCCTAAGATCTCACACTGTCCAGAACAAGATATCCATTTTTTGGTCAACAGTCATCGTTACTGTAGACATCGAAAGATCGTCTCTACCTATATATACCACGAAATTCTTCAACCAAAATCTAAGAAACTCAAACGATACGTGGAAAACAAGACACATCATCTTGTAGCATATGGAGGAGGTTCGTAGGGGTAAAGAACAAAAGCAAGACAAAGAAGAGACTAGGTACCGGGGAGTGAGGAAGAGGCCATGGGGAAAGTATGCGGCCGAAATCAGGGATCCGTCGAAAAATGGGGCGAGATCGTGGCTTGGAACGTTTGATACTGCGGAAGAAGCGGCTAGGGCTTATGATAAGGCGGCGTTTAACTTGAGAGGTCATCTTGCTACTCTTAACTTCCCGAGTGAATATTATGCTCGAGTGCTGGGATCTCCTCCTCACCCTCCTCACCTCATGTCGTTTTCTTTATTGTCTTCTTCCTCGTCCGGTTCCTCCCATGTTCCGAGTAGGAGTAGTATTTCTAACTTCGAGAGAGGAGGCTCGTCCTTGGGTAATCAGGGAAAGCAAGTGTTCGAGTTTGAGTACTTGGATGACAAGGTGTTGGAGGATCTTCTTGACTCATAAGATTATGGTCTTATGTTATTAACCTCTTCAAAAATATCAAGTATAAACGATGGAGTTTCAAAACTCTTCCTAATGCATATAGTTTGTCTGAAAAAATGATCCTTTCGTTCTTTAAAAAAACTATAATTAATGAATATGACCAACGCCTTTATATACAGTACTCTTAACGTGATTGAGGTATGATCTTGTTGTTAAAGAAGATGGCATTAATAATTTACGAGTTGATACATATACTAATAAGAAAGTACTGAAGAACTACAAGTATATCGTGGAAGAACTTCAATTAAGGCACGTTAGTAACTTTTTGTATAAGAATTGGTAACTTGGTAATGGTGATCAATTTTTCATGAGATCAGTGAAGAAATCAAGCTGAATCAGCGGCGATGGATGATGGATGATGGATGATGGATGATGGATGATGAATATGTGTTTATGGCAGGTGATGGGATATTCGAACTTCCAAGTAGCTAGTTACCTTATCTAGAATATTGAAGAAGACTGAAATAATGAGAGGAAAACACTTAGAATAAAGTACAAGAATATGATCACGTGGTGGCCGTTCGGACATGCATAAAATATCACGAATAGTGGTGGGGGAGATTTGTTTTCTGATCAATGTTTGTCTTTCAAGTTGATTGTCTTGTTGACCTTGTCTCCTCCTCATTAAAACAAGTTGGATTCACAGTACGCCCTACTTGACCGGTCCTGTACCTTTTTTTTCTTCTCGACTTAAGTCTATAATTAATTTCAAAATATATAAATTTTTAAGTTAAAAATATGATGTTAAATACTTATAAATATACTAATTAATCTAGGAATTGTGATTTTTTCTTAAATAAGAGAACACTGTTCTCGATTAAAGGGCGCACCTAATACATTCAGCATTATTTTTTCAGCTCACCAAGTTTGTTGTCGAGCTCACAAAATTTTGCTTTTGAGTTCACCGGCCTTGCACTTTTAACATCACGACAGCAGTCAGATCCATGCAAGATCATGATTGCACGTGTATTTACTCTTTTCATATTCTCAAGATCATGACCAATTGACCATCTACTTGTTATTTTCTTACATGTAAAAACAGATCATAATACGGGACGGTTTTCTAAACAGTAGAGGTCAAGAATATGCAAATTTCATCTAGTATATGGGCCCGGTTTTCAGTTCATTTCACAAGCATAAGTTGGGTCTTCAAGGAGAACAAAACCCAATAAGGAAAATTCAGAAATGTCAATCGACAGGCAAGTACAGTGGTTCGACACGGACAAAACCCAATAAGGAAAAGTTGTTTCATTTCTGGTAATTAAAGAAGGATTATAGCACCTACTTATGGAAAAAAAAGAAGAGTTAGGGGCGGGATTCTCTATAATTGTGGGCCATACTTCTTGTACAAGGTAACTCCCTACTTCACGAGACAGGCACGTATCTGCCTTTTGTCTTAAGTATGAATTCCAACCGTATATGGTATGTATATATCAAAAATATAAAAAACGACCACCTAATAATATATAATCAATAATAAATCCAATTCAGACAAAACTATATCGTTTTATTGAACTAAAATTGCCACTATCAGTAAATGTCACGTGTGACGAATATATATAATTACATATGCTGCTAGCTCTTCTCATTTTTTTCTTCTTCTCTTTTCCTTCAGAATCCAGAAGGTCTTCCAACACCTTTTCATCCAAGTACTCAAACTCGAAAACCTGTTGCTTGCGGCTCAAAGATGAGGATGAAGCACCCGAGATATTCCGAGAAGGGTGTTCATCGGGGAAGTTAAGAACGGCTAAATGACCCCTCATGGCGTAAGCGGCTCGGTCATAGGCTCTAGCCGCTTCCTCGGCCGTATTGAAAGTCCTTAGCCAAACACGTTGCCCTTGCCTAGCCGAGTCTCGAATCTCGGCTGCAAATTTCCCCGACGGCCTCCTCCTAATGCCCCGAACCGGACCTGATCTCCACCTTCCTTGTCTGCATCTTTTTGATCTCCAACATTTATTTACTTTGGATCCATTAATTTTAATAATAACTTGTACTGGTTTTGATTTGCATGGCTGTAATTCAATTAACCAGTGCTATGGCATATTGGCATGCAGTGTTATATAATGGGTGCATGGGAAAGAAGCAGGAATTTTTTCACCTGTAGTGTGAAAAAAAAAAACCCAACGTTAATTGCAGCACTTTTGAAAAGGTCAATTAATGATAATTCTTGTGAAGAAATGATTCATAAGAGAAAAGTAGACACCAAGATTATGCTGAGAAACGTGGGTGTAATCAAGAGGTGATTAAGGTCGCTAATTACGACGTTTATTATTATTATTATTATTTTCTCGTATCAAATAATAATGTTGTCTTATTTATGGTCAGCACATGTATGTTTCCTGGGTATATATTCTTTTACTAGAACTAGTATTTTTCTTTTAGGACAAGACTTTGTTGTTGATTCTATGTTTCTAATTCATGGCTAGGGTTCAAGAGTGTAAAAATCCAGAGTATATTTTTATGTGCATTAATTTTTTATCGTTTATTCTAATAAGAGAGTTTAAATTGAAAGTAACTTCAGTTATTTGGAGATAAATTATCGATTCATTTCAGATTAACTGTGAAGATAAATGCACATAAAACTTGCTTATGTTTTGCACTCGAGTCACTCCAGACTCCAAATTCATATGTGCACGCATTCAAAATATTAATACAAGGACCGCAAGAGCTTTCATAAGGTGATGGTCCAGACCGGTCAAAGATCGAAAATTTTGATTTGATTCTTAATTTTTTTTGGAGATAATAAGAATCAGAATGTCGGGTTAGTGTTTGTTACCATTGAATTTGACGTTGAAGTTGAAGTAGAAGGGAACCAGGATTAATTTCTGCCTAACCCCACATCAAAAAGCATCTTATTTGTTACCTAGTCCGTTCATCGACGACGTGTCGAACTTTAATGAATCATAAAAAAGAATGAACTACCTGTCGTTGCACCTACCCATCGTCCCTCTTATTGGGGTTCTTTCCTTACTCGAGAAGCACAGGAAACAAAGACGACGTCAACTCCGGATTGATTCACAAATCCAATATCGTTTCGTGCGTTATAAGTAAGCCGATTTGTCTAGAATATCAAACCAAACCCAGAAAGACGTGTAAAAGTGAAATACAATCTGTACGTACTGTTGTTTATCCCAACTACTATTGCTTTATTTTAGATAAATGTAATTATTTATCAATATACCTACCTACTAATGATTGTATGAGAATATTGGGCTTAACTTATATAAGATGTGTTGGATTTTTTAAAATAATAATTAAAATGTAAATGAGCTAAAAATTTAAAGTTTAAAAAATATTTATAAATAATAATAAATAATGAGTATTTGTAATAAAAAAAAATTGAAATCTGATCAGGACTTACACTCACACTCGCACACTTGTATGCATGGCGTGAGACTTGAAGCACTTATTAGGTGCACTTGGCATTTTGCACGTTTGTGATGTGGCTGCCGGGTGTCACACGTAGTAGTTGACTTATTTAATTTTACTATTTTAATTAAAAGATTAACAGTTAAGACGGTCAGTTACCGTTAAAATTTAAATTCCAAAAATTTAAATACATGACCATCAAAATAATTTAATTATTTTTCTAAGGTATATGACTGTTCGTAAGATAATATATTATTTCACAAATATGTGTTTATTTCATCTATAAATATAAACAATCCTGAGAGAAAAAATCTTCTACTCATTTTTTTCACCTTTTACTATTATTTTCATAATAATTTAAAACAATTCAAAAAAACAAAAACATCATTTTCTATATTAAAAAAAAAAAAAAACACATTCATTACAAATTTTAAATTTTAAGTATCGATTGCAAAACACTGCGGACCAACAAGACGTACTTAAAAATAATAGATTCAAGTAATCCAAGAGGCAGGAGTGATATGCGATCCAGCCTGTTTTTGACCAAGAATTCGGACATGTAAATTTCTTTGGCAAAGACAACTAGTTTAATCTGTCACTGTATATTTTAACTGTTTAGCTTTTGACAAAAATGCCACCATGGCTGACAGCCAGACTGTACGTAGATGTTATTTCTCACCTACCTAGCTTTGTCTCGTTAGAAAATTGTTAACCTGGGCAACGCAATTGCATCGTTGGATTTTCCTTCCACCTTCATAGGAATTAGCCATTAGGATTGTATTCTTCCTTTTTTTTTTTTTCCTTTGCACTTTTTTTGCCGTTTGAAATTTTGAAACGGGACAGAAAGTGATGATCAGTTCGAGAATACATGCAAATCTTAAAAGGAATTAACAGGTGAGAAAATTCAAAGGTGGTTTGCATGTGGGTACGACCCTTCTTTATCCCCTTTTGCTTTTCATCATCGCCGATGATGATCGATGATGGAGAATATGACAAGGTCAAACTTCATTTGAATAATTTATTTTCTTCCCATATTGCCCTCCCTCCCCCTTTTTTACATACTTATTTTGACATGTTTTTTCCTTTCGAGGTGAGTTATTTATTTTGTTTATTAGATTGATTTATTTTTTATTATATATAAAAATAATTATATATATATATATAATTAAAAAAAATTGATCAAATAAAAATTTATTTATTTATAAGTTCAAAAGCTACCTAATCAATTTAAAACAGAAATTAATGGGTCTCTCTACCTAGTCATTTCTCACCTAACTAGCTTTGCTCTCTATATATTTTAATGGGTCGCTAAGACCCTAATTTAAAACAGAAATTACCCACTAATCAGCGACACTAATGAGACAATTAAATAAGTACAATTTATGTAAGAATAGACGGATGTTATGGGTAACATATAATGTTTTTTTCCATGGCACTTGTGATAATTAGTAGAACAAAAGACTTTTATGACACATCCTTTCGCCCACATGTACGTATAAGTCAATAATAATCTAATAATCTCATTATCTTAAAAGAGAAAATATAATATGAATTATTATATTATATTTTATAAATTTATATTTTTTTTTTTAAATATTATATTTTATAATAATATTAGAATCAAATTTAACATAAATTTTTATGTCAGACTTTTGAAAAAAAAAAAAAAAGTAATTCAAGACATTAATTAACTTAATTTCATCATACCATCTTAGGCTTCTCTCGATTGTAGTAAGCAAAGATATTGTATAAAACTCACTCCCCACCCAAAAAAAAAAAGGCCTTCTCAGCCGGCCCCACTAATTTTATAATTACTCATAAAAATTAGATAAAGCTTGATGGATTTACTGTTCTAGTGTATCCAAACCGCCAATCACTCGTGTAATAAAACAAAAACCAAAACCAAAACCCTTTTCTCTGCTCCTTCTCCTTCTTCTTTGTGTGTATTCAAGATCTAAGAACAAACATTTTTATTTTTTCCCATGGATTTTATTTCTCCAAGTTCAAGTGATCTTCATCAAACCACTATTTTTGGAAAACCTCTACATTCTTCAAAATCAGATACAAGCTTTCCCATTATAGCCATTGCAGTGATAGGAATCTTCTCCACAGCCTTCTTATTAGTAAGCTACTACATTTTTGTGATCAAGTGCTGCCTTAATTGGCACAGGATCGATCTGTTAAGGCGCTACTCACTTTCCCGACGCAGCCAGGACCCACCGTTAATGGCCCATTCTCCCGGCTTAGACGAGATATCAGCTGGCGGGCTCGACGAATCTGTGATCCGATTGATCCCAGTCGTCCATTACAAGAAACTAGAATCAAGCTTTTGTGAATGTGCAGTTTGCTTGAGTGAGTTTCAAGAAGATGAGAAGCTAAAAGCTATACCGATCTGTAGCCATGTTTTTCACATTGATTGCATTGATGTTTGGCTTCAGAGCAATGCAAATTGCCCGCTTTGTCGAACAATGGTTTCGGCAACTACCCGGTTGATTAATTCGGATCCCCATGATCAATTTTTTGCTTCTAGCTCTTCACCTGAAGATCTAGTACTTGTCCGGGATGTGACCATTGAATTGAGTAGTACTGAGAATGATCATAGTGATCATTCGGGTGACCAATTAATGTCGGTTGCTAGACGTCAAGAACGGTCGAATTCAGGCGAATTATCGATAAGTGTCAGTCCTTTAAATTCAGAGAAGAAGAATGATGTGGGAAAGAAATCCAGGAGGCATAAGAAGGTTACAAGCATGGGACTTGAGGTCATTGACATGATTAGAGAAAAAGATGAGCGATTTGTTGTTCAACCGATTCGAAGGTCTATTTCGATGGATTCTTCAACGGACCGGCAGTTCTATGTAGCGATTCAAGAGGTTCTACGGCATAACAACGGGATGATTCGTGAAGTGATTAGCCCCAATACCGAAGGGGGGACTAGTACAATCAGTAGTTCTAGTACTAGATTGAGACGATCTTGCTTTTCGTTTGGAGTACATGGTAGAGGATCTAGACGTTCAATTTTACCTGTTTATTTGGATCCTTAATTTCAAAATTAGAACTTTTTTTTTTCTTTCTAATTGGGTGGTGGTTAGTTATGTGGAATGATTATTAGGAGACAGAGATGTAACTTGTAAGAACTATTTATGACAACATAGAGAAGACATTCATTTGGAAGCAATCTAATAGTTCAGTTTCTATATTGCGGTTGATGTTGGGTCAAGGACTCAAGATCCCTCTTTCTTGTTACAACTTGTTAAGATAAGGATTGTGTCATTGATTAGGGATAGAAATGGCCTGGTCCCTTCCCCTATACAATCATTTATCCACTAAGGTAATACTTAATAACTTTATCATTACAAAAAAGATTATTTAAACATAGATTAATTAACATTATTATATAGATAACTATATAATAATGTTAATCGAGCAAGTACGTAGCTTTATTTATTGTACAGCCCAACACTGCTTTAGGGCTGCTTATGGATCAGGGAGGAGGAGCCCATATTCTCACATATTGGGCTGCTTCACATAATATAGGTAGCCCCAAAAGAATCGAAGGAGCCGAGCGATAACGTATGGGATCAACAGTCTGACTAGATTTCTTCTTCTGCGGCGATAGAGCTCTTCCGGTCACCAGCTGCGCAACACCGGGAAAGAAAAATGAAGATAATGTTCCCCGTGAAACGAGTTGTGGATTACGCCGTCAAAATATGGGTCAAACCCGACAAGGTAAGCACCACCCGACTCTGTCTAGTTTTCGCCTTTTCATCTGATATTGAGCTGGGTTGTGATTTTGATCGTAGAGCGGGGTGGAGACCCATAACGTGAAGATGTCGATGAATCCCTTCTACGAGATCGCGCTGGAGGAGGCTCTTCGAATAAGAGAATCGAGCTTGGCCTCAGAGGTTGTGGTGGTAAGTATGGGGCCCACACAGTGTGTAGATACTCTAAGGACGGGCCGGGCAATGGGCGCAGATCGGGGCATTCACGTCGATGTTTCTGGAAATCTTCATCCCCTCTCTGTTGCTAAGTTTCTGAAGGCTCTTTTCGAGAGTGAGAAACCTGGCCTTCTTATCCTTGGAAAACAGGTTTCTTCTCCATCTTCCATTCTGAAACGAATTAGGGCATTTCCTAATTTATGATTTGGTACTTTCTTTTCATAAATTTTATCTGAATTTCTATATGGTGTAGGCTATTGATGATGATTGTAATCAAATGGGGTAGATGATTGCAGGCCATCTCAACTGGCCTCAAGGGACCTTTGCTTCTAAGGTTAGTGGTCTCTTTATGCAAGCTCATTAGAAAATTCAGTAGTTCAAATAGGGCGACATCCATTAATATGAAGAACAAGAAGCCTGTAGTATATAGATTGCATGAATTTCTTGCAGCAAATATATGATGTCTCCGTATTTCACTTGCTGAAATGATACCGGATTCATAAAATCCCCACAAATGATACTTCACTTGCTGTAACATCATGCCTCAACAATTTTACGTACAAGTGTTAGTCGAGTTTAGTTATTGATTCAACAGTGTTTTTGTCTCTCAGTTTTGTTAAAATCTAGCTTCACTTAGTTCTAGTTTGCAGTAGGTTGTACTGGATAAGAAGAAAAAGGCAGTGACAGTAGCTAGGGAGGTCGATGAAGGTCTAGAGACTCTGTTCTTGGACTTTCCAGCTGTAATCACGCAAGTATCCCCCCTTCTCTTGTAACTTAATTCTTGAATATTTTCGTCTCTTTTTATGCTAACAAGAATTTTTATGAACCTCTTTCGACAAAATGCAGTAAGGGATCTGAGGCTGAATCAACCGAGGTATGCTACACTGCCCAACATAATGAAAGCAAAATCAAAGCCGATAAAGAAATTCACTCCGAACAAGTTGAATGTTGACATAAGATCCGATTTAGAGGTTGTTCAAGTCACTGAAAGAGGTTCATAGGTATGTCAATGAATGTCGACATAAGCAGATAAAGAAATTCATACTGTCTTCTGTGGATGAGCTCATTGACAAACTTCAAAATGAAGCTCGTGTTCTTTGATTTCTTTCGCCCTTTACTACAACTGTTCCTCTCATCAGTACTTTTTTACCCTCTTAACCGATAAAAGACTCGGGATGTAAGAAGCTTATGAACAGTTGTGTCGTTTATAAGTTATAATGTAAGAATTTGATAGGTTTTGTTACAAAGAAAATGTTTCTTAAACCGTAAATTTTTTTTTCCGTCCTAAAGTAACTGTGAAATTATTTTCGGGCCAAAAAAAAAAAAGGTACAGATACGGCAGTGTCGCTTTCACGTACGTCAGACAATTATTCTGTTGGAGTCAAAAACGCGGCGGCGCGCATCTTCTAATCCCGAACAAATGTCTTCCACGTATCATGGTAAATGACCTCACACGTGTAAAATCCTTACTGGACCTCGCAACATGAGCTGCTGTGAGAGAAAAATCAACGAATTATCGGGTTGACATGAGATGTGCTTGGTAAGTGCTACACCTCTGGTAATGATTAGGATCCGAAATTAGATGGATCCGATTCTTGACGACTCTTGCTGGAAATTCATCGGCGACGCTCTGATCGATGGCGGAGACGACGGTGGAATTCACTCTCTCGGTTTTTCATGGCCGAGTAATCTCAGGTATGTTATTCATTAATCCCTATGAACTTTTGTTGTCTTCTTCATTCGAGTTTTGATGCTTGATCTCGCGGTGAGAAATCAATCTCAGAAGTTTCGGCTTTTGCATTCAGTGATGGCGGCGCTGAATTTGATTTCCCCGGCGGCGGGGTTACTGTTGCGTCGGAAGAGAAGGAATGTACTCGGAAAAGGTAACTAATCGATTTACGTTCTTTCCGTGGAGTAGTTTCCTGGAAACTCCAGGTCAATTTTCCCCCCTTTTGGAATCAGCAATGAATGTGTATCTTGTGCATAATTAACAAATTAGAGGAAATACTAAGATGGTCTTCGTCTTTTGAAATGTGTTGAATTAATGGTCTTCCTAAGTTTGCAATTAATCTCTTGTGGTTTTATGAATGAATTGCAGTAATCTGCTATTAGCTAAGTTTCCTTACTGACTGTCCTTGCGATAAATTTCAGGGCTCGCAATGAATCGTGCAGTAGACCCACATCTAAAGCATGCCGGGAGAAATTGCGAAGAGAAAGATTGAAAGATGGGCAAGCCCCTTATCCCAACTTATATATAATTGTTTTCTTTTTTTAATTTTTGTTGAGTAATTGAAGACAAGCGGGAGGCAATATGCTTTACAGGATTATAAGACTTAGAGGGTGAAACCAAGTAGTGACATATACTGCTTTAAGAAACAGCGTTCGTTGTTTGCACTGCTAAGGTGTCCTAAAATTGCTTGAGTTTGTTGTGTTCCTGTTTTTTACACCTGCAGGTTTCGAGATTTGAGCATTGCTTTGGAATCTGGTAGACCTGCCAAAACGGACAAAGCAGCTATACTCGATGATGCCATCAAAGTTTTAAATCAACTAAGAAATGAAGCTCAGGAGCTCAAAGAGACTAATGAAAAGCTAGTAGAAGAGGTGAAGATTTTAAAGGTGAGTTAATGATTGAAAAACTTACTGGAGAATCACATTTCAATTTCAGATTCTGTGCTTTGGTTAATATAGGACTATAATTTTCTCTCTAATTCAGTTATGAGAATATATATGTGGTCCAACTCCAACATTTCTTTCGTCTTTTAAGTTCATAACCTCTATCTAGAAATATATTAACATGAATCATGTCATGTAAGCATTTGGAAAGATCGAATAGTGAGGTAGCTTCTGTTTAGTAATCAATGCAGAGGAAAATGACTGCAAATGACTGTAGGAGACTATTTCTCTATCATGTAAAATTCATCTGTCCACAGTAAAAATGAAGAGTTTATAAAGTCTTTTGCTCACTTTAACAGGCAGAGAAAAATGAACTTCGTGAGGAAAAAACAATACTGAAAGCGGACAAAGAAAGGGTTGATCAGCAACTAAAAGCTATGAGCATTCCCTCTAATGGAGTTATGGCATCACATATTCCAAGTGCATATCATCATCCTCATCACTTTGCAGGAAACAAGACGGCAGTTTTTCCTAGTTATGGTCTGATGCCCATGTGGCAGTATCTACCTCCATCTTCTTGCGATACATCTAACGATCACCAGCTCAGGCCTCCTGCTGCCTAGTTTAACCCTTTTGGCACTACTATTTTTTTATGAATTGTTAGGTACTTTTTTCACTTTCGGCTCATAAATACGTATATATTTCTCTTAATTTTATCCCAACTCATTGTTTAGTGCGGGGGAAATGTATTGGGGTCATTTAGTTCAAGACATTTGTGGTTGGTGGGTGGCTCTAGACAAGTCTATACTCTAGAAAAGTGTAGATTTTCTAAACCTGAAAGTGGGGTCTAAAGACCAACCACTAAGTTTGCTGCCTCTTGGCAACTTTCTATCTCCTTTTTTCTTACATGACAGTATGCGTCATTTTCAGGATCTGTGTCGTTAAGTTGGCTCATCTTTTCTAGCAACACTTTGCTTTTTTCCTGGAATTACAGAGTATGTTTAATCATTAATGGGTGGGTTTGTTCCTCCTGGACATTATGTTTCTTCTAAATCACTTTGCTTAATGTTCACTTTCCCGTATTTTATCAACCCTATTGGCTGTAAATGCAGCATTCCGACAAGGTTATGTTAAAATAGTCACACCATGTGTTTTGGATGAACTACTGTGTACATACTATTTGAACTCTGTTAATGAGTATTCTTGTATCTACAAAAATTCAGATCAAAATACTCATTGAAAGCTAAATTACAATGTATTATAACTAACAGACCTATTGTTAGTTCAACCAGCGGCCAAGATCCAAAGCATAATAAGAGATGAAACTGCAACAGCAATCCAGCTCAAGAAAGCTAAGGCAACAGAAATTTGATACTTCCGAAAAATCCTCATCAAAGCTACAACTTCCCAAATCGTTGAAGTACAGAACCGTCACCCTGCCAGAAGCCGATACTGCAGCAAGCGTCAGTGTGGCTGTGACCTGACATACATTTTAACAGAAAGGGATTGACCTCTTAAATCCAAACGGTTAACAAATTTTGTTGTTTAAGGGAGTTTCATTTGAGGCTTTACCCAATCTCCCACGAAGAGGCTGACTAGGACCGGATTGGGGAGGACTTTCTTTCGGGCAATTAATTGCATAAGCATCTAAGAGTGCAAGTATAAAGCTCCATATGACTTGCAAGCCCATTGAAGCTATTAGGTAACTGAAATAAAGAAATATCAGAGAGAGAGAGATAGATTTCCAAATCATACTATCATCATTATATTTATGCTTAAAGCTTCAATCTGTTTTCAATTTTATGAGCTTTACTTCTTTGATGCTTTTAACGTACGACCCCTTTTTTCCAACAAGAATTAGAGAGAGAGTAACCAGACCAATATCCCAAGTAAATGCTCAATCTTGTACCTTGCTATGGAGCAGTGAAATATATGTGGATTTTTTGTTCTCATGTTTTCAAGATTGGAAAGCTAAATTTCAACTTGTCATCATTTGAAAAAAAAAAAAAGAAAAAAAAACTGGGATGTTGAAAAAGAAGACGAAAAACCAGAAATCAGTGAAATTGAGGAAGGGAACCTATGCGCTTGTTGAAATTGAATGGCAATTTTCCATTTTCGCAGTAAGCTCCTCCTGGTTGGAGGTTGATCATCATCATCATCATCATCATCATTTCGTGTTTTGTAATCAAGAATATAAATTAATTTTTGGACTTTTTGGACTAAACATATATATCAATTTAGATAATATCTATTTTAGTGGGTATTTCCATCCATTATTTTGGCCCCTCCCCATTACAAGAAAAAAAAAAAAAAAGACTACATTTTTGGAGAGGCTACTCTAAACCTAACAGATAACGATTGTTAAATGTTATTTACATAATCGACAAGTCATAAGAGTTGATTGTTGATACGTTACACACATCATTCTACAACGATATTGAAGTTGACTATGATCATTGATTTGATACAATTTACGTGGTCAACTATAACAACCATTACAAGGTTTCATTCACACAAAAGACATAAGAGATCTTTGAACAACGTAACACAAACAAACCCACTAGTGACTAGTGATTTTTAATACTAATCGCATGATGTGGTCATGTTTGATTATCCAAGGGGTGAGGCCCAACAATATAATTTCCTTAAATTAGTGTCTAATGACATCAACCATTTGGTAACTAACCCAATACCCATATAACATTACTTAATATTCTTTGTTTAATTACAAACTAATACACAAACATCTTTGTTTGGACCAAAATATCAAGATTAAATCCAAATCATGATGTTTTATTATAATATATGTATAATATATGTATAATATATGTATAATATATGTATAATATATGTATAATGTATGTAGATATATTAGAATTTAGAGGTACATTGAATGATATTTTAATTTAGCTAATCTTCTATTAAGTAATAATAATGGTGATGTATACATATATATTATTTTGTATCGCAAGGTACAAAAATTGATCATTGAAGTATACATATATATTATTTTGATTCAATAATCGAGATGACAATATATAATTGATTGATGGGTCTAAATTAGAATTCTTAAAATGATTTCATATTTTTATTATACTTAGTACCTTTGAGTGTGATCGAACGATATATATATATACATAATTGAATTGATCTTATTCATTAAAACATAATCGAAAACTATACATAAGACTTTTCTAAACTCTAGCTCTTAATCTATATAGTGTAATCTCCGGCTATTAACCTCATAACGATCATTCATGCATACCTTTGTCATTTGGATCCAACTTGGAGGCCGAAATGATCGTTTCTCGGCCTATGTTGTTAAAAATATATATAATATTAGCATAATTTTATACAATAGGCAAAATAAAACATTGTTAACTATATGTTGGTATATATGGCTAGCATGCAGATCATACATACATATACATAAATAGACAATGACCTACCTCTTATTCCAACAAACAGCATTCAATATTACAAACAACAATATGTCATGATACGAATATGGGCCGGGAAATAAGTGTGAGGCCTAAATGTTTCTCATCCATTCCACATCTTACATCCTATATCTTACAATCTTGAACTTCTCTCCCCTATAGGAGTAGTTTTTGAGATGATAAACTCTTTCTTGAACTTTAAAGGAGGTGCAATGATATAAACGATGTGCAAAATGATACAAATATAGGCTATAAAATAAGTGTGAGGCCCAAATGCTTGACATCCATTCCGTATCTCATATCACTCGCTTACGTATGAAAATTAATATGGATTCTTAAAGTCTTTAAACCTCTCTCACTTATTGAACTAGATTTTAAAGATGAACTACTATTTCTTAATCTTTAAGGTCGTAATACATTATAATCAACCCACAAGTAGTTCTTTTGACAAATTCAAAAAACCAAGCATAGGATACATGAATAAGCAAGCAGTATATATATATAAAAGACATTTTTAGACACTCCGATAGTATTTTGCTCCAGCAAGACTACCTAAAAAATGTCTCATATATATATATATCAACGCCTGAAATAAGCTAAGTGAGGATGCTCCTGAATTTCCTTGGCACGGTAGTCACGATAATATTCACCCAAGGAGAATTCTCTGTAAATTGGAGGGTTAATGTTGTCGCATGTTAACTCTTGAATAGGACCATACGTAGTTCCTTCAAGACTAGCTGTAACGAAGAAGGCCACGGAAATTCTTGGTCCAAAGTTTTGGGCTATTACCCTATGTTCATCACTTTTGAACTTATCATTTGACACCATCTGCATGAATCGATAACACCAATTAATCAGACTAGCTTCATTAATAATCAAATTAACACCAAACTATAATAAATAAAGGAAGAAGAAAAAGATTACCTGGAGAAAGTCTCCAACATTAACTACAAGACCACCATGAAGAGGTGGGACATTAATCCATTGATCTTCATGAACAACTTGAAGGCCACCACTTTGGTCTTGTAATAGAATGGTTATGAAGTCAGGATCCCAGTGTTCCCTTGCCCCCACAGTCAGTTCAGGCTGAGGGCAGGCTGGGTAGTAGTGACACACAAAGCTGCAATCCTCCCCACATCCCATGCCTTTTAGGTGGTCCGGTCTAAGTCCGAGCGCCTCTGAGAATAACCCGAGTAGAGTATCCCTCAATTTTTCCATATTCTTGTAGTACTCCACTGTTGTTTCTCTTCAAACCCAAAAGCATAAGACATACATACATGTTATCCAAACCGAACAAGTGATTATCTTTTTTCTAAGTGACCTTGTTCATAATAATAACTATTGTTGTTTCTTACTTTAACGAGAATTTCAAGTAAAATAGATGTATATGACATTGCTAGATCAATCTATATAGATCATGTTCACTTAAAAATTTCTCTACTGAATCATCAACACAATAATCGATTGTACCTCAAGATAGCTGGAAAGTCAAGTGGGTCAAGATTATCATCATCCTTGAAAGAAATGGTGAGCGTGTCCCTCCAATCAGGATGTGCCACTCGATACAAATCAAAGGTGGAGCTCAACATCACTTTTCTTGACATATCTCTTGAATAGAACTCTTTCTTCACCTCAACATCTTGCTCATGGAACTTTTTCACTCCATCTATCATATCATCCAACAATTGTTGGGGTATCCCATGATTAACTACTTGGAAAAATCCCCACTTCTCGGATGCGTTTCGGACCTCGCTAACAATCTCCTCATGCCGATCGCTGGTTTCTAAGCCACTAAGATCTACTGTAGGAACTTGGATTTGTTGTTGATTGTTCAAGTAATATTTCTTGGTCAGGTGATTAATCGGGCGAGCGAATATTTTCGGGACATTGATTATGCCTGAATCGGCTAAACCCTTTACACCGGCTTTTGTTTCATCGAAGTCTCTAAGCTCCTTTTCACGATTGTAAGACAAATCTATAGCATCTGAGATAAGCGCCATATATTGTTATAAGGAAGAGAGTTGATAATGTAATTGTGAATCAAGGAATTGAAGCTCTGGTATGATTTATAGTAAAACAAATGTTGACCAGTTGAAAGAGTTAAAATTTCATAGAGTTGCATGGGAGATCACGCGTACAATTATGAATGTTTTTCTATACTATTTATTATAATACACTCGTGATCATCATGTGGTCCATGTTTAATTTCCTTTTCATTTCATTATCAAATTGAAGGTGAGGATTTGATTTCCTTAATTAAATTAGGCATAGCATTTTGTAATAAACATTATGAAAGTGCACCGTTTTTGATATGACTATTGATATAAAGAGACCATAACATATATATACATAAAGGAGAATATACAAAAGAATGGTGACCAGAAACTCAAAACTACGAAAGAAAATGGAAGTGTACTCGTTGTTTTTCTATAACTACTACATAGATAGCATATCTTCAGAGGGGACCAGGAGCTAAAAGTCACGATGGTTGATATGTATTAGAGAGTATGATTACTAATAAATACTATAGATTATCTCATCTAATACAAGAATTTCTCAATCCATACACTTTTTTTACTTATTAATCATAATATTAACAGGTCACAACCACAACATTTTGATTGTTGATGTGGACATAGATATTATTTTTATTCAATAATTGAGATGAATAATGATCATCAATTGGACCTAAAGTATACTTAAAAGGAATTATATATTTTTTGCTATAACATATTATAGTATAATAGCATAATTGAGCTCTTATTATAGTATATATATATATTTATTTATTTAGTAAATATAACAAGGATCCCAGACGACACGTCGACACTATACAACTGTAAGATGGAGCTTGCATGTAAAAGATCGCCCACGTCATTTACAGGAGCTCCAGTAAATCAATCCAATGGTTGTTCATAAGAACTTGTAGCCCACCGATTTTTGTCTTGTAAGTGCAGAGTGAGGAAGCCGTTGTCGGAATGTCATGTAGTACCTAGAGTTAATTCAGGCTGAGGCTGGATAGTAATGGCCCAAAATAAAAAGCTCATCAGTTGCAGCCCAGATCCGTCCGGTGATTTGGTTGAAGTCCAAGAGCCTCCGACAACAACTGAAATAACAACGCTCCCACTTTCGTTGCTTCTCGGGTGTACTCAAATATTACATCCCTACAGAATACAAACAGAATTCAACTAACAAACTAAGGCTAACGTTATTTTGGTTATATTGCCGCAGAATCGGTTAACTTATCCATAATGTTCATGGCTACGACGTCATTACCACGAGATGCTACCACTCGCAAAAGAGAGCTCGCTGCTTTATTCGCCCAGACTTCTCACGAGACCATGAGTATATATATACCCTCAGTACACTTAGGCCTTTAACCCTAACCCTACCTACATAAGGGAGAATTTGATTGCTGCGTGTATCAATTGAATCCTACATATTTATATTTTGTGTGTACGATATTGCCTTGTTACAAGGCCTTACCAAGATGCCTACTGTACCACTGGATGGCCTTGCGCTGCTGGCAAGAAGTATTATGGCCGTGGACCCATCCAACTTACCCACAACTACAATTACGGCCTAGCGGGTAAAGCTATTGGGTCAGACCTGATCAACAATCCGGACCAGGTAGCTCTAGACCCGATTATATCCTTCAAGACAGCCATATGGTTTTGGATGACTGAACAGGATAGACATCCCTCCCACCACAACCGTCAAGCCACAGTGCCATCACCGGTTCTTGGATTCCATTTGTTATAGACAGGTTCTCTAATCGGGTCCCAGGTGGTTTCGGTGTCATCACCAACATGCTCAACGGTGGGGTTGAATGTGGGCATGGGCCTGAAAGAGAGTTTTTTTATTTTTATATTATTTTTACATTATAATATATAAATACCAAGTTTTAGATAGCTTTTGAACATAATTCTAATTTTAATATATATTATAATATGTATTGAACGAGAAGTAACTTAGTGACATTAAGTTTAAATATATTTATATATATATACATATATATTTTATTGGTTAGGTGTGAGTTTGATATATGGGCAACAAGCCAAAACGACGTCATTAGATCCATTGGTTTAAGATGTGTTAGAATAATCAAATCATAGAGGAAGAAAAATGAAAAGATAATTCTATTCGATCAAATACTTCTTCCCCACAATAATCATATCAACTATTACTTCGTACTTATATGCGTTATGATATATATATATATATATATATATATATATATAATCGATAACCGAGTTTACTAAAAAAATTCTCAACTAATTAGTATCTGTAATATACAATTGACTAGTCATAAGAGATTGATGGCTTATGTGTATACATCATTTTCAAACGACAATTGAGGGGACTGATGATTGTTGATGAATCAAACTGAGTGGATTCAAAGTAATTGTTGAGTTTTCTTTAAGCCTTTTACAATCTTTTTTTACATTACTGAATGGAAAACCTAATGCCTAATCCAATTTTTATGTTATGATTGAAACAACTAAATCAAACAGTCATCAATATATAAAGATTAAGATGCAAAAAATTAAAGAGACAAACACATTTATAATGGTTCACTTATAATGATCGAAAGTTGATCAAGATGGACTATGTCTGCTCTTAATTTCAGAAAATTGGGCGGAACCGTATGCAATAGTGCTGGTAGTGTTTGTAGAAGTACAATCTAAGGCCTATACACGATCATACAAGGCTCAATCAATCAGATTTAAAAAAAAAAAACCCTAACATGGAAACTTAACCATTAGCAATCGGATAGATTCATTCTCAAATCAAATAGAGAAGGAAAGGGAAGGAGCAAACCGATCAAAATCATGAATCGAGCCATCCAAGATGACGGAATGAGATCACACGATGGAAGAGTCAAATCGACCAAGGAGAACCACACGACACAAGGAGAAGAAGAAAATGAGAGTCTATCATAATTCCCTAGGTTATAACACTATATTTTGAACATGGTTTAATTTCACTTGGCAAAAATTGTCAGGTTTCGAGTTGGCACAAAAGGGAATCCACCTCTTTTAACAAGAGTTTGACTATCCGGTTTTGGGCTCACATAAACCATTCATCACTATGCCTCCACAATTCAAATCTTGATAATACCTCATAATTAAATTTTTGTTGTCACCTTAAATTCCAATAAATCCAGTTACTCTGACAACTTAAGTATTTAGCCTCTTAGATAACATCTTCAAGGCAAAAACTCTTATCTCCTACAAAAAAAAACATTTTTCATTTTTCAAAAATCCAAAAAATATTTTTGGAAAACGTTACCAAACATACTCTTATAGACAACAAAAAAAAAAAAAAAAAAAAAACTGAAAATGGATAGACTAGAAGATTCTAAACACATAGATTGATAAAGTATCCATAACATTCATAAAACCAATGTGTCAAGGCTAGAACAAAAGAGAAAAAAGATAGTAGAAACAAATTAAGGAAAAAAGCAGATAGATCTTATAGGAGGGAGGGAGGGAGGGAGGGAGAGAAGTAGAGAGGTAGAGAGGATGATAACAGAGGCGAAAAGAGTCCTCCCGATGAACTAAACAAACACCATTAACTTCCTTTCTTAGAAGTGCCGAGGTTTTTCTATATAATGTGCGAGAAGATAGTGTTGTTTTTCCCGTCTCGAATATGTCCTCCTTCTTTACTGATTTTTACGTTAATACCCCTGCACTAATTTTTATTTTTATTTTTATATTTTTCGTGTAATTAAGAAATAAATAATTTTATATTCTTCTAGTTGGTCAGACTTCTGAATGAATCCTCTTGACTATTCTAAGTGCAAAAATGAAAAGAAGTTACCGATCCAACGAACATCAAAAGAGTAAAGAAGTAACTAAATCTTGTAAAAATAACAGATATTACTTCTATATAGTTTACCATGAAATAATAAATTAAAGTTAAATATTCCTATTCCTCTTCAATTAAAGTTAAGTTGGATTTGATTATTCCATGCTAACTTGTCAATGCGGAAAGAAAACAGTGATCACATTGACTTTAATGACTTTGCTACCATCTTTTCGGTGGAAGAAGCTTTAGATTCATGAACATTGAGAAAGCATAATCCCTTGCCGAGACAAAGCATGTCGGAAAAAAGAAACTAAATATATAAACAAGAAGAATATTGTGTTTACAATCAAGTAAAGAAAATGCTGATAGAGTTTCTGGGGAAAAGCAAATATTTGTTCTGTTTAATAATAATAATAATAATAATAATAATAATAATAATAATATCGTTGGGGGTGAAATCTAAACCTTTCTTAATAATCTTACTAAGTGTAGAAAAACTTAGGCATGTTCAACTCAACCGGAGTTCAATGGTCCGGTCGATGCATCCATCATAATTTCAGTTCACAAATACCATAATAAATACATTACAATCATGGGAGGACTTGATATGATCAACTCAAACCCACACGTGAAAACTTGTTCAGTCAAGACGTGTCCGGATTATGAGGTGAGGGATCATTGGAAGAGTACGATTGAGCGGGGTACTTGAAATATTATTTCGTTAGCAAAGAAGTGTTTTAAGTATGACTCAGATTATAAAATGATATGAATACCTGATATAATTAGTGAGGAGTATATCCATGGTGTGTAACATATAAAGGATGACATATAAAGGATGACTGACATGCTTCCTCACCTTCGGAGGTAATATAAATAGCAAACCTAATTCATTTCTAAAGCTTACAATCTCTCTTTCTCAAGCTCTCATATTATTTTTCTATCATTAGAGAGCAATCTCATTTCCCTATATTATCATTTTTCGCTATATCTTAAGTGTTATGCTCTTCCTCTAAATCCTCCTACTAATTTAAGAGGTTTCTCGGTCACAAATCTCGACTCTCCCTTTTTATTTCTTATGTAAAAGGTGTATACGGGTTTGGTGAAATTCACCTCACAAATTATGTGGGATATTGTGTTTTATATATAGAAGAATACATGTAAGATAAAGAAAGTAATTTACAATAAAATAGGCTAAAAATAAGGAAACAAAGTAACAAGAAGATATGTGCATATCAATAAGAGGAAATCAAGGATTAGCTTGCTAAAAGAGTCATTAGCAAAAGTAACACTAAGAAAAAATCCGATGTTAGTTTACTAGTAGAGAGCAAATTTTTTGTAAGATGTGGAATAACAAGCATGACCAATACACGACATATGGGAAAGGAATGCAAGTACCAACATGAGATATAGGAAGAGAAGCCATATTTACAATAATAATGGAATCCTTACAGTGATACGGTGTAGTGGAATTAAGTGTATAAGGATTTAAAGTCATGTGAGCGTATGTGACCATGTTGACGTACCAACTGGATTGAGTGCCATTGGAGAAGTTGCATGAATCAACAAAGGCAGCTTTAAGGTTTTCACTTTCATCATTCCATTCATACCGCTTGCGACAATGATTCGTCGTATGACCATCAACTTCACAAATTTGACAGATGAAGTTGAAATAACAGCGACAACCATTTGAATCAGATGAGTGTGACCTACGACCATGACCATGCTGATTTTTGTTATAGCCCCTTCCACGAGAACTAAAAAAAGAATGATTAGCAAAAAATGCAAGAGTACATTCCAAGGTATCTTCAATTAATTTTTTAAACAACTCAACACTTTCAACTTTAATAACTAAATCACCAGTTAACGGTGTAAGGGATATTTAAGCGACAGAAATAACCAGTGAGACTTGTCGATTTTATCAATAGGGTGAGCAATAACAACCAATTCATCACATGATGCTTTAAAGGACCTAACATAATTAACAACTGACCGAGATCTTTTTTTCATCAATTGGAGATCATCTTTAATCTGAAGCTTATGCCACTTAGAACCATGACTAAAGGCAGTCTCTAAGGTAAGCTAAATCGATCGAGACAAAGTGTAGCTAATGATTTCGAATATGGTCTCTTCTGTGAGAGAAGAAAATAGAAGACTAGAAAGATGTTGATCAATTATAATCTATTATCGAAATATAAGGTTCTCAACATAGGTGGTTTACTGACATAATGGCGGGCGGCACTAGGGTGGTTCTATTAATAAAACCGAGCAAACCTTGGAAAGAGTGGAAAGGTATAAGTTGGCTCTTTCATAATAAGTAATAGGATGAGAATAGTTTGATGATTACCATGTGAATCATGGTGTTAAGGAAGAGGGAAGCGTCAAAAAAAGAGGAGCCAACCATTATAAT
Source organism: Coriaria nepalensis (assembly GCA_027186245.1). NCBI lineage: Eukaryota > Viridiplantae > Streptophyta > Magnoliopsida > Cucurbitales > Coriariaceae > Coriaria > Coriaria nepalensis. The sequence continues at coordinate 1,355,838 of CP114487.1, read as the reverse complement.
CGGAAGAGGAGTTGAATCTAGGATTTATTTTGATATTATATAAAAATTTGATAAAATTCATCATATAAATTATCTAAGATATTATATATTATATATAGAAGAATCATTGCTTAGTCTTACGGATGAAATAAATATCAATAAATATAATATACTTTTAAGTTAAATCCGGACAAATTATGAATCAAATTAATAAAAATTAATTATATATTCAATTTTCAAATCAAATATACATAAAATTGATTTATATTTTCCAATAATTTCTCCTTAGATTCATACAAACCCAACGAAGAAGTTATTAGTGATCGTGTCTGATTTGATGCTGGATCTGCGAGCGAGAGAGAGAGAGAGAGAGAGAGAGAGAGAGAGAGAGAGAGAGAGAGAGAGAGAGAGAGAGAGAGGGATTAACAGGCAACGCAATTGCACGTGAATTCACAGCTAGTCTATACAATTTCAGTACTACATTATTACTCGGCATTAATTAAGGAAAGAAGCCCGATCTTCCTTACTTCATCAAACGCCATCATCATCTAGCTAAGCTGCTTACTCTTTTTTTTCCTAAAAGACAATTTTAGTTCAAAGAGACGTACAAATTGTTCAATTAGAACGACATAAAGAGAAAGCCCAATTCGGGTTACAAGACGTAGTTCATTGTTTTGTACTCTTTTCAGATTTGAACGATAAAATAATAATTTTTTTATGAACCCATTAATTTTAATATATAATATAATATTATGAAATTAATGTATGTAGTTCTTTTTTTTATAAAGAATTTCTTCATATCATTTCAATAATAAGTCACATTTCTTAAGTGAAGAAGAGATATATAATATTTGTGTCTGCTTGAAATTAAAAAAAAAAAAATATATATATATATATATAAAATATCATAATAAAAGTAAAAAAAATATTTATTTTAATTTTTATAAAAATATATATTTAAATGAGAATAAAATAATACTTTTTTTTATTATAGTAAAAATTAAAAATTATTTCTACATAATTATTTATTTAAATTAAAAAATAAAATTTATTCTTACTAAAAAATTGAAACAAACGTACCTTAAAGACTAATTACGGATTATCTAACAAAGGTGGTGGCAATATACTTGAGGAATGATTATGACTTTTTGAGTGGGTTATGACTTAGCGTGTTTGTTTCGACACTCAAAGATTCGGGTCGTTGTTAGTTCTAGTTCTAGTTCTAGTTCTAGTATTTATTAAAGACAGGAGGAACCTAACTCCATCTCGTCCCTTCAGTTTTAGCTGGTCGCGTTGAAGCGAGTGATAGAAGAGCAGTCGATACTATTTTCCCTCTCTCTCTCTGCGGGAAAGAAGAAGAAGGAAAAACAAGAGAATATGGGCTTCTTCTCCTTCCTCGGACGAGTCCTCTTCGCCTCCCTTTTCATCCTATCCGCTCGCCAAATGTAAGTCTCTCTCTCTCTCTCTCTCTCGCTCTTCTTATCTACTTTCAGGTCCATAGGTGACTGGATCTTCCTTGTCCCTACCTTGTCTCTTTTGCGTTTCTCCCTCTTCGATCTCTCATTCTTACTAATCATTGATTTATACTTTTACTAGTGATTATTGCTCGGATCTACACTTTTCTTTTTTCTTCAAAAGCTTGGCTTGTTTCTAATGGGGAAATTCAGATGTTTCTCGATTCGTATTTTTTTGCACGGAGTTAATCAAATTTGTGAGTGCATATAAAATGACTTCAAACATAGTATTATTGTAAGCGCCTCTCTGTTCATAATACTCATGAATTTTGGGTGGAAGAAGATCATTTAGTTTGATATGGTGACGAATATATAATCTATATTCCATGGAACCGAGTTGTTCAATGCTAATGTTTCAGTTCCATACTCGATAGACTTAGTTAGGCAATTCGTATGTTTAGGAAGGAATGAAATTATATCATTTCCTTATTCATTGCAATTATATCAAGCAGGGTGTGATTTTCCATATCCGTTGTTCCTTATTCCTTTGTTTTGCGCGTTCTTCTTCTTTGCCAGTTCATTTTACTGTATCTTGGTAATAATAGTATCATCACTATCAGAATGATATGTAGTGAAACCTCGAGGTGGATTTCTGGAGTAGTATCTGCTGTTAAAGTACTTCCGTGTCACCCGTGCAGTTTCTATGGTTTGCCTTTTCAATTTCCTCATCCGACGACTGCTTGTTTTTGAACAATCATCATCTTGTTTAATGTTTAGGAACATGATTTCTCTACTTGAAACAAAGTTCTTGCTTCAAAAAAGAAAAACTTATATGTATCCGTCTTATTTAATAGGTTCCATGATTTTGGTGTCGATGGGGGTCCCGCGGCAAAGGAGTTACTTCCCAAGTTGTCTGCTTTCCAGAGAAACATATCTTCTTTATCTGGTGTTTCGATACCTGATATTGATGTAAGATCTATTTTTTTTACAAATCGCCCATCTATGCGTGCATATGTGTATGCTTTTTCTAAAAATATGTTATTTTCCTACAGGTTAGACACTTGGTTACCTTCTCTCTCATCCTAAAAGCGGTTGGAGGCCTTCTGTTTGTTGTTGGAAACATGTTTGGAGCTGTTTTTCTGGTTAGAGCTTTTACGTTACCGTTTCCTCCCTTGAAATCACCATAGGGTTGTTCAGAAGTTGCCGAATTTCATTAACACCAGCTTCTATTAAAATCGCAAAACTCTTTTCCCATTTGCAGCTCCTCAACTTGGCAATTCTGTCTCCACTTCTATATGATTTCTACAACTATTCGCCCGAGACCCCCGAATACACTACCCTTCTAAACGATTTCTTGCAGGTCAGTCCGTTGATAAGTGTATGGCTTAGTGATGTGCATTTTAGCCTCAGAATATATATATATATATATGTATTATCTTTTCTCACCACTCAAATGTCTTTCTTTTCTTCCTTTTTGCAGCATGTTGCGCTTTTCGGTGCATTGCTATTCTTCATAGGGATGAAGAACTTGATTCCAAAGAGGTCGTTGAAGAAGAAAGCCCCGAAAACAAAGACAACCTAGATTTGCCAAGTGAAGCAGAACATTTAAAAGGAAATGCTTCGATTGTTTCAGGAGGTTTTGTGAAAATAAGCATCAGATATCATTTGTGGGTGTTTGTTAAAAATCAAAGCTACGATACTTACTTTTTCTGTAGGTGTTAGTTACTTTTGATTATTGGTATGTGTCTAGTTCCATATCTTCTATTGAGGATATGGATTGGGTTGTCAGCATATGTTTCTAGAAGAACATCTCTAAATTTTCTTGTGCAAGAAAAGAGAAAAAAAAAAAGAGAGGCGGACATGGTTTTTAATGAATCAAAATTGTTTTTTTTTTGGCCATCTTTTTGTTTTGCTGAAGTTGTAATAAATTAAAAAAAAAAAAAACAGTGCTCTGCACTTCTTATCCAAGGGAAGGAAGCCCGGAATCCAAAGGGTTTGTCCAGTGACTGGACCGGGGGATATCACTACAACTATAATTGCAGAGCGGTCCGGAAATGTTAAGGAAAAAAAAAATGGAATAAAAATAAAGAAATAAGAGGGAGAGAGTAGACACGTTTTTGGAAGAAGAACGGAAAGCAGAGTTCTCTCTGACTCTCTCTTCTCTCCGCCTTGGTTACTTTCACTGCACCGACGACTGCTATAGTCTTCCCTTTGCCATGGTAGGAGCAAATAATAGCAAACTTCCTCTCCCCCCTCTCATTTTCCCCTTCAATTTTTTTTTTTTTTTTTGTTCTGGCATTCATACGTACTTTGTTGCTCTTACTTTCAGGATTACCTAAAATCCATTGTTCCTTCTCAGTTTTTTGCTGAACGAGGTTCCAATTTGGTCGTCAACAGTCCAGGTTCTTCTCCCTGTCCTGTCCACCATCATGAAATTTGAATTGAGCTCTGTAAACAATGATTTTTATGTTTGATTTTTAATTATTTCCTGATTTTGTAAAGGTTCTGCAAATATCAGTACCTCACATGATACTCCTTTCAACATTCCGCATTGTATTGCTTGGTATTCTAACCAATCTCCGAAGAGAAATGTCAGGTTTTGTTCTATTATTTTCAACTGTTCTGAAATGTTTAGTGCTAGTACATTATTCTTTTCCGTCATGAGTTCACTGGATTTTCTTTTCAGATGCTTAATGCACAGGTTACACCTGTTCAGCATATGGAACGTGAAAAGGCATATGATATTAGTCAGTGCCCATCAAATCACTTCACTTTGGTTTCACATTAATCTTATGCAATTGCTCGATTTATACGTATTATGTACATAGATCTTGTTTTTTTAACTAGGTTTTATCAGATTGCCTCTTCGTTGAAGATACCCTTTCTTGATGAGGAGTTTGAAAACAATTCTTTCCCGCGCAAAGTTGGCTGAATCACTGGTTTCAGTGTCCGGTGTGTTTAGTTTGTTTAATTTATGCTTATCAGACTCTGGAACTTTAGACAAAGGACAGAGAGCTTTCTCAAGAGAAATATGTAGATAACTGATTATGAAAACTGATGAGGGATTTTTGCAGATGGGACATGTTGATGTAACCCTAAAAACAATAAAAAGGATGAAGCCTTCACTTGGACAGAAGAAGAGAAAGTTGGCCTTGCAGAAGCTATCACATGCAGCATCCTTTCAACTGGTACATTCGCATCCAGTATTTTTTTCGTTATGGATTTTTACAGGCCGAGATTTATTAAGCTGCTTGTTGCTTGCTTGTTCCCAGGACGCATAGACCTTCTGAGGAAACTGTTCTGCAGTATCCAGCTGGTGGGGTTTTTTTTTTCAAGTGATTTTTTATTCTGTGTACATGTTTTACTTATAAGGATATTATTTTTTTGGGGGGTTTAATTAGATTGGTGGAGTGGCGTTGACAAGTGGTCTTATTATTCCTGCAGTTGAGGAAAGGTTTGTTCAATTTAGTTTCATTTTAGTATTAGTTACGAGTATTGCTTCTTAGATGTTGTGTCTAAAAGCCGATTCTCATAGACTTTTAGTATTAAGTTGTTTGTTTTGTGCTTTTATTTATTGGCTCAGAGTTTTATATGCAATCCCTTCAAATGAAGCAATTGAGACTGTTGAGGTCAGTACGCTACCAAGTTCTATGTACTTGAGCTTATCGTTTATTTCGTTTCGGTTGTTCGATTATATAACATTATTTTAATGTTGATATAGGTTTTGCAATCAAGAACAAATCCTACTTTTGTTTCATGGAAAGGTGGAGCGGTAAGACACATTGGGTCAAAATTTTCCTTTGTACGGTTTATGTTTCTCTTCATGTTCTTATTTCTTTATAAATTCTCGAAACAGATCCTGGGAATTCTCGATTATGGCCGAGATGCATGGTTGTATAGCGAGGACTGGATTCATAGTGGAATTCATGTCGGAAACGGGAGAAAATACAAGGACTCGTATTATCTTCAAGCTCAATCAATGTGTTACATCAACTCCTAAAAGACGACAGATTACGTACGCTAGAGTTAGTAGAATGTTACATAGAGTATGTAGCTTTCTGGAATGTCTCTGTTCTTTGCGTCCAATGTTATGTATAGTTCAATTTCCAGTTTTGCTATTCTCATCAACACGATGAAATCTCTCCAATTATTCAAGCTTCCATCATTGACCAATAACAAAGTAACCAAACAACAGTTTCTTATTGCAGATTTGAATGGGGCTTGGATTTTTCAGGCACTCCGACAATAGCACCAAGTTTCAGGGTACAGGCTTCTCCTAATATCAGCATATGCTTCACCATCCCACTTTCTCTTCCTGAACAGCTCCACCATCCCGACCGCCGCCTCAATCACACCCTTCTCCCAATCATGCACCGAGTCCACAATCCCCATCCTCACGGGCCACCTCACCCTTCAGCTTCGCCCCCTTCAACAACACATCCCTACGGGCTGAAGCAGAGGAAATCTTCAACTTCATCAATGCTGCAAAGTAGTCCGGTAGAGTCAGACCTGTATCCACTTCGCTCATGTACAGGACACCTCTATCGCACCTCATAAGTATGTAATCATGACAAATGGCTAGAAAGAATCTGGCAGTAGCAGCGTGACCGGGAAGGACTGCTATGGTGGGCATAGGGAAGGAGATGAGCACGGCTACAACTGGCTTGAAGATGTTATTCACGTGGTGCATACGGTCCAGAATGGCACATTTAGACCCGGCGGCTTGGGCCCAGGCCAGATCGAAGCCATTGCAGAAGAACCTTCCTTAGGATGTGGTGATTAGAACCGACCCACGAGTTGCTTAGGACTTGATTTGGATGAGAGAGGAGTGAAGGGGGGATGAAGAGGTTGCCACGATTCTCTACTGGGCACATCTTCAGCTGCTTGTCCACTGAAAGAAAAAGCTTGATACTTGGCAGTTGCTGTATAACTTGCTATTATTGTGATCTCTTTTGATCATCCGATAGATTATTTTCTGGGAAGTCTCACCTTACCCTTTTCTCGATAGGTGTGATTCGTGAGAAAATCCCACGTATCAAGATTTAACATTACTAATAATAAACAAAGAAAAAAACAGCCACCATATACATTATTTATGCAGAAAACTCCAGCATTTATAATACAGCATGTTACTTTATTCCAAAGCATTGTTCAAGTCATCCCAATTGTTCAGAACTACTGAAATTGCAATACAAATTGATGGCCAAGCAAGAGATATACTGCAAAGTACAAGTTGAATTCTTATACCTGTTTATCTAAAGCCTTGGAGAGGATATAGATTTTCTGGGCAGTCCGAGCAAATCACAGATTTCTGGATACAAGCTCTTTCTGATCTCGGAATATACCTCGCCGTCCCACTTCCTTTGAGCCAACTGCTCCGCCAGCTTCACTGCCGCCTCAATCACACTCTCCTCACCGTCGTGTGCCGAATCCACGATCCCCATACTGACCGCCATCTCAGCCTTTACCTTTGTTCCCTTCAGCAACACATCGCGCCGAGCAGAAACAGAGGCGATCTTCGACCGCATCATTGCGACGAAATAATCCGGAAAAGTCAGACCTAGATCCACTTCGCTCATGTATATAACGCCTTTATCGCGTCTCATGAAGATGTAGTCGTGGCTTAGGGCTAGTAAAAATCCCGCGGCGGCGGCGTGGCCGGGGACGGCGGCGATGGTCGGCATGGGAAGGGAGAGAAGCTCAGCAACGACCGGCTTGAAGATGTCCACCATGTGAACGAGCCGATCTCTGGCGCCAGTTTTGGATCCGGCGGCTTGGGCCCATGCGAGATCGAAGCCGTTGGAGAAGAACTTGCCTTCGGATGTGGTGATGAGAACCGAACCACGAGTTGCTTGGGACTTGATCTGCGCAAGAGAAGCGAGAAGGGAGGCGATGAGGTTTGGGCTGAGCCGGTGCTCGTCGGCGCCGGTTAGGGTTAGGATGAAGAGGTTGCCGTGCTTCTCCACTGTGCACATTTCCGCAGCTTATGGCGTCAAGACCGTCGTAATCACCTAACTCGAGTTCTCAGTTTTTTTTTTAAATTATGTTAACTGTCAACTTCTTTTATTGAAAGTTTCTTGTAACTATAATCTAGCCTAGAGCTGAGCTGTTAAAACGGTCCGGTCCTCCAACCCGCAGAAGTGGCCCGTATCAGACCCGCACCGCACTGGTCACAGGCCGAATCCGACCGGCACGCTAGTTAGGAATTAGGATAGTTCAGGGCCCGGCCCGGACAGTTACATTCCCCCCCCCCCCCCCTTTTTTTTTTTTTTTTTTTTCAGCATTTCGCGCCAGAAATGTTGGTAAATCGGTAATTGAAAAAAGAACCGCGAAAAATAACAATGGAAAAAACCATAATTCGCGCCAAAATCAGCTTCATATAAATTATGAGCTCCCAACAAAATCCGTAATTCTGTATTCTCCTTCTTCCTTCTCTTTGGCTCTCAAATACCTAGTTTCTCTGCAACACAGAGAGAAGCTTAAAGGTTTTTTTATTTTATTTTTATTTTTTCAACCCATCTCCTTCTGTAAATCTGCTCTAGAGGGGCATGGAGCCGATGGAAGTGGTAGAAGACGAGAAGATCCGATCGATTAACGACTCTGATCTCTTGAAATCTGGTGATGACCACCACATTCTCAGTTTTTCTACTCCCACTTTGGCTGTTAAGCGGACGATCAGAAGCACCGGTGCTCGGATTTCAGCTCCTACTTAACAAGAAGGTGCTGATGAATATGAGGAAGAAAGGCCAACCAATGGATTGTATCTGAAGGGCCAAATCGAGGAGGGAAATGAGAAAGAGGTTTGTGGGAAAGAGGAAATGTGCATGGATGTCGGGAAAGAATCGGAAATGGAAAAACCAGGAGGAATGTGATGTTGTGATTGTGGAAAATGTTCATTTGAGAGAGGAAATGTGCTTGGATAGTCAGAAAGAAAAAGTACTACATGCAGGGAGATAAAAAATGTCGTTTGATGAGTTTCTTGTTGCGACAAACACACAGGTCGAACCTGACCAGGTGTATTTGAAAAGCTATGGGAAGCAAGAGCTGGCTGAAAAATCAGGTATGGTCGAAACGAATATTCAGTCAAATGCGAAGATAAGGGATGAGGAGGTGAACTGTAAGAGTATTGTTCCCAAAGATCCTAAAAATGAAGAAATTGAAAGGAGTTTCCGGCACATGTCACATGCAGAGTGGCTTCAACTCAAGAAAAGTAAAGCTAAATCAATCATTCAATGTACTCATTTGGATATCTGCCAGCCAGTATCTGTGTTAGAACCCATTGTCGAAGTAAAAGAAGAGCCTGATTTGATAATGTCTGAGATTAAGGTATCTAGAAAAGAAGAAATAGGTGGTTCTGAAGACATTCCTATGGGAATACCCGACAAGTCCAGAATGACACCTGATGCTTTACGATTGAAAAACGGAAATGCAGCCAGGCTTAAAATTGAAGAAACCAAGAAGAGTTGCTGGAAGATGTCGCATGCAGAGTGGCTTATACTAAAAATAACTGAAGCTAAATCAAGTACTAAATGTGCTCATTTGGAAATCTGCCAGCCAGTATCCGTGTTAGAACTCATTGTCAAAGTAAAAGAAGAGCGTGATTTGATAATGTTTGAGAATATCTATAAAAGAAGAAATAGGTGATTCTGAAGACATTCCTACGGGAATACCCGACAAGTCCAGAATGACACCCGATGCTTTACGATTGACGACTAATGGAAATGCAGCTAACTTGTTGAATGATCGAAGTCGTAAAACTAAAGCAGTTGGTCTTAATCGAAATGTGCAGAAACCCCTTATCAGGACAAAAGGTATAACTGAAGATAGGACGCTTAGTGATATTTTGGTTGAGGATGGAGATTTCCCGGAAGAGCCAGATTGGTTGTTAGTGGGGAGGACTGTAGTTACCGCTATTTCAACAAGCAAGGGGAACAAATTGGTGGACAATGAGATCGTGCATTTTTGCTCTTCCTCCTGCAAATTCGAAGAATAATGCTCGGTGGATTCTCCGCTTCTCAACCAAACGAAATGGAGAGGTATTTCGATTAACCTAACCCTTCATTGTTATTTCATTTTATTCTTGGAGTTGATGTGATTATATTTTTGTTGGATTATTTAATATGAATTTAAGATTGGTCGACTTCCAATAGACTGGGGACAATGTATAGTTCCACTTGTGAAGTCTAGAAAGGTTAAGGTTCTCGGACGGTGTGTAGCTGCACCATCCAACCTTCATATAATGCAAGAAATCATGTTGTATTTAAGGTGAGGTTTAAGATTTTCAGTCAACTTTTGTGGGTTTTGTTGCAACTGAGACTTATTGGTCCTTACCTCTAGTAAGTGTGCTTTGTTTTATTTATGGCAGCTTTTTATATTCATCGTTCAGTATTCACAGATTGTGATAAGGTCTTATGGAGACTGGATCCTTGCTCAGACATAGATTCTACAGTTTATCCTCTTTTAACTCTATTCAGATTGCTCAAGAAAAAACCATATCGTAAGGTATTACAATATTCTTTCAAGTTGCAACCAGGCTGATTCAAGTCTTATGCTTTGTATGCTTTATCTGATTATGTTTTGTTGGACAACCAGGCTGAATTCACCCCAGAGGAACTTGATTCTCAGAAACGTCATCTGCTAAATCTTGAAGTATGTATACACCTTAATAGATATCTATGTACTGTTTAGCTCCTAGTTCAATCCTCAAGCATCAACTTTTTATGTGTGGACCTCTTTTCCATATCAATTTGCTTGATTGAATAACATCTGATAACAAAAACAGGGCGAATCAGAAGCAGTATTAATGTTGCCGAATTTGAAGCGAAAGAGAGGCTGCAACCCCGAATCAAACAAAGATGAGCAAGCTGTTACTGAGGCATCACTAAATAAACTTGTTGGTGCTGCTGAGGTTTATAACTTGGAGGTAAGTCACTTACAATTTAATTCATTTCCTAGAGCTCAGAACATGACCTCTTTTGATCATCACCCTATACTTACAGTCCAGTTGTTAATTTTTTAGGAAATGGAACCTCCTAGTACACTTACTTGTGATTTAAAGCCGTACCAGAAACAAGCTCTCTATTGGATGTCTGAACTAGAGGAAGGAGTTGATGTAGAGAAAGCAGCACGAACTCTTCATCCATGCTGGTCCGCTTATCGGATATGTGATGAGTAAGAACTTTCTGTCCATGAAAATTTTATCTCTTGGGTACGAAAACCTTATGTTAATTGACTTTTGGATAATTGGCAGGAGGGCATCGTCAATCTATCTGAACGTTTTCTCTGGGGAGGCAACTACTCAATTTCCAACAGCAACACAAATGGCAAGAGGAGGAGTGAGTTTCCTACTGTCCCTCATCTTTTTCTTCTCTTTTTCTAGTTTGATGGTGTAATTATTGACTCAAGATGTATGTTTGTAGATTCTAGCTGATGCGATGGGCCTAGGAAAGACTGTGATGACCATTTCTCTAATACTAGCAAGGCCCGGCAAAGGAAGTTCTGATAACCAAGAACTCATTGCAAAAACAGCTGATAACACTGGAAAGAAAAAGAAAGACTGTCATTGTGATCCTCTCTCCAAAGCAAAGGGTGGCACTCTTATTATTTGTCCAATGGCTTTGTTAGGCCAGTGGAAGGTATATATATAAAACCCACTTATATTATGTATTAGTGAGAAATGCTATAGTAATTGCATTTACTTAATATGTGAGGAAAACTCATCATTTCTTTACAACATAAGCAAGCTTATGTATGGAATATGCAGATGACCCTGTACTAACACCATGTGCACATAGGATGTGCAGAGAGTGTCTGCTGTCCAGCTGGTGTACCCCGGCAACTGGCATGTGTCCGATGTGTCGGCAAATTATTGAGAGGAAGGACCTTGTGATGTGTCCGTCTGGGGGCCATTTTCGTATTGATGTGGAGAAGAACTGGAAGGAGTCTTCGAAGGTTTCAGAGCTGATGGATTGCTTGGAGAAAATTCGCCGGTCAGGTTCCGGTGAAAAGAGCATCGTGTTTAGTCAGTGGACTTCGTTTTTGGATCTGTTAGAGATTCCTTTGAAGAGAAGAGGGATTGAGTTCTTGAGGTTTGATGGGAAGTTAGCCCAGAAGCAGAGAGTAAAGGTCCTAAAAGAGTTTAGTGAGACACAAGACAAAAGGGTAAGAAGCAATAATAATGACTGAAAAAAGTTTCTTTTCTTTTCTTTTCTCATTTAGTAGTGACCATGAAATGCTCTATGTTTTTTTCAGGTATTGTTAATGTCTCTGAAAGCTGGAGTGGGGTTGAACTTGACAGCAGCTTCTAGAGTATTTCTAATGGTAAAGTTTTGTAGCAGCTTTTTGTTTAACTCATTACTTTCCCCCTATCCCAACACAAAAAGTGGGGTTGAAGTTGAACAGTTGGTTGTGTTATGATTGGCAGGATCCATGGTGGAATCCCGCAGTTGAGGAACAGGCAATTATGAGGATTCATCGGATTGGACAAAAGAGAACGGTTCGTGTTAAAAGATTCATTGTAAAGGTGAAGCTTTTTCTCTTTTCTAAAGTTCTCATTTTTGAAATTCTTATTCCAATTTGTGCTTACAAAATTCTTGTGATCAACAGGACACTGTAGAAGAGCGCCTGCAACAAGTGCAGGAACGGAAGCAGAGGATGATTGCCGGAGCCCTCGCCGACGAGGAAGTTCGGACAGCCAGAATCGAAGATCTCAAAATGCTCTTCAGATGAAGAAAGAATTACTGGAAAAATCCTTCTAAATTACTACTTCCTGTAGAAAAGTCCAAACGTTTTTGGTAAATTTTGTCAATATACTTAGCTGGCGGTTAGTAATATTTCCAGAATATTCGATGGAACAGAAATCATTAGGTTCAGACAACAAGGTAAGCACCGAAATCTATGACTACCCAAACAGTCCAATGATAAAAGATAAAACTAAACTGATGATGTGACGTGGACGTGGGCCATAGTTATTAATTAAATTAATTTGTTTGAAAGGATGATAATTGACCACGAATCCAACGGCGTGGATATCGTAAGCCAATCTTTGTATAACGTGAAAACGAAAAAAGGCGGTCAAAAGCCGCCGTGTGCGAGTGAAAGTCACGGGAAAACACGAAAGAAAACCAAACGCAGCAGCAGAAGCAGAGTACTAAGTTGTGTTTGGGTTGGGTGTGGGGTCCATTAGACGGTCAAAAAACGTGTTACTTCCATCATAAACTGTTTTTTTTTTCCCTAACCTTTCCGTTGGGGGCGGTTGTTAGCTACTTTCAGCTTCTATTCAATCGGCTTTACTATGCAATCAATCCTTTTTGTTCGGCTTCCTAAGCCATAAAATTGGCAAACACAAGAGAGAAGAGGACTCTATTTATTTAAAAATTATAAATCAGTATAATAAAAATTAGTTAGATATAAAAAAGAAAAAGAAAATATATATTTATATGTTTGATTTCTATTAAATTAATTTATAATAATTTTTATTATGTACTAAGTGGCTTGTCATAAGATTTTTCCAAATTCAATCTAAAAAGCCGAGCCGAGCCGTACCTAAATTTTATTGACTGTCCTTTGAGACAGAACCACTGAAAACGTCTACACACACACACCCACGTTACGTTCAATCAATAATTCATTCATTTATTTTATCTTGAAAAGTAAATTCAGTCTTTTATTTTATTGCCCGTGTATAAATTTTGATTTTTTTTTTTATATAAATTTAATTATTAAAATATATATTATATTAAAATTATTTATATTAATATAAAAGTTTATATAATTAATAAGTAGGCTAACAAGAACTGAATCTTCTCCTATCTCCACCCCCCCCTCTTATTATCAGCTCTCTCTCTCTCTCTCTCTCTCTGCAAATCCATCATCCACAGTCTAGCTCTTACAAACACAGACATGACGGAGTCGAAAAGAACAAGTTCCGATTCTGGTTCCCGTCACCAGCCAAGCCGGCTTCAAAGGCGGGCCCCAGCATCTCTACAGATCGATCGGCCGTCGGAGTGGAACGTGGCCATTCCCCTGTTATCGCCGCTAGTGTCTCCTTCGTCGCCTGACCAAAAACCGGAGCAACGACGGACGGCTGAGATTAAACTAGTTAGAGAGGAATCGAGATCTAAGGATCAGAGATACCAGCATCCTCAAGGAGCGGAGGTTGAGATCAAGCCGTCGTCGGTCTTCAAGACGTGGCAGCACCCGGCTGCTCCCTTATGTTATGAACCCGGTTCAAGGGTACCCGCCTTTTCCTTTGTACCCTTATAGAATGTAACGTGTATATATATATTGTTTTATTTTCAATTTGTTTAATATATTAGAGTTCTGGACCAATAAATTAATTAACAGTGGTTGAATGTTTGGTGACAGTTTCAATGTACATATTTAGTTGGTAACTATTATGTCTTGATATTGGATGTACTTGCACATGAAAAATATGGAGGCATAAGAGTAACGGCCGATAATTTATCTCCGACGATCAAGTCAACTAGGGTTTTCAAGAGAGAATTCTCTAGCGCGAGGGAGAGTGTATTTATTGAGCTTCTTATCGGATACCTTTGTGCACGAGATTTGCATCCCTGTTATACTTTTGAAGCAAGGACAAACCCTAGCATGTCCTAACATGTGTCAAGCAAAAAAAAGGGCAACCTTTTGACAGTAGGAGGGTCAACCATTTTATTTGCCAAGACACCTCACCAGACGAGTGAGGGTCAACCTAAATTCAAAATAATCTAAATACAATATGAAAATGTAAACTGATTCTGGGCCAGATGAGAATTTTGAACCCAGGCTTAAATTAGATTGTATCAGGCCTAGCCCAGGATGTTAGTAGCATAAAAGCACAAAAAAGAGGCCCAGCTCATTTTAGTCGAGAAACCATAGGTTGTAGTGTCTTATTTTGTTGTCCCATAAAATCCCACAACCAGAAGTAAGGAAAAGGCAAGGCAATGCAAACAACTTCACCACCCTCACTACCCATTTTGCTTCTGGACCCCCCCCATAAAGTGATTCCAAACACAAACTTCCATGCCAAAAATGGAGGGAACCATTGTTAACTGCAGCACGAACCTAATCATTTAGGAACACCTTTTTTTTTTTTTTTTTTCTTCCTCTTATCGATCATGGAATCGTTTTTTTTTTACTTTACAAAAGGGAAAGATTTTCTTTTCATTTCTTTTCCAGCTTTTGATTGACGTGAGCACTAGATGCCAAGTGGACTCAACGCTGCGTTTTGCATATAATAACAAAGATTCTCATCCCATCCATTTTTGAAACGGCTTTTGTAGTTGAATTAGTTTACACGAATGCATGATTGGTTCCTTGTCGTGTAAAATCCTTTCTATATACAAAGTTATATGATATATATCAAAATTTACTTATAAAATAGAAATGTCTTACGTTAAGGAAAAAAAAAAAAAAAAAGGAAGAAAACATAAGCCTCCACAATGGGACATAGGCCCATCCATGGACATATGTGATTGATTGGGACATGTTATACATCTCTCTTTTTGTCATCATCTTGTTTGCAGTTTAGCAGTGGGGTGTGAATATCCATCTATCCATCCACTTCACAAACAGAACACAAGTCAAGACAGATCTCTGTATCTACTATCTTGGGACAAACTACCTACGCCCACTACTACCCATTTCTTCTTCATTTCTTCTTTTCCATTTTCCACCCATTGTCACAAGTTAAACAACATTTTCTTTCCTTGCATACCACTTTATTCACACATCCAAGTAAGTTTCCACAAACTGACAAAACCGAATGAATGTGACATTACACATTTTGGTCAATGTAAGGAGAAATAGTTTCATTTCATATTTGTAAGAGGAGCAGGTTGAGGGCCCCACAATTTTGAAATAGCAGTTTGCCTACTGTATGATATATATATATATATTTGTTTTTTTTTTTTTTTAAGAATACTTTTGAAAAATATAGATCATCATCATCGCTCTTTCTAGCGTTGCAGAAACAGGATCACAGCTTCTATAGTTGTTAACAACTGTTCTTCCTTTCCAAGCGTTGCGGAAACGCCGTTCCCTTTTTTCATCTTCCCACGCCTCTGCCTCTACTACTCAGATTGCTTGCTCCCCACTCTTCTTGATCTCTTTATCGCGCATTTTCTTGAACACCTGATCGACAGCTCGGAAATCCGTTGTTGATGAAGTGGAAATGGTTGCAGAGTTCTGGATAGTGAAGATGGGGAACCACGTGAGCGCGAATCTCAGGCAAGCACTCCCGTTCGAAGCGGCGAAGAAGAAAGATCTCAGGTTTTCGAAATGTGCTGCAAACAAGCAGGTTATTGTAGGGATTCTTTCTTTCGAGTTAGCTAATGTGATGTCGAAAACCGTTCATCTTCATAAATCGCTGACCGATTCCGGAATCTCGAAGCTCAAACGGGAAATTTTGAGCTCAGAGGGAGTAAGGAACCTCGTCTCTTCCGATGAGGTTTATCTGCTCGAGCTCGCTCTGGTAGAGAAGCTCGAGGAGCTGAACCGTGTCGCCGGTGTGGTTTCCAGGTTAGGGAAGAAGTGCTCTGAGTCTCCCTTGCAGGGGTTCGAGCACGTGTACGCGGACATTGTTAGTGGAGTTATTGATGTGAAGGAATTGGGATTTTTAGGGAAGGATATGGATGGAATGGTGAAGAAGATGGAGAGGTACGTGAATTCCACAGCCAAACTGTACAGTGAATTGGAGGTTTTGAACGAATTGCAGCGGGGGACGAAGAAATTTCAGTATAATCATCATGAGGAAAGCCGGAAAGCGTTCAAGCAGAAACTTCTTTGGCAGAAACAAGATGTGGAACATCTTAAAGACATTTCCCTTTGGAATCAGACTTATAATAAGGTTGTGGAGTTATTGGCCAGAGCAGTTTGTACTGTTTTTGCTAGGATTTGTCTAGTAATTGGAGATTCTGTTTTGGAACGAAATGGTTTCACTCCCTTTGGAAAAGCTTCCCCTTCAATGAAGGATGAATCTGGTCAAATTTCCGGTCAGCTTGTTTCAGAACAGTTGAAGCTGAAACGGGCTCCAAGTCGAAGTCAATCCGGATTAATTGAAAGAACTCAATTTGAGAAGCAAACAACAACCTTAAAGCCACAACTTGATCCAAGAAGTCTTGACGTAGCCATGTTTCAAGCTGAAGTTTTAGGCTTTCCATGTGGCCCACGTCCTGGAAGACTTTTCATGGATTGCCTCAGTTTAAGAAGCCCCGTTTCCAGATTCCACCAAGAAGAAGATTATGTTGACTATGAGGATCGAAGCAGCCAGATTTCAGGTTGCTGCAGTGTATCAAATAACGGTTTCAGAAAGGATCGCCTAAATGATTCTCCATCCTTAAATCAGCCCCATCTTATTAGTGGAGATCTAATACAAGCGAAAAGCGGCCCCACCAAAAACAGGTTATCTTTATATTCTCCTCCTTCCACAGTTGGAGGTTCTGCTTTAGCCTTGCATTATGCAAATATCATAATTGTGATTGAGAAGTTGCTTAAATACCCTCATTTGGTCGGGGAAGAAGCTAGAGATGATCTATATCAGATGTTACCCACAAGCTTAAGAACATCTCTTAAGACTCACTTGAAGGCTTATGTGAAGAATCTGGCAATATATGATGCCCCACTTGCTCATGCTTGGAAAGAGACTCTTGACGGGATTTTGAGATGGCTTTCGCCGCTTGCTCATAATATGATCAGGTGGCAAAGTGAGCATAATTTCGAGCAACATCAAATTGTAACTCGGACAAATGTTTTGTTGCAACAGACTCTGTATTTCGCCGATCGGGAAAAGATGGAAAAAGCCATTTGTGACCTTCTCGTTGGGTTGAATTATATTTGTCATTACGAGCATCAACAGAATGCATTACTGGATTGTGCAGGTAGCTTCGATTTCGAAAATTGTATGGACTGGCAAATGCAGTGGAAAGGTTCATATATTAACTGATTACATTGTATCATTCCAGTGCCTGATGATGGCGTAAATCTCTCCTCATATTTGATTGATTATGATTATTATACTTTGTTTGAAGACATAGATGTTAGCAATGCACTAAAAGATGTACATAATTCACCAAATCACCAATGGAAAAGAGTGTTTTTTTCTGTTTATCTTCATGGAAGTTGTATACATACATCTGTAAACATGTTACAGTCTTTCCTTTTCAATCTGATGTACATATGTTCTCAAATGCAAAACTGAAACCGTGACGATTGTGATTATGATAGAGTTTGATATAACATATTATGATTATAATAGAGGTGGATACAACACGTGGTCATACATACAAATATGCATATCAAATGTGTCCCATTTCCCATTAAAAATGGGGGCAGTAAGAAGTCAACTGCTTCTTTCCTGGTCCTAATGAATGGGCATAATAGACATTTGGGTTAGCTGCATCTACCTTCGATCTAACTGGGTAGGCAGATGCTATAATGTGGAATTTAAACTGAATTGTTGAAGAAGGCATTCCTGCATTTCATTCATTAATGGGAGCGATTCATAATATATATTTTAAATTAATCTCTTAAATTTTGCATAAAAATATTTTATGGCAGAATAATAATAATAATAATAATAACAACAACAACGTATATAAACCTATAGTATTAATTACTGATGAAATATGAAATCTTTCATATATTAATTTATTTTTTAAATAAATCTATATTTAATAAAATATCTTATTTTATTTATTTTAATATTAAAATTTATAATATATCTTTTATTTTTAAAAAAATGAGAATATAAAATATTATGTACTAAAATTATTCTAATATAATAATACATAAGCATTAGAAAAAACTTCAAATTGGACAAATTGTGAATAAGTACTTGTTCAAATACATATTTATGATTTAGTATATACTATTTTTATATTATATTATATTATACATATTTATCTTAATTAAATAACATAATTTCATTTATTAAACTGAATAATAGCACGTGAGTTATGCTCGTACACCAATTTATAGGGTCCTAAATGCGTCTGAGATTCAGAGTAAAAGGGTCAGGTTTTCATTACCCATTTCGGCGGGCTTGCTTCAGATCAGCCGCTCTTACGTCATATCAAAATCCCAGAGTAAAGTCAACTCAGAAGTCAGAACAGAACCGCAATTTCAATATTTAAAAGTCAACTTACGAGTATCGCTAAAGGATTGCAATTGGACTGACTGGCCCACGACTAAGCCCACAGTGTTTGGGCTAATGTAAGGCCCAATAATGTCCAGCCGAGTGGAAGAATCAAGAAATGGTGTTGCATCCGCTTTCCATCAACTTCCATCATTCATGCTTACCATTAACCAATTTCCCCGGTTTGTAAATTGCGAGGTATGGCAGTTTTCTCTCTTCCATTTTCTTAGCCACCAAACAGATTTTCTTTGTTCTGCGGATTTCCGTCGTCGAAGCCCAGGGATTTCATAGGCAGAGAGGAACGGGCTTTGTGAATCTCGATCAGTAATGAGTTACAGAAGGTGCGTAATATACGTGCCTGTTAATCGTACTCTTCCTGCAATTAAGCTCTCGGAATCGCCTTAGTTTGATTCAATCAGTTCCATTTTCTATTTTTTCCCATTCAACTTTCCATTTCAAAGATCTGGATCTTAAACAACGTCGCTATGAATGAAGGTGCTACTTTGCTAAATCGATGATATGGATGACTGGAGGAGGTTGTGAATTGTGATTAAACATGCTAGCTAAACATCACAGATTGGGATTCGCTAAAGTTTTATAGTTAGATAGCATTTCTGTTACTTCCGTATTTTTATACTTGTAGTGTGAGTCCTTTTCATTTCAGGGAGCAGCGAGCTTCCAGATCAGCTCTTCTTGATAGCCTCGAGGAAGGAGGTATTAGCGCGGCATCTTCACCTGAGATTAAAGAGCATGATAACGATAGAGCAGTGGACAGTTTGCAGGATAGAGTACTATTTCTAAAGAAAGTAAGTTTCAACAAAACAGGATTCGTTGAGAATTTATAGCAATATGCATATGACATGGTAATAGTTGATTATTGTTCATGAATCAAGTTTTTATGTATTGTTCTGTACCCTTTTTTACTTTGAAGCGGGTACTTGGTTCTTTGGTTTCCTTTTGTTTTAAGGCAGCTATTTGTTGCAGCTTCAAATTTCGGGACAACTCTTTATCAGTATTCTTTGTCTAAATCATGTCGTGTATACTAAATAGAATTCATTGAAGTTAATTTTTTCAATCTGAAGTCTAAACTCTGCTTAGGCAGTGGTAATTCACGACTGAACCTGGCTTATAGTTGAATTGCATATTTCATAGTAGTCTTTCATTGATTTTTTTTTTTCCTATTGACAGCTGACTGGTGACATCCATGAGGAGGTAGAAAGTCATAATCGTCTGCTTGATCATATGGTATGTCAAACATGTGTTAATCCTGTTAAATTGACATATATTTTAGGGATGGTGGAGATTGGGGAATTTATGTTTTTTTCACATGGATATACTGTAATTCAGGGTCATGGTATGGATGCATCAAGGGGTATTATGTCAGGAACTATGGATCGATTCAAGAAGGTACCAAACATAGGTTCACTCCTTTTATTACAATTTTATCATTAGCATTTGTTGATTTTTATTCTGCAGCCTTCTTAAAGTTACTGTGTATTACAGGTTTTCGAGAAGAAATCAAATCGGAAAATGTTTTCACTTGTTGGATGCTTTGTGTTGTCCTTCTTGCTTATATTTTATCTCATTAGGTAAATTGTTCAATCAGCACAGTTCTTGCTATTGCAATATGAAAGGGTGCTATATATTATGTTGGCTCAGACAATCTTCTTTCAATAAATTGTACATCTATCATCCAAAATGATCCCGTTATAACAAAAGGAATTGAGCTGTCTTGGTTGTTGATAACTTCATCTACATTTGCAGGTTCATGAGATATGTCTTGCAGGAATAAAGTCCAGAATTACAGAAGCGGACCTGCTCGAGCATGAATTACATAGAAGATAGATGTCTGGCTAGTGGTTACATAAGCATAGCAGCTACCTAGCATAACCATGTCCACCAATTTGTCCCGATCCTTATCATTTCGGCAACAAACTGGACCGGAGAGTGCATGGTGTGAAGCTAGATTCGCCTGGTGTTATCTTTTCAACACAGATGTAACTTACCCCATACCGCTTGGCTGATAATATGTGAATACTAGTGATTGCACCCGTAGTGGGGTTTGAACTTTACAATATATGCAATCGATGAATCCAAATTCAGACGTATGTTTGTCTACTTTTGATTTTACTGTTTGATTCCTTCAAAATTTGATCAATTCAAGTCTCATCTTCGTCTCATACTCCTTCAGACTTTGGAATGTGAAAAAGGATTTGACTTGTAGATCTCAAATTTTCAAACAAGAGAAGGCAAAGCGGGATAAAATTTCTCACGCACTTCTGTAGTGTTTACCTGACTACTTGTCATGTTAAAGACGCATCAAAACTTAATACACCATTTGCTACTCTCTACTTACCTCAGAAAGTAAACAGTTTCCAGGAAAGAAAGCAGTATCCTAATGCCTATATTATTTAAAGTCCTAAACCAAGAATAATTATTTAATAACTGTGCATCAGGTGATCCTTCAAATTCCCCTCCAGTTTGTTTACCAACGTACCGACCGGACTGCTGATCAAGGACCCAACCGAACCTGATCACATTGAAAGAGCCTATAGAGAGTGTAATTCATCCTCAGGTCAGACTAACAACTAGTCGCAGATCAAGAGGCCGACCTCTTGGGGCCCGAAACAGACTGAGAGAACCAATCACGGTCACCCAAGACAGCCCTCACGCGCTTCTAAGCCATGTCATGGAAATATGCAGGGGGGCTGACATCGCTTGGAGTGTGGCCTAGTTTTCTCGGAGGAGCGGTCAAGGTGTGTTTGTACTTAGCGGTAGCGGCTTAGTGACTAATGTCACGCTGAGATGTCATGAGACAGTAGTAACATACCAAGGACGGTTTGAGATTTTGAGCTTAACCGGCTCGTTCCTTCTGGACGGTTCGGCCACTGGATTAACGGTTTACTTGATCGGAAGTGAGGGCCACATTGTCTGTGGAATTGTCATGGGATCATTGTTTCCAGTAGGGCTGGTTACGGTTGTGGTCGCCACATTTTTTAGTCGGATTATGTGAGATTGCTGCCCTTGAAGATGTTCATGTAGGGAGTTCAACATCTGGAGCTACACAAGTACACCTCGATCATGATCCTTGTTATACCCGATTCCAGGACAGCCCCAACGTAATAGCCTTAGAAATCGAGGTTGGGCATCGTCAGCCGAGACTTTGGAAATAGACTACTGAGGGGAGATGATAACTGAGGATGGGATACAACAAAGATGAGGTGATCTCAGCTCAACTAACAATATCTGGATGAGAGGAGAAGTTTCAAGAAGGCACTGAGGCTGAGCCAGGTATTTCCTCGCTTAGCTTAGATGTTGGCAGGATGACCATGAACGAGTGAACAAGTGGAAAGTAACCAACACTCTAATGGAGAACCTGCCCCTGATGTGTCAGACGGATGTGGCGTTGCGGCGCACTGAGGAGCCTTAGAAGATATCAAGCGGGGGCGGTGCCTTACCACCTAAAGGGGCAGATGAGTGGGGAGCAAGTCTCTGCTATGTCAGACTGCAGGACTCTGGCACTATCATGGAGTAGAGAAGCAGTTAGAGTACTAAGCAATAGGAGCACGACATGTGTAAAATTGTTAGGTATCCCCAACTCAAATCATGTATAAAAATCTAAATGACAAAATAGTAAGAGAAAATGAAAAATCATTAAGAAAATAGAAACACTCAAAATACTCTTCTTGTCTCCTCTAAAAAATTGACTAGAATATCAAAGCATAGTTGACCGACCACCACTCTAGCCGCAGTTTACTATTAAGTGTAAGTAGAAATCTTAAAACATACTATAAACGATAAAACCCTTCATAGACGAAAATCTACGTCAATAATTCTCATCATCTCCCTCTTGATCCTTCCTTTAATTATCTGCAGCCGAATTCAGTTCCCATGAAGAATGGATCTGCAGGGCAGCCAGGGCTGTATGGCTGGGCACATCATTATCCATCCTACTGATCTTACACTAGATGTGAAAGCCGACGAGTGAGTGAACACAACTTTATATATATGATATATACATATATATATATATATTATTGTGGTAATTTATTATATATAATAAAGTAAATATGTTAATCAAGTAAGTAAGTGTGTGGTTAATTTCAACGACAAAAATATCCATGCCATGATGACGATGATTATCAGTTCATGTTCCGTGGGATAAAAAACATATATATATATATATATATATATATATAGCAACTTCAGCTTCACCCCATCCACTCATCTCTACTTTCAAATATGTATGCAAGTACTAAATAATTGGCTTCAACCCCATTCACTTGTTTAATTAATTTATGCTTTCACTATCCTCAAAGATATGCACTTTGTGGTGGATTTCGAATCAGCTCCACTCTTTTTAGAAGAACCAAAAAAAAATAAAAAATGGAAGTCATCAGTTTGTCTCTATTTATAATATATATACTTCACATCAACTTCAATACTTCACATCAATGTAGAAATTTGAAGTTCAACACTTCATTATAACAACAACTATTTTTTGATGTGCGATGATTATAAATTCTAACATGCATAGCTTAAGAGGACCAGAATCCATACCCTACATCATATGTAAGTACTGACTCTAACATCGTAATAAATAAGTGTAGGAGGGATTATAATTTTATTTTAAGTATACTTAAAATTTCTCCCGAGATTAAATATAAACATCGTAGTAATCCAACACAACTTTGTGAGACACGATGGAGTGCCGGACAATGATTTCAAAAGTTGATTAAAGTTACCAAAAACATGAAGCAATACAAGAATACTAATTGTATATGACCAACCCTACTCCCATTATATAAAGATATGACAAATTTGTAACAACATTCAAAGGATCCAAAACGGTGTTAGCTAGGACCCCACTTCACATGAAATCACGTGTCCTGGTTGATAACAAACATTACAATATGAAAAAACATGATAAGCGACTTGAATTAGTGGACATCCCAAACGATAAAAGTCCATAATTCAAGTAACCACGGTTAAGAATAAGATTATCATCCCATGCATCTTGATCTAGTTATATGATGATATGATATACATATGTTTATTACATAGATGGTCAATTCCATAATCATTTGATCATCTAATATTGTTAACAATATATATATATTTTTTACCCTATCTTTTAATAGATTCAAGGGAAATTCTCTTTTACTATAAGCGATCGATAACACGTATAAGTTAAACTGTTTAGTTAAATATCTAATCTTATTTATGAAAATTCCAAGCTTCTTGGAAGTGTGATGGCTCTGTCGCGTACCGATACAAATGTAACAACCCTTTCTTTCTACGTAATATCACCCTTTTTTTTTTTGGAACTAATTGATCCTTCTCACACATGATCATTTTTGAATCAATACATACATATATATATATATACACACATACATACATATATAACATACAGGACTGTTTTTTTGACGTTGTTTCTTACTGGAAACCAAAAGGGTTTGACTTCTAGATCTCAAATGTTCAAACCTGTGAACAGAACCAGAGTAAACGGGAAGAAAAAGCAAGCAATCTCCTATACAATATTGTACGTACTGAAGCCAAGAAAAAATATATGTTTATTTAATTAGCCAACAGCCAAGCTACTAGTCCTTCTACTTCCTCTGCTTTTTTGCTAATTCCCAACTAGTTTCATCACCCTTTTCAACTACTCTGGCTAATCCTTGGTGGAGCGGTGCCTCGGCCGGGCTTCCAGGCATAGGCGGGCCCACTCATCCCAACCACTCCGGATCAGATTATCAAAACGACAGTGTGGAACTAGATCAAGAGACTAGAGACCATGGTGATGGAGATGGTGATGGTGCTGTTCATGTCGGATTAACCCGCAGACCAAGAGGCCGACCACCTGGCTCCAAAAACAAACCGAAACAACCTGTCGTCGTCGCGCACGACAGCCCCAACGGGCTTCAAAGCCACGTTATAGAGATTTCTAGCGGTGCTGATGTGGTGGAGAGCGTGGCCGAGTTTTCTAGGCGCCGTCAGAGAGGTCTTTGCGTGCTTAACGGAAGCGGTTCAGTCGCCGACGTGACTATAAGACAGCCTGCCGTACCGGAGGCATCTATATTAAAATTGCAAGGAAGGTTTGAGATTATGAGCCTAACTGGATCATTTCTTCCGGGTCATGATCTACCCGGATCCAGAAGGTTAACGGTTTATTTGACCGGAAATCAAGGCCAGATCGTGGGGGGAAATGTAGTAGGGTCGTTAGTTGCAGTAGGGCCGGTGATGGTTGTTGCGGCGACATTTTCTAATGCCGTGTATGAGAAATTGCCGCTTGACGATCCAGATCATGATGATCATGGTAGTCGTGGCGGTGTAGAGAACTTGTCACCGCCTGAGAAAGGTAGTGGTGGTGACGGTGGTGGAGAGATGCACCCTGCTCATGATCTAGTAAATAATCTTGACCGCTCCGTTTACAATCTTCCGCAAAATTTTGTTCCCACTAACGGAGGAGGGCTGCTAGGGCAAGGTGGATATACAGGCTGGGCTCGTCCTCATCCTCATCCTCATCATCATGCTCGACCATCTTACTGAATAGTACGTTAGGTGTGTTTCGTTGTTTCTGCTAGCTTCGTTTGTGTTTGCAATAAAAGGGGGCCAGTTGATTGAATTTTTTGCATGCTCCAATATTATTAATTAGTGATCCAGAAAAGAGCTAAGAGGAAAAGGAAATACGGATAAACGCAGTAAGAACTAAGAACATATATTATTATTAATACTAATTACCAGATCGATTCACCCTATCCACATCTTTTTTTTATTCTTTTTTTTCAAATATTTAAATATGTGGGTTCATCCTCAGCCTGTAGTTCTTAATTAGTTTTTCCCTTTCACTATCTTCAAGATTCGCAATTTTGAACTAAAGGAAACTCATCCAGCACCACTACTTCAAATCATATCCCACATCACCGTCTGATCTTTTCATTCTTCAAGCTTTCCAAACTTAAAACTCTTACTGTCAAAATTCGCAGCAATCTTATCTCTATAGAATCGGTAATTTGAAGGGTTCATTCAAGCAGCTAACGCCAGTTTCAAAGAGGACATCGATTCGGACCGAGTCATGTTTCTTCGGACAGGCAAATCCTAATTAGGATTGACTTTTATAATTAGGATTAGTCTTTCATTTTAATTTGACATTTAATATAATTAGGCTCGATTCGATTCGACCCATAAGTTCAAACCAAAATTTTTCTCCATCAATAAGCCCCCTGCCATAGCCTTTGAATTCATTGGTGTGGCAATCACCACTTTCATTTGAGTGGGTGTACTCATGTAGTGGTCGTGAATGAGCCGAAGTTGTTGCTTCCCATATCATAGCCTTCTTTCACTACGATTTGGGTGGGTTTCAATGTCAAATCGATTGATAAATTCATCCTCATTGAAACTCTAAGATCTAAGGCTATTTTTGCTCAAACGACGGTCGGATTACGCTAGGAAGATTCGTTGTGCCCTCAAGATCATGACTGGCAGTCTCCAACATATTACATACTGAGCACAGCTTAGATCCTTGCCAAATTGTTCGGATCCAGCTTGGAGCCTCCGAATCTTTCTTCTCTCTTGCTCCACCGCCGTGACTTGAGGCTTTCACATATTGAATGCCCCGGGATGGGAGGTTGCTTCGAGGTCGTCGGATCGGGTAGATCCATCCTCTGTAACGGCGGAAACTTGTGTTTTCATAATAGTTGTTTCAGAATGAAAGTGAGGTGACCGGTTCCATGGCATTACTGCTCAAGCGGCGTGATATGATTGTTAAGACTTTTCGTTCTCAAAATATCGCGCCAAACTGTTAATACAAAAACGGTTATAGGTATCATAATTTATCTGGTAAGCTTATTCCGATACTAAAATTAGCATAATCAAAAAGTAATAGAGAGCTTTTATACTGAAAAATAATTCATATCAAGTCTCCTTTTACTTGTAAAGAATATATAATTAACTTATATATTATGATCGTAATTTTAACATTAAGAATATTTAATATTATTTTCATAATATTTTTATTTATGATTTTATTATATTTTTAAAATTCGATCTCTAAAATTAAATTTACTTTTACAATTAGGATCGATCCTTTATTCTAATTCAACTTTTTTTTAATATAATTAAGTATGATAATATCGATTCAACCTATAAATTCGGACAAAAATTCGCCTTCATGAACATCTAACCATCCAAAAAAGATGATTAGATGATTAGATGATTAGATGATTAGATGATTAGGTGATTAGATGATTAGATGATTAGATGATGAGAGCGATGAGTGGTCACGAGGACCCCTCCTTCACATGAATTCACGTGTCACGGTTGATAAAAACATTTGAAGGCTTATCATATCTCATTTGCAACTTTAATTTGTAAGGAAAAAAACACCCCAAAAGTCGCATAAATCATTGTTGTCGTCGGAATGTCTTAACTTTTCATTATTGGTTTCTCAATTATTCAAATAATAAATTTAATGTTAATTATATTCATAATAATATAAATATTATATCAATTATTAAATTTATATATATAATTATAATAGATGAATCTAACACTGTTTAAAAAGCTATCGAAACATTTCTCAAAATATTATATAGATAATCGAGGAGTAAGAGAGTTCTAGAATGGTTTTAGTGTTGCCACTCTTACGAACATATGAAAAGGGCATGAGGCAAATTTGAACACGTTTGGTTTTTTCCCCCTTTGACGAAATACATAAACCTAATGCCCCCATTTATATATATATATATATATCCACTGTAGTGATTAAAGAAAGCATAAACAGAACAAAGAATATCTAACGAGCAATATTAATGTCGAAAACCACGGATATGGTCTGGTCTTTATCTTACTTTAATTCAGATACAGACCCCCTCTCCCAACTCTCAGGTACTAGTTGGCCAGAGCAGAGCTGTCAAATCCTAAGTAGGTAATCTTACATTATAAAATTATGAGTTGCTTGAACGTATCCATAATGGAAATGGATCCCCACCATTTCTTATTTGAATTTGCATTATTAATTGTTTCTCGACAGTGATTTCGACCATTGGAAAAATATTGCGGTGTTCCCAGTCACCCTGATATTCGCAGTGATGCTCAGGTGTAGTGGTCGGTCGCCGGTGGCGGTGGCATTAGCGGTTGTTTGACATCAAATACATACGGTACTTATTACTCAGCTACATGGACTGCTGCCCGCTGGTACCCGACTGCCTGGCAGCTAGTTCTGATCTGTAAAGTAAGAGATAAGGGGAGTGTTTGCTTTTTCTATATTTATTTTTATAATAATATTTTAATTATTTATTTTGATTAAAAAATTTATAAAATATTACATGATAAAAATAATAATAAAATGTAAGTTAATTGAAATATGTCTAAATGAATGAGTAGTATTTGATTATTTATTTCTCTCGTTTTTTTTTTAATATTGACGTATGACGATAGTCTTTGATATTTTATCTGAATTTAAAATTTAGAAACTGATATTCCATCTGAATTTGAATCTAAAATCTAGAGATCGATATTTGATCTATAGGCTGGAAACTTAAATCGAATTCCCGATCTAGACCGAGTTCTCAGTATAGAAACAAATATTTTTCTCTCTGAGTCCCGACATGTTGGTTTGTAGATTGAGAACTCGATCATATTTTTATCTTTTTAGACCAAGAACTCAGTTTGGACCGAAAATTCAGACTCAGATCGAGAGATATTATATTATATTAAATCACAATCTTGAAAGAAAAATAAGGAACTTAGTCTGATAAGAAATATGAACACGATTTAGAAAATGAGCTCAATTTATAAAAGAAAAAACTAAACGTGGTTTAAGAAAAATAAAATATTTCAATATAAGAAGGAAGCTAAAAAATAAATTTAATTTGATTTTAAAAATATAAAAGAATTCATTTAAAAATAATTTTAATATATTATATAAAAGAAAAAATTATTAATTTATTAAATATCTTATATAACTTATTTATTATTTATATTAATATTTAATTTAATTTAAATATATTAATTATAATATATATTTTAATCATTCAATCCACTAAAATTTATATATAAAATTATCAACGACGACTGAATCCACCCATAAGAGATAAAAATATTTAAAAGGAGGCCGAGTTGAAGTAGGATAGGTAGAGTTGGAGGATAAGGAAAGCTACGTTGACATTTGATAGTAACGTTGGCATAAAAAATCTTCGTACGTCCATAGTTAGATTCATGCATGGGGTTTGGTTTTTTGGTTTTGCGGGTTACTTAGAGAAACAAGAAACATCGCACCAAAATTCAAGAAATTGTCCTACCTTGAGTAATTGACCAGACCCGCTGCAGCCCATACTAAGTCATCATCTCTCTGACATTCTCGCCGTGATCATCTGCAACATGTCTACCAACCAACAGACTGATGGAGTAAGAGTTGACTGTACTATATGCAATCTACATCATTAGTGATTAGTGACACGTCATTATATAACTCTACTTCTTACACAATATATATAGATTTATCACTTAAATAATTTTTACACAGATGGTATGGATAAGCACTAATCTGTAATCCAGTACTGACCTGTAATTCGGATCGGCAGATCGGGACCAAATACAAATCCTAATCCCAACCTTTTAAGTCTCTTGTTTTTTATTTTTCGTCGTACCATGTATTCTTTCTTCCTCTTGGGGGGGCAAACTACAGTTTTGAATCTTGAGAAAATATAAACTGCATGATTGAAAATAGAAAAAAAAAAAAATTTGTAGGATCTACTTCTGTATAGCTTTTATCATTATGATATGTGAAAGTTGTTTGTAACATTTCTATCCTCCCAAACACATTTCAGTGACTTAATTACAGATTCTAGATCTTTATATCATCTTCCGGGTTTATTTGCCTGCAAGAGAGCCCTTCTGAGCTCATCAGCAATTTCTCGAAAGGAAGCGGGTTTTCGTAAGACCCCATTAATCCCGACCTGCATGCATCTTTCCCATACATCTTCTTCTTCCACATAATTGGCGGTACTCATTACGATGATCAAAGGCCAGCTCCGGTTCGATCTTGGCTTCCTTATAGTCATCGCTACTTGAAAAGCATCCAAGTCGTTCATGCGAAGATCCAACAACACAACTTGGACCGCAAATCCAGTTTGAGAAACAGTCTTGAGACATTCAGAACCAGATGAAACAGTTGTAACAATGCAGCCTAATTTCTCAAGCAGTTTCTTTGTCACGGCCCTGTTTATGTCATCAGCCTCGGCTAGCGTTACTTGTAAGGATTGAAAAATGGAATTGGACTTTGAATGCATTACGGAATCAGAAACGGAGGGTGAGGAAATGGATTTGGGCCGGACTTGAAACCGAAGAACAAGTGCCATGCTTTGTGTAGGTCCTTGAGGATTATTCGGAACCACCCATATATTCCCTTGCATCATCTGCCATTGATATAGAAATTTCTTAATGATCCTATAAAAACCAAAATTTCTTGTAAAAGATGATTATTACACAAACAATAATTAAATTGTAACTCTCTGACCTGGACCAGCTTTCTGCAAATGGGGAACCTCATCCGTTCCTGATCCACCCCGTCTAAATTTGTCCCACTAGATAGAGAGTTTACATTATCTTTAGAAATCTCAAATCGAACATACACAAAATCCCCTTCAGATGAGCTTTGTTTCCAAGTCACCCGTCTTCGATCATTCCTTCCTTGACTTCCATTTTCTGAACAAACCCGAAATCTAACACAACCTTTCTCATTGTTGTCTCCCTTCAAAAGGCTACCAACCATATGTAAAATCACCTGAAAAACCCTCGTCTCATCGCCCATAACACAATACGGCAAAGACCTCTCAACCTCAGTAGCAAAAACATACCCCTTAGAAACAGACAAACACTTTGCAAGGCAAGTAGCTTCTTTTATCATAGCATGTAATCCAAAACATATCATCTGAACCGGATATCCTCCTCCACCGTGCTGCATTTCATTGTCCATTGCATCGCCTACCAATGTTGATACCACATTGCTAGTCCTCAACATAGTCTCTATAATAATCCGTTGCTCACTATTCAAATTTTCGTTCTGCATAAGAGAAAGCAAACCCATAATGGAGTGCATTGGCCTTCTCATCCCATCACTCATTATCTTCCGGAAGCCATTTCTGGCGTCACTTGCCATCATAGCATTCATCTTGGCCTGTTGGAGAGCTCTATTTTGCTCGGCCAATTTCTCTCTCATCAGCTGAGACTCTTCTAGAAGCGCAGCATGGGAAAGGGCCACAGCCACCTGGTCGGCAACAACCTTAATCATCTCAACATCCTGATTAGTCCACGACCTAGGCTGTCTCAGAACCAAAACCAAAATAGCGAAATAGGTTGAGACCTCCTCAGGGGTCCCACCTTTGAAATTCGAAACACGGAGCATTGGCATCCGAATTGCAGCCACGGGACCCACCTCCACATACCCTTCTCCAATGCTAGCAGGGGCAACAAGTGCAGAATCCGGTTGGAGAAGATTCACCCCATCACTCTCTTTAATACTAACAACGTCAGGATCGGTCATAGATAAAGAGACATCGAATCTCTTGGAAAAGCCTCTGTCTTTCAACTCATGTGTTAAATTCATCTCCGCCCTGTCCTCATTAGGCATCCAGACAGAACAATAATGCAAGCCCAGTGTTTCAGACAACTCAAACATAGTCGTGTACAATATCATATGCCGATCGAGCGATTTCCGGATCTCTTGAGTAAGCATACGGACATGTAACCCTACCTCCCTCTGCTTCATGATAATCCCAACTTCTCGCCCTAGATCCCATGTCTTCTTCTTTAACAAGAATTCTCTCACCTTCACATTAAGAAGCAGAGGAATGAGAGTGATGAGGGTTATGGCGGTAGCACAGGAGACCAGAGCGGTTAGGATTTTAGCGACGGTGAGAGCTACCATGATCTGAAATGGGTGGTGGCCATAGGTCCAGCCGTTGAGAAAGTGGGTCAAGCCGCATAGGACTATGAAGGCCATGAATTCGAATAGGACCCATTTGAAGGGAATGTTCGAGCAGCTAATGAAGTAGAGAAGCTCTATGGGGATTGAAAAGTATGCTATAGCGATTAAGAAATCGCTTACGCGTTGACAATCTAGAATGTTGTCTATGCTCCATAGATTACCTTCATCGTCGCAATTGCATCGGTGGGATATAGTATTAGCGGAAGAGGTCGAGATGATAAGAACTAGAATCAGACCAGATGCTAATGTTCTTATCAACATTGAATCCCAAATTCACTCTAGTTCACACTTCAGAGGCAACTTTTGATCATCCCAATCTCGATCAATTCCCATTCCCTATAAAGAAAATGTCAAATAGAGGGTGAAAAAGGTAGAGCAATGAGAAGTTAAGCAAAACACTCTCAGAATCTGCGAAAGCAGCTAAATTTTTAGTGAAATCAATCTTAAAATTTTAAAAATTCACCAAACTCTACTAACTGTGATAGATAAGTTTTATCATATAGAAATACAAGCATGTACGCAGTGAGGAAAAACCCAGAAATGAAAGATGAAGAAAGAGTACCCGATTCATATTCAAGCCCGGATTCGGATCTTAGCTTTTCTTTCTCATGCAGAGACATCACCATCGTTAGTCACCGACCGATCTTCTTCTATTGAGTACAAGTTTTTCAATACATAAACTTTTTGATCAGACACCAGATTGAAGTATAATCAAGACAAAAAGCAGTCTCGTTTTTGTTTTGCTTTAACCAAATGACATCTGTTCTTGAAGAATAGTAGTCTTCTTCAGGTCTTTGTTCATAACAATCGAGAGAGAGAGCAAAACAAGAAACGGAAGCTGATCAGCTGGCAGCCAGTTTGTCTGTCTCTTTCCCAAAATATGTAGAGGCATCCTTTTTGTTTTGTCAGCTCTTCAAATTTCAAACAAACAAAACCACCCTTGCTGGGAGAAGAGTAAGAATAAACGCTTCTTAAGAGAGAGAGGGGTGCATTGTTTGGGCGCCGTTGTTTCGTAGACTGGCTTCTATATAAAGGGAGGAAGGAGGAGGAGGAGGAACAAAGTAGAAGAAAGACAAAGGATGGGACCCGCCGCCCTCCCCTAACATGAAGCGAACTTGGACACCCTTCCCCCCTTGTCTTTACGTCACCAACCCATATAGATTATGTTTTTATGTTTTTTTATTAAAAAAAAAAAAATCATCGGCACACTACACGTGGCAATATATATAACATGGTTTTGGAGTTTGGATCCGTTCGGATTTTTCTCTAGCTTATGGCGGGAAGAAACTCAATTCAGACCAATGCACATGAGAAATTTTGACGTGGGATCGTGTAATGATTTATTTTAATTTTAATTATTATATTGATTTTATGTGGGTATGAGATGAATTTTATTATAGATAATTTACTTAAAAAATTCTTATTATATATATGTTTTTAATCACATAAATTTTGAATGAATTTAAGAGTGATATTTAAAATATTATAAGGAATGTTTGGTTTAATTTTCCGTGAATAATAAAACTAAAATAAATAGTATTTATTTTATTAGTTCCTTACATAGATAATGTTATATGATCAATTATTTTCAAAATATATGTTATTCGAGTGGAATGAAAATCGCTTATTTATTTACTGATCTATCATGTAATTTTTCAATTTTTTTTCGTTAGAGGATCTTAAGTCAATAAAATGGGAAATAAAAATCATTTATTAACTTTCAATCTTTATATAACTAAAAAGATGTAGTTAAAATTACTGATTTCATTCTTTTTTAATTTTCATTTCTTAATTCATTATATTTTCCTTTAGGGAATGAATCGGGCACGCTCCTAAAGGTGCCGCCATTGGTTTTATTATTTGAGTGAGAATGAAATTAAAATCATTATCATTCATTTATTTGGTTTGTTTCTACTAAAAATGAAGAATCATTTTGATTCATCAAATTCATAAAATAAGAAATCAATTATTCACTTTAAAACATGTATCTTTCAAATGAAATAATATTATTCATTCATTTACATGTAATTTTTTCTGCAATGTTTATATTCTCGTGGATATGTTATGTAATTATTCAAAAACTTAATTAAAAAGCCCTAACCATGATAAGAAATCGTTCAATATTATTAATTTCTTATACAACTATTGATATTAGGAAAATCCCTTCAAACTTGGCCGAATTTGTCATTAAGTTGGCCCATTTTCCCCTTGCTTTTGGCCATTTTCAGCCGACCTTCATAAGCTAAAAGATAAAACTGAATCTTTTATTAAATAAGATCTTAAGTGGTATTTTGCTTAAAATCTATTGAATGATTATTGTATAAGTAATCTACGGCTAGTTTTTTGCTACTTCATTAATCCATGTGAAGTTTTATATTCTTTAAAGAAAAATCATGTATGTCCGAATTTGTTGACACCACATACTCTATGTCGGCTGAATTTGATCTTTAATCGGCCAAAACTTTTATTTAATGGGTCGATTTAATCATTTGGTTATCTTTTATCGGCCGATTTCAACTTATTTTGAAATTTTATCCGATTACGTCTCACCAAATATTTGAAAAATTCTAACATCAACAACAACTAAATAAATAATAAATAACTAACCAGTCGACTCTCTCTTATTTTAATTATCATTATAATTCTCATTCCCATCATAAAAATCGAATCAATCATCCTTAAATTCTTAAGTTTTCTATGTAGCATGAGTTAATATATATACAGAGATTATACTTATAATAATATATAATTTTTACGTGGCTTATTAGTTTATTTATGTTATGCTAGAGTAGGTATGGAAAAATAGAATTAGCCACTTGCAAATAATGATTACAAATATGGAAAAAAGAAAGAAAAAACAAGTTCAAGTTGGAAGTTTATTAAACATGTGACAGATCCAAAGAATTCCACAAGGTATTGACCCTCCAATTTTTCCAGTTGAACATAAATTACAGCCTCCATGAAACACTCACAAACTTACTTTTAAGACCAACTCTCGAGTCAAGTCAACCGACCAAAGGAATCTAATTATCTATACGATTCTGAACGAGTCCACACACTTTGGTTTGGGGCCACGTTTGGGTCCAGTCACTCTGACTAATTGGGTCCATTTCTCGGCCCATAATACAATGAATGTATATGAACCTTTGTATTATACGTCGCCCATCCTCTACATTAAATGTTGTTCTTTTTTGTTCCTTTTAAGGTTGTCATGTTGACTGTACTTCTGAGTGGAAGAAGATGTCAGGAATTATATCCACATTAAATTCAAATTGAATTTAAAAAAAAAAAAAAACCGGTTTACTGTCGCTTTTATTCTTCTGTTTTAGACAGCATCAGTACGCACTTGGTTGTCAGCATATTTCCTTATTTGTAAGGAATTCACATGATCTTCCACTCGATAGAAAGATTGAGCGATGATTGATCTTATATGAGGAGAAAATGAAAGGAAAACTTAATATTATGATCATATAATTAGTGACATCATCACATAATTAATCATGTTAGTGTTGATCACATGATATGATAAATACATATAAATATAATTATAGCTCAAGTAAAGCACATTTGGGGCTAATTAAGCACACTAGCTACATGGTCATATTAACCAACTATATGTAATACCACTCACAGTCACAGTACTAATTCCAACCATCTCTTCTTCCCTTTTGATGATGATCTGCTAGCAAGCTCCAAACTTCGATCATCCTCGATTCGATCTCCTGATCAATTGCTTTGATCAACAGCCAAATGTTATGAACTCAAACCTATGTATATATACATACTAGGCTGTGCACAGATAGTATATGCAGTTATTGATCTTGATATATATACATATATATATATATATATATATATATATACGTATATAACTATTCATGGATCAATTATAGCCGAGTCGAAGCTCCAAATCGACATCGTCATTTCTCCAAACTCCCGACGAAGAACCCACTCGCAGGCTCAAATTTGCCCCGAGAGTTTCTTGGTTCAAATTCACAGTAGCTTGAGTCGACCTTATTGAATAAGCATGCCGATAATGATCATATGCATCTGCAGGCCGCTCATGTGTAGGGGCCATATATGAATTTCTCTGATTATTACTGGCCTCGAGAACCGGATAATTATAGTACGTATTTGCGGCCGGTTCGAATTGATTAATGTTGACCATGTTCGTGTTTGGATAATGATGATGATCAAGTACGGAAGAGTGGCGGAGTGGATGAACCGATTGCTTGGCCCTGGCTCGGTCTTTCCTGTGAATGTTCATATGGCCACCCAATGCTTGAGCGTTTGTGAAACCGCGTTTGCAAAACGTGCACTCGTAGCAGCGCTTAGGATCCTCCTCCTCCTCCTGATCATGATTATAACTATAACAATTCACTAGTTGATCGTCGTCATCATCATGATCATACGGTTCTTGATCCGTGCTTGAAGTATCCGACGCTTCCTGTTTTCCAAGATCCATGCAGCTAGAAACTAATTGCAAGTATGAGAGCTCGAACGAATTGATGATTTGACGAAGAATGAAGGAAGTGTGAATCTGAGGGAAGGTGGAGAGGATTTAAGGGGAGGGAGGGGGAAGTACAGACGTTTTATATAAAAACAAAAAGGTGGGGATTTTTTGTGAAGATAGTGACAAAGCACATGAGAACAGATTTGCCATATTGCCATCGTGGCATTAGTTGATTTTCTGTTGGCTTTTGCTCATTGACTCTACTCTTTCAGCCGCCTGTGCTTCCTCTTCAATTAGCAATTCTTTATCTTATGTATTATATACATATACACTCTACCTAGCTACATATATATATATATATATATATATATATATACAGTTTCAATCTCCAGCTTTTTGCTTTGACTTGGCGCAGCTTCAGAATATATCGATCAAGACCGGACCCAAGAGAAAATTTTGGTCCGTGTGACCGAATAATAATAAACTATTATCACGGTTTGATGTTATCATATTATATATTATATTAATTTTATATATAAATAAGATAAATTAAATATAATTTATAATTAAAAAAATCTCAATTTCTATTTTATCTTTAGAGAATTTTTATTCAGTTATTTATTTTATGAGGAGTGTATGCTATAGTTCATTATAGCAATGATAAGGCGTGAACTAGTTATGTACATATATACATAAATGGGACTGTGTCTACACGATAGGTTACTTTTGGGCATAGCTAACTAGCTAGTTAAGTAGTTCGTGATGAGAAGAAGTATACTATACATGAATTGATGACTAATGAGTTAATCTCTGTCTCTTACAAGTAGTAAGATTATGATATAATGTGATCTGGCCATGAGTAAGATAAGAGTTAATCCCAAAAGATAACAATAGTTTCAATTCTAGGGTTTCTAGTACTATGGATCAGTCTTTAATTATTTTCATTACACTTAAGTAGTAGTAGTAGTAGTAGTAGTAGTAGTAGTAGTAGTAGTCTATGCATGATGATGATGTATGGGAAAGTAAAATTAGGGCAGTTTTGAGAAAATGAAGGAGCAGTTCAAAAGGAACAAATTGATTGAAACCGACCTTATTGTTTCAAGACGAAATAACTCTACCAGACCATATGTCCTCTACTCCCCTTTCTGTCCTATTTGTTTATTTTTGTTATTTTTATTTTTAATTCAAATTGATATTTATAAATACCCACGTAATTATTAACTGTTAAGGCTAGCTAGCTTAGACTATACTATGCTTTTGACCACGTCAACGTCTTGGAATTTCCTGATTAAATTAATTAATTAATTAATTATGATCATATTTCTCATTAATTGTTACCTCAAATGTTACTTACCGACTTGATTAATATGAACAGTGCTGGGACAAATGGAAGCGAAGGAGAACGTCAATGACAACAACATGAGTCATGTATTATTGCTGGTCAATTTCAGTTTTCTTACAGGACAAAGAAGATGTTTCATCTTTGTTAGTTTAATGCAAATTATCATTGATAGATTAAATCCTCTTTCTTTTTGGAATGATCAATTATGAGAGAGAGAGAGAGAGAGGCACGTCAGCATAATTATTAGTTGTTAATTATCTCTGGATATTAATCCAATTCCAGAGGAATTAATAATTCGTGTGATTGTCATCTTGCAGCTTGTACACATTTAGAGTTGACACTTTCAAATTTGAAGACTATTTCCTTCGCATCAAACCAAAAACAAAAAACAGTGCAGGAAACCAGATTTAGTGAGGGGCTGATTAAGATAGGATTGAGCATCGGTGGGACAGAGACATATATTCAGATCTGATTATATTCGACAGGTTCGATCGGGGCTCATATCTGACCGCAATTTACCCGATCCAATCGGATCCGGTAGGGATACTCATACTCAATCCTAGATTAAAATAATTGTGGAAAGATTGGGCTGGAGTGATTATGAGCATTCTTTCTTGGAATGCCCAACTATTATTATACCTTTCATTAAAACAAGCATATTTGATACATGGAAAAGTTTAATACTTTTTGAAACCATAATCAAACATACATTAATGTGTGAGTCTTAGCCCATATTTAGTAATGATCATGTCGTTAACGTTACAGTCTATAGGCCTGATTGAAGCTTGAGAAACTCTAGCTCCATCTCCAACTCAAGATTTCTCTTCCTTTCAATCTCCAACTCCACTCTCAACCTCTCGGTCGACTGGCTCATGGTAATCATCTGCTCCTGCTCTCCTGTGCTGACTTCCCCTGTACTCTGCATCAAATAAATGAGAAAATATCTTTCCTCTCCATCTCGTTCTCCCTTTCTAGATTCAATTTTCTTTTCTTATTATTGTATCAGAGCATGAAGATCACATGCTTTCACTGAAACTTTGAAGTGTTCAACAATGGCGGACTACTCTGCAACTCACGCAACTGCTCCACTGCCAGTGATTCAAATGGCTGGTTCAGAAGCATCAGACACGAACTCTGTTTCTCAGATTGATTTTCGTCATCCTTACTACTTACATCTGTCAGACACTTCTGGATTGATTCTTGTTCCACAGCCTCTGTTAGGATCTATGAATTACAACATCTGAAGTAGAGCTATGGTTATAGCATTCACGACCAAGAACAAACTCTGTTTTATTAATGGAGATTGTGTTCGTCCAGATCAAGATCTCTTGATGATGCAGAGCTGGGACAGATGCAATGCCACAGTCTTGAGATGGATCATGAATTTAGTCTCGAAGGAATTATACACAGGGATTGTTTATTCAAACTTCCACGTCACTAGTCTAGAAAGATCTCAAGTCACGGTTTCAGAAATTGAATGGAACGAGGGCCTTCACACTGCAGAGGCAAATCTCATCAATTCAGCAAGGAACAAATGATATCGCGAGCTATTACAACAAGATAAAGGAGCTGTGGGATGAGCACTCAGCATCGCTGCAATTGCACGACTACCTCTGCCTTCCATCATCTTGATCAGCAACAACGTCTCTTTTAATTTCTCATGGGATTGAATGAGTCATACCTTCCACTAAGAAGTCAGGTTTTGTTGATGAGTCCTTTACCTAGTGTGTCTGATGCCTATGCTATTTTAACACAGGATGAAGCTCAAAGAGGCATCACTTCAGGATCTCAGTCAAATGATATAAGCTGTATTTTACACACCAATAACTACAAACCTACTAGCACCAATCCTTCCAATCAGAATCATAGATCAATGATGGAGTGTGAACATTGTCATCTAAAAGGCCACGAGAAAGAAAACTGTCACAAAATAATTGGCTATCCGCCCTCAGCCAGTGCAAAGTACAAAGGTAAGAAGCCCTTTATCCAAAAGAATCCATAAGCCAACTCTTCCCAAGCCAACATTCCACGGCCAAACAAACCAGAAAACACCACATCATCAAAAATTCCCCAACTCTTACCAATGAACAATACAAACAACTTCTGGATCTATTATCCAGAGAGAAGGATACCACATCAGCAGTAACAGCTAACTTTGCCAACAATCCAACATGTACATTCTATTGCCTCACAGGTCTACGTGACAATAATAGAGATAAGTGGATTGTTGATTCTGGTGCTAGTCACCACATGACCTGCATATTCTCTAACCTGTTGAATCCTGTTACTTGCAATCAAAATGAGGCAAATTCCATTAGCCTGCTAAATGGTATGAAAACATATGCTACACACACTGGTTCAGTCAAGCTGAATGATGGTTTCATCCTACAGAATGTGCTATATGTGTCTAATTTTCATTATAATCTCCTATCCATTTCATCACTAACCCAAACCAACCTCTATGTGGCCCTCTTCTATCCAAAATTTTGCTTGTTTCAGCAGCTTTCAACTGGAAGGATGCTGGGGATTGGTGAAGAATGGCATGGACTTTATTATCTCAAACTGGATTCCGAACCACCATCCACATTGATCCCCAGTGCATCATTTCCAACCTCTCAACCATCCATGGCTCCTCATCATAATCTTGCTGCACCAGTGTCACAATGTAATTCTTCCAATAAGTTGCCTATCTTTGATCCTAAGATTTGGCATGAAAGATTAGGTCATTTTCTTTCTCTAGGCTATTCTTACTACCTGACTTTGCTCATCTCAAGTCATCAAATATACCACATTGTGAAATATGTTCTCTATCAAAACAAACAAGAATTTCTTTTCCAATAAGTACATCGACTTCAAGTTTTCCTTTCCAATTACTCCATATGAACACTTGGGGGCCTTATAGAACTCCTAATCACAAAAATGCAAAGTACTTTCTCACCATCGTAGATGATTACTCTAGGGGAACTTGGACTTACCTAATGACTTATAAACATGAAGTGTTCAACCATATCAAAAAAAATTAACCCTCATTCAAAATCAATTTGATGCATTTGTCAAAAGGATTCGATCATATAATGGCTTAGAATTTGTCAACACCAAATGCTCAACTCTCTTTCAATCCCTAGGAATCATCTATGAAACCACTTGTCCTTATTCACCCCAACAAACTGGGAGAGTTGAAAGGAACATAGACACATCTTAAACATTACAAGATCTCTCAAATTCTAATCTAACCTCCCTAACAATCATTGAGGCGACTGTATATTGACTGTCACCTATCTATTAAATAGAACTCCTACACCATTGCTTCACAACAACATCAATAGTCATGGAATTTATGAGCCATGACATGACCATATTGTTTTCAACCTTTCGTACCCTAAATTTTAGATCATCTTTTTCTGGTTTGGTTACTTCACCAGATAGATATTTGTCATTTCCTTTTCCACAGATATACATCATTATTGAATGAGACCATTGAACACAGTTGTTCTCTTTCAGTTTGTGCCCAGTGATTATGACTCGATTGTTCTTCGAGTTTCCATGGTTGCCACCGACCATAATTTCATGATTAGAGGTATTTTCTAGGTTGGAAACAGAAGGAGAACCTAGTTTTCCCATAGCCATCCCGTACTTTGTCATGAGGGATTGATTTGCTAGGGTTTAGTGGATATGTGGCTCTGATACCATGTGAATTTTCGAAATAAAAGAAATTTTATTCATATTCTAAATTTACTTCCAAGAGAAAACCTAGTTTAACTACACAAAACATACCTAAACAGATTCTATTAGTATCCGACAATAGCAACTATCTAGCTACTAATCTGCACTTAATCAGCAAACAAATCAAACTGATAGTTTGATTTGTTTGCTGAAGCATGAATCTATCTTACAATATTCTACAAAAATAGAGCGATCAAACAGAAAAAATACCAGAAAAGCCGGAGCTTTCCTCCCTCTAGGATCTAGTCCAGCCCTTCTCCTTCTTGTGCTGTGCTTCTATATATTCACGAAGCCTTGCAGATTTGATTTTCATATTAGTGATCATCTCTTCTGTTGCATCAATTATCTGTTTAGGCAAATAAACCTCCATGTAACCAAACCACTCTCCAGGTGTGATCTTCGTCAAATCTGGAGCCTCCTTGAATTTTTCCTTGCCCTCTTTAGCATCTGGAATGCTTCCATTTTTATCCTGGTCATAATCCTCTTGAGCACTACACCCATTTTCTGCTGCTGAATTAAGTTCTACATTACCACCCCTATCTTCTCTGACATCCACTTCAGTTTCTCCATCCAGTTTCTTGTGCTCTTCATCCAGATTCATGTGCTCCCCATCTTCACTATCTTCCAAAACAGGAACTTCAGCACATTCTGATGCTTCTTCCTGTAAATTCATCTTCCTCCTAGTAGCCTGAATCTTTATTTCTCCATTATCTGAAGCTGATATCTCTGGAATTTCTTCTGGCATGGAATCTTCAGCCATAAATTCCTTGTTCTTCTTATCTTCTTCCACATCGTGCTGAGTAAAACATCAACTTTACCAAAATCCATTGGTTGCTCCAGTAAATGTTTCCTCCTACTCGTGCCTGCTCGTATTTTTCTACCCTCGGGCTTTGATTCTGTGATGTTGGGAATCATCCGATTTACTGAATCCAAGTTAATATGCTCTTCCTTCACAGTAAAGGAGAGGATTTCGCCTGGAATTTTCCTTTTAGTTTCCTTCTCTCCCAAATCATCAACTTCACCAAAATCCACTGGCTCTTCCTGTATTTTTGTCTTCCTACCTCTACCACCTCGTGGCTTTTTGGTCTCAAGCTTTGGTTCTCCAACGTCCAAAGAGAAATTCTCAGGAATCTTCCCCAGAACTGAATCCACACTAGCAGATTCCTCATTCTTTGCATTCCGTGTTTTTCTTGTACTTTTTTTCTGGGTCGGTTCCTCCTGCATAGAGCTTAAATTCTTCAAATCCCTCCCCGCTATCCATAAATAATTTGCAATTTTCAAATTCCTACCTCGTTTTCCCCTATTCTCCGCTACAGATCCCACTCTCTCAACCACGGATTCTTTTTCTGCAGCTTGCCGCCTGGAATTCCGCCTCAAACGGCTTTCATTACAAGTATCAAATTTAATCAAAATAGAGGTGAACTCACCTATTTTGACGGTGTCGCCGTCATGTA
Organism: Coriaria nepalensis; assembly: GCA_027186245.1. Taxonomy (NCBI): domain Eukaryota; kingdom Viridiplantae; phylum Streptophyta; class Magnoliopsida; order Cucurbitales; family Coriariaceae; genus Coriaria; species Coriaria nepalensis. The sequence continues at coordinate 1,313,308 of CP114487.1, read as the reverse complement.
GATCCAAAGCAGTGCTTGGAGAGATCTTGCTGCCGTTGAGAAAAGTTCCGTTGGAAGAATCTAGGTCGCGGACCACACACTTACCAGATTCGAGTTCAATAGAAAGGTGATTGGAGGAGATACCGTTGTCTTTTATGGAGACTTTGTTGCCGCGAACAAGACGACCGATTCGGATTCTGGATGCAGACCGAAACCCTATGGTTTCGCCTACTCGAGGTCCTTGAACCATTACGAGCTTGATCTCTGAGGGTTTCATGGCGAGAGGACAAAATCGGAAAGAAGGAGACTTGAATCGAAGAAACCGCGTAGTGCAGAGAGAGGTCTGAGTCGCGCGCGCGGCTTTCTCTATGTTTCAAAATTTTGTGCTTACCTTTCTCTCTCAAAATGGGCCGGAAGATGGACCTGGAAATCTCATAATCTTTCAGACCGTAAATGGGCCTCAGACCCGATACCCAGCTGATAACTCACTAGTCTTTTAACCCATATGCCCATTCTGTAAGCCGTAGACTGTAAAAAACAGTTTACCATGACCCAAGACCCATGACAATGCATGATCCAGCTCTTAAGCCCAAAAAAGGTATTTTTTTTTAAAAGGTAAATATTCGATGCAATAATAATTATTCATAATTATTCAACCTCATATATATTTATATAATATTAATTAATTTAAAATATTATATAAAAATACTAAAAAAATGCGACCTAAATTGGACTAATATCATTGAAAAAAGAGAAGGGAAGCATGTAGGGTCATTAAAAAATTTACCATAGTTGACACCTCAAGCATATGGAAACATTTTATTATTATTATTATTATTATTATTATTAATTTTTTTATTTTCACCCAAATTTTTATTTTTTATCTTTTATAATTTTGTCTTGTCCCACTTTCCTAATTCACTTCATCGGAAAGGCCAAACAATGTTGCTCTGATTCTCTGGTCTCCTTCCTTCGCCTGAAGCAACCCGTCTTCTATAAATTTGCAATTTAAAAAATTATATTAAATAAGGAAATACATTTTTTTTTTGGGGGGGTTAAATTGCAAATTCTTATTTGGTTCCGCCTCTGCTCTCTCTCTCTCTCTCTCTCTCTTCTGCCCCCTTCGACTTCGATCGCTTTTTTCTCTGAAAATCTCAAAGCTTCCATTGAGTCTTTGACGCAGCTCTGGTTGTCGTTCCAGGTTTGTACGCCCATTTGATCTGTGCGATGTCGTATCAAAAGCTGAATTCATTCCATTCCTCTATTTGTATCGTCTATATTGTGATTAAACGGATTGAATTTGATCGAGATCACATCGGATGGACTGCCTGCGATCTACGATGTTTTTGGGCTTTCTGAGGAATTCTCTTTTATACTCTTAATTTCTTAGCTTTCCCTTCTCTGTTCGATTTTATTGAGCTTACTGTTTTTTTTTATTTATTTCCAATTTCAGTTTTCTTTTTTCTTCTCTTTAGGATTTTCTTTTGTTTTTAATTTTGGGGGTGGAAGTATTTATTGGTACAACTTTACGGCAGTTGGATTATTTGGTGGCCAATAAAATTTAGAAGTTTTGAAATTGTATTGGTATTTAAGTATACGAATTTACAATTTGAATCGAATAGTTACATGTTATCTCTTAGTGGCAGTCCATCTCTTAGCCTCACATTCATTCTTCGGTTTTATAGCTTTTACTATAGTTTCTAGCTGCAAATCAAACAGAGAATTGTTAACTTTGTTCACTTGTTTATGATCGATCCTTTTTCCTCTTATCTATTAATATAATACAATTGTGGCTTTATTATATCTTCAAATTATCTGGTTCTGCCCCTTATTCTCTTTTCTTTTCCCTTGTTATTTAGTGAGTGGAGTTAGACTGTAGAGAAGACTCGCCATTGAGGAAAATGGCTGGGACTACTAGTGACGACTCTATTCTGGGGAAGTCCAATGAGGGAATTACAAGTGGGCACCGTAGCCATTCTGGAGAGGCATTAGCAGAATGGAGGTCTTCTGAGCAGGTCGAAAATGGAACTCCGTCTACGTCACCTCCTTACTGGGACACTGATGATGACGATGATGGTGGTACGCTTCTTCATTGATATCTAACATTTCTGGGGGGGAATATATATATATATTTTTTATTTATTTATTTATTCAAGTGCTTATTTTTCTTCTTAATAGGACCGAAACCTTCAGACTTGTATGGAAAATATACATGGAGAATAGAGAAGTTCTCCCAGCTCAATAAAAGGGAACTGCGCAGTAATGCATTTGAAGTTGGCGGCTACAAATGGTAATGCTATGTATTGCTTTTTGTGATTTTCATGGAATTCACTTGAAGGTAGCGATCAAACAAGCTAGTTACATGTATAGGTTTTGATTTTAACTGTAGTATATCTTTTTCAGGTACATTTTGATATATCCCCAAGGCTGTGATGTTTGCAATCACCTCTCTTTGTTTCTCTGTGTTGCAAATCACGACAAGCTTCTTCCAGGTTTTATACCGGGTTTGGATTTGCTCTGGAAATTACTGTCTTTTCTGTTGATAATGTTATAGACGTGTAATTTGTTTGCATGACAGGATGGAGCCATTTTGCGCAGTTTACTATAGCTGTTGTGAATAAAGATCCAAAGAAGTCCAAATATTCTGGTTGGTTGGTTACTTTTGGTATTCTTGTAATCCTTTTATGGTATGGTCAACTCTTGACAATTCAGTAAATGCAAACTTCATAGATACATTACATCGATTCTGGAAGAAAGAACACGACTGGGGATGGAAAAAATTTATGGAGCTTTCTAAAGTGTTAGATGGTTTTGTTGAACTTGACACTCTCATAATAAGGGCCCAAGTTCAAGTGATAAGGTACTTTGTAACTAGTCGATCTTCAATTCCTTTAACATGACTATTGATTACTACTTGTTTACATTTCTTCTACTGACTTGCAGGGAAAAAGCAGAGCGGCCTTTCCGTTGCCTCGATTGTCAGTATAGGAGAGAACTTGTTAGGGTATATTTGACGAATGTTGAACAAATTTGTCGCCGTTTTGTGGAAGAGCAAAGATCTAAGCTGGGGAAGTTGATAGAGGATAAAGCCAGATGGTCAAGGTATTGAATGCTTACTTTGGATCTGTTAATCTGTTATGACTAGCTTATTCAGAGAACTAATTGGTTCTGATGGTATTTACTCTGTTAATATTCCATTCATATGACTTGGATTTAATATTGTTACAGCTATGTAATAATGATATGTATTTTTCAACTCGTGCAGTTTCTGTGCTTTCTGGTTGGGGATTGACCAGAATTCTAGGCGCCGTATGTCTAGGGAGAAGACGCATGCAATTCTAAAAGTAGCTGTAAAACACTTTTTTATAGAGAAGGAAGTCACATCAACTCTGGTAATGGATTCCTTGTATAGTGGACTGAAGGCTCTTGAAGGCCAGTTTACATACAAGAAAGGGAGGGGAAAATTGTTTGGTACTGAAGAAGCGCCAGCTCCAATGGTTCGCATAGAGAAAGATACATTTGTTTTGGTAGATGATGTACTAGTCCTACTTGCAAGAGCTGCCATGGAACCATTACCTCCAAAGGATGAGAAGGGCCCTCAAAATCGCACCAAGGTCTGTCACTCTAGCTTACATAACCCTTGGGGGCTTTATTATGTAAGTTGAGTCATAAATACTTAGGGTTGAGAGGGAGAACGTTTAGAAGTGATGAGTATTTATTTCCAATTGCATCTACTGGATTAATAAAAATTTCAACTTTATATGCAGGATGGAAGCTCTGGAGAGGACTTCAATAAAGATTCAATTGAACGCGATGAAAGGCTTCTGACTGAATTGGGTCGTAGAACCGTAGAAATATTTGTCCTTGCCCATATATTTAGGTAGCATTTTTTGTGTGTCTTACCTGTTATATTTGTGGGTTATCTCCGGACTGCTAAGCTGGGCTAATAATATGGTGTGTCTCTCCTTGTTTGCAGCAATAAAGCTGAAGTTGCCTATCAGGAAGCTGTTGCATTGAAGAGGCAAGAGGAACTCATTCGTGAAGAAGAAGCAGCATGGCTGGCTGAAACCGAACAAAAGGCAAGACGGGGTACTGACAAGGAAAAGAAATTAAAGAAAAAGCAGGTTTCTTTCTAGGCACATCTAATCTCATAACTTTCAGAGCTCCTCCTTCTGTGAATTCAATTTATGCGCTATCCTGCTGCATTGTATATACATTGCTTTCAATCGTTTGTACTACTAAGCTTAACCCTCTCTTTTTCTCCAGGCTAAACAAAAACGAAACAATCGAAAAGGTTCTGGGAAAGGTAGAGAATGTCGGGCTGGCATTTCTGAAAAGGACAAGCAAGAATTAGAAAACCCTAGTGATGAACAGGAAAGCTCCATTGTAGAGGAGGTACAACCTGTGCCTGGAAAGCTTGATATACTGGAAGATGTTTCAGATGCATCTAATTCACTGGACTGTATCAGTGAAGTTCTTCTGCCTGATTCAGAAGACCGAGACACTAGTCCAGTTAGTTGGGATACTGACACATCAGAAGCACATCCTTCAGTCGATGCTAGTGGCAGCGGAATGAACAGCCTTTCTTTTTCTGCGCAAGCTGAATTATCAGACAAAAAGGGTCTGTCTCTAATGGATGATAGTTCCTCGACGTGTTCCACTGACTCGGTCCCTTCTTTGGTGACAAATGGGCCGTACAGGGGGAGTGGTTACAGGATTCAAAAACCGCGTGGCAGGTAAGCATGTGAATTATGCTTTTCTGAAGTTTTAATGTAGATAATAAGGAGATCGCTTTTGACTGGGTACACGTGTAGAGGAAAGAACCAACATGATCGTCATATTTGGGCAATTGAGACGGGTAGTCAGCCTTCAGGACAAGGCAGTGATGCAGGGGACCAGAGTGATGTTTCTGGAAGTAGTAAGCCTGGTGAATCTGAATCTGAAGCTGTTGTTATGTCCCTACAGGACCGGTTAAATTGGCTTGAGCACCACATGTTTAAGAAGGTGGCAACACTGTTTCTATCTGATTTCTGATTGTCTCTACTATATGTTTTTTTTTTTTCTCAATATCAGTTTATGTTATCATGTATATTATATAGGAAGAAGACGCCGATTCACTGCATAAGAAACTGAGTGCGAAGAGCCAAGTTGGAACTGAAACAACCCTTAAAGACAAGAAATCAGCTGTACCATCCTCTGCCCAGAGCTCTCAAATAAATCTTCCCACAAACGTTCAAAAGAAGCCTGATTACCGGAGTAGTGCCATTATGGGTGCAGCTTCTGTTAAACAGACATCTTTAAAAGCTGTACCACAGACTGAGAGGGTCCCACCTGCAAGTGCCTCAAAAGCCGAGGTTCAGAAGCCTGTCTCGCCAAAGCCAACTGAAAAGGCGACAACACAGCCAGCTCCTGTGATGTCAAGGCCCTTAAGTGCTTCTATAATCCCAGGTTCTGTGCCTTCTTCTCCTTCTGTTTCTACAGTTCAAACAGCCTCGCCTCATTCCCATTCCATTAGTACAGCTGGACGGTTGGGCCCCGGCTCCTCACCAGCCACCCGTAGTCATCCTCCCCAGTCTTATATAAATGTCATGATGGGTAAAAGCGCGTCACCAATTACTTCCAGTTTCTCTTATCCCAACTCTCCATATTCTTCAGGAGTTAATCCATTCCCAATACATCCACAACCATCTCCCTTAGTTTCTGCGCCTTCTTTTGTGCCACTAAGCTCAGAAAGGTTTTATTCAAATACAATCAACTCGGGCTTTCTTCCTTTCAGCACAGTATCACAAGATGCCTTACAGGATGGTCCTTTGTGGATGGAGGGTTCTCAAAGGGAAGCTGGAAGAAACATGCATTATAATTCTCCTCGACTTGTTCAAAACCTCGACTTACTCACATCAACGCATGATGGGACCCGGGTACGGTTAGCCACCATATTTCCGGCAAGTACATCAAGTTCACAGACCCAAGACTACCCTCACCTGGATATCATCAATGACTTACTTGATGATAAAATTGTCATAGGGAAGTCCGCTAGCTCGTTAAATAGACAGTTCTCTCTTCCAGAAATTACTGGCTTATCTGGTAATATGGAATCATTGAACGGGTCTTGCAGGTTTGAGCGAACAAGGAGTGCACAGGATGGTGGGTTCCAACGGGGCTATAGCTCTTCTTTTGGTGGTTATGAACCGGTTATGGATTTTATTCCATCAGCTAGTAGCCATCTAACGTATCTAAGTGGACAAATTGATGGGTCAATGCCTAACCAGTGGCAGGTGGGCTCTGATCTATCTTACCTTGGGATGGGAGGCTCAGAATCTGATGGATATCGGTATATGAATCCGGAATATTTGAATATGGCATGTGGGATCAATGGCTATAATGTCTTCCGGCCTTGACATGGACGCCGAAAATGTAAATGAGGGCTTGGAGAGGAGTTAAGACTGAAGAGGGCCGAAAAAACCAGTGGGTATACTTTTCCCGCTGTAATAATTTCAAGTGTTCTTTTTTCGGAATGGGTTGTAATCCTTTTCGCGACAATACAAATTTGTAAAAGAGTATTACAGCCTTATTTACTTATGTTATTAGCCATTACAAGGAAATTTAGTTCGGTTTTTTGGTTTATGGCTGAAGTAGGAAAGATAATTGCAGTTCTGCTGGAAATTTGGAATCGAGCTTTCTTATAAAACGCGGTTTATGTTTCATGCAGCTACTGAAGTTCATTATCTCAAGTAAAAAACTACAAACTTTTACAGACACTTTTGCCTCCTTAAATTAGCATACTTTTAGATTTTAGCCTCTTTAAATAAATTATAACATTTCAGAAATATCATCTAAGTTACTTTTCCTCGAAGTCATAATTTCTATGTTGGTGGTATGCGCTGGTTTCAGCAATACTTTCTCCTAAAATATTGTCTTGTAAAAACCCTTTCAACTACCGTCACATAACGCTAAAAGAAGCCATAAATGAGAGAAATTGAGACCCAATAATAGTTGAGAGGGGGGGGGGGGGGTATTTCTAAAAGATAATCAATTGAAGGGGTTAAGTGTAATATGATAGTAATTTAAGGGGGAGATGTATAATTTTATCCATTATTTTATTAATGACAAATTAAAAACTTAGACGAACGTGATTAAATAAGATATCCTGAATCTTAGATTTAGATGATAATATATAGAAAAATTGTATAATTTGAAGAGCTAATACATACGTAACTTTAAATATAAAAAATATGAATAGATGATGATTTATTATGAATATTAGTTTGACAAGACGAAGAAAGTGGACAATAGAAAACACTGGTAGATTTCAAAACCCACCATCGGCATGAGAGTTATGACCCATTCAATGCAGTTGAAAATTTTATGAGGAAGAAACCAAGTAACCAGCTGAGCCCTAAGTCCTAACCCATATGCATAAGTAGTATAAATAGAACTACTTTCTTATGAGAAACATGATTTATTGTCCCTACTCTTATATTTTTTTCTCTCTCTCTACCATGAGGCTTCTCAAATATGTTGTCGTGGCAATGATACCAGCACTTGTCTTTCTCTTACATGTTCAGCCAGGCAAAACAAGTAGGTTACTATCCATGCATGAAGAAGAAAGATCAGAGTTGGTAAAACAACGTCGGAATCTGCATGAGCTTAAGCCACAGTCTCTCGTGAAGGGAACTGTACCATCCTCTGACTCGTCAGGCTGCACCTTCATCCCCGGAACCAACGGACCTGGCTGCCCACTACTCCAGATCAAGAACTATAGGGCTTATCCGACGTCTCATGGCAGCTACACCAGCTCATTGATCGTTACATAATTATGCTTATTAATCTGCATGCGAAGTTCTTTGATGAATTGTATAACAGCTACTATGTGTATCAAACTATCGATTATCATGTCTCCCTTATTCAGTTGATTGATTGATTCTGTATCACAGTTCTTTATTGATCTGCATGTTCATAGAGAGTGTTATCATTGTTTCTAAATAACAGAAGATTTCCTTTTATATGTAATTTATTTTTTATATATACGCGGCTGATAATTAAATAATAAACATGATGCCTGCATTCTTCTCATAAGTATGTTCGATTTTTCTGCAAAAGCGCCACGCCGCCGTCTCGAGATCGATAAATATGAATCAAGCACAGGCTTCCAACTAAAAACCAGTTATTTCTCTTCACTTCTGATGTTGTACGGTATTATCAACAAACTAAACGTATGAATATGCGTTTAATACTGAACATGATCTAAATTTCAAGTAATTTTGGTAAATACCCACTAATCAGAGAATAATATTCATAATTATGGCTGCTTTTTTAGGCTTAGAATTACGTATGGAACTGTAAAATTTGGTTGTTTTATGACCGCTAGCTATAGTATCGATTCAAAACTGTAGCTATGCGACATTCGATAAAACCAGTTGTTTTATGACATTCAATAATTTATTTATATAATATCTCGAGGCATTCTTGTATTTATAGATAGTGTAAGACTATGTGACACAAGTCATCAAATTTTATTATAATAATATGTAGGACTTATATATAATAAACAGAAAAATTGTAGGAATTATATATAATAAATATTAAAAAAAAATAGTAAATAATATATAGAGATAGAATATAAATAGTAAATAGTAAAATAGAAAAATATAATTAAAATACGTAAAACAAAAAATGTACTAGAATAACAAAACAAAATATTAAACAGAATATAAATAAAATAAATAATTAAACAAAAGATTGAAAAAATTGATAATCAAACCGAGATCTGTTATGTAACAGTTTCTTTAAAACAAATTTGTCACCTCACATCAATATAGAAAGTTGAACGACGTCTGTCTTTCAGGATTCAACGGTGACAAATAATAGCAGCTCACCACCGAAACTATTCCGGCGAACTCAAAAAAATGGCTCAAACTCTACAACACTGAAAACTTATAACTTTAAAAGGAAGAAAGGAAAATTGAGAGAAACTTTATTTTCTTGGTGTGTTTTCAAATGAAATAAAGCTATTAATTTATAGGCTTATAAAGGATATGAAATTAATGAGAATTTAAAGTATAATTTAATATGAGTTTGATAAAAATTTAAATCTGATGAAACTAAAAATTAAATAATATTATTTCATCTTCATACGTTTAAGAAAAAAATAATAATAATTCAGAAGAAAAACAAAATGAGGGCTACAGTCCGATCCTGGTTTGTAGGCGCATGCAAGAGAAATCATTCTATTTTATATTTTATTACTTATTAACAAATGTATAATTCTATATAAATACTCTCTCACTAGTTATTCTTTTCAATATGAGATACAATTTTTCTTATTTATTTTTTCTACTTCAAACCATTATAATAGTTACACTTTGAGATTTAATTTCTTATTTATCAATTAATCATTTTGAGCATATTATATACCGATTTAAAATTATTACAGAGGAGAGTCTGAATCAATTTTAACATTTTATTTACACGAAGTGAGTTTGACTCAAAATTAAATATAAATATAATATATTGAAATATAAATTTTCTAATATAATATAATTATATTAATATTATATATTTATTAAAATAATATTTATAATTATTATAAAATTTAGTATGATTAAACGTATGATCATCCACTACAATAATTTTTCTTATATTATATTATCTCTAAAATTATTCAACTTGGCGAAACTTGCACGCATATATACGAGTTATTATTCAGAAGGCTTCCGATAGTAGCAATCGGTGGAGACGGTGGAAAAGGAATTGGCAAAATGATAGTAAAATAGTATAAAGATAAAAAAAATTAATTTAAAAAATAAATAGATCAAAATGATATAATTTTAGTTTAAAGTAAAATTTAAAATTTAAAATTATTTTATACGAAATTAAGAGATTAGTTATAATTATTTTTAAAAAAAATTAAGATATTAATTATAATTATCGAAATGGAGTTAATCCTAATATCTGTTTGCGTTTTCGTTTTTAATTGATGTCGTCAAAAATAGATAAGCATGAAGGAAAAGCAGAAACGACACGACATGAAATCTGTGTTGCTGACTTGGCTCTGCATGGTTTAACCTTTGAAATTGGAAATAACACGAAACGCCCCGCATGGTCTATTATAACTCTAAATCCAAACATTGACTTTCATTTCTTTTTCTTTTTCTTCGTTTTCTTCATTTTTATTTTTTCCTTTTCTTCTATATACAATAAGTAGACCTAAAAAAGTTGTTGAATAGCCGGCCGGTCTGCAACCCAAGAAAATAAAAGAAAAGGAGAGGGAGAAGGGGTGGTGCATGCTAATTTGGTCAAAGGATTAAAATAAAATAAAACCTGTCTCCCATGCACTAAGCAGTCAGCGATTACGTAAACTAGATATATCGAATACGAATATGTATATATATAGTGTATTGTATTGAAACGTACGTACAGGTAAGAAGATAATTACAGGGAATTTTGATTATATACTATAAAACTGCAGGATTAGGATATAGTTTTTGGGGATCGGAGCTATGTATGATGTAGATCAAGGAGATCGTATCGGCGGCAGTGCGTCAAGGACGACAATGTCCACCCTTAGAAAACACTGGAATGTGGGTGCATTTGGAAGGCCCAGAAGGTGGCACTCTAGCTCTGTGCGACACAACGAAGAAACGTCCCTCATCATCATCATCATCATCATCATCATGTAGCTTAACCTTAACAACTCCTAATTTTAGAGGCCTCGACTTTGCAATTATAGGAATATGAATCGAGCTCCAGATAATCAAAATGAGGATCAACATTACTTTCGACATCTTAGCAGTTAATTGATGAGTGTTGTTTCCACAGTGTTTCGCTTTCGTATATATATATATATATATATATGTACGATCAAGAAAGAGTGAGGTGTGATTTGTGAAAGAGAGTTTTATGGGTTGTGATCATAGAATGTAACACATCTATATATATAGAGTGATAATGGAGAAATGTAATGGAAAGTTATGCAGAGACGGTGAAGTCTTAATAATTACTTACTAACTACGTAGCAATTGAATTTTCTGTTTCTCGCATTCATACATAAACAGTAACGAGTAAAGTCTATGTTATATAGCAGTGCAATTAGGAATTGAGTTGACTTAGCTACTCTCAAGTTGAGAAATTGTACCATTTTTGTACAAATTTACAAAGTATGATAATAAATATATTAACTTAAGACTATTTTTTGTGTCCCAGGCTTTATACACGTATGCAGTTCCAGTGTTCTTGAAAATGCTAAATCAAGTGATATATACGAAGAATTTTCAGGGAACATTGATCTTGTTTCTTCAACATCAGATCAGGATAAGTATCTGATTCATTCGTCCATGGGATATTAAATTGCAATGAAAGCTTACCAACCGACTTTCTTTCAAACATTTTGTTGGGACAAATAGGGGGGGCCCATATAGCAAATTGTCCCTGCTAATTCCAACTCCAACATTCTTATCTTTGAAAAATCTTAAACAAATCAGAAATCAATTGTGTCTATCTGTCTATATTACCCAGTATTCATCACATCACATTATTGAGCATAGCAAATGGGAAAGGAAAAAAAAATGAAGAAAAAAAAGTAGTATTCAGTATTCACAATCAGCAGCAGCAAAAATGAAACATATTGTAATGAATCAAGCTTCAGTTCTGTTCCTCCAACACTTGCTGCTCTCCCATCACATTCTCAGATTTTTCCAGAACTACCTCGATCTGGGAAAACAAAACGCATTAAATAAAATCAATCAAACAGATAATGCAGGCTGATTAGTAAATTAATCACCTTAGCTTTCATAAGCAGACGTTTCCCATCCTGGCGAGCCACAGAGGAGATCCCGATCTTCTTTTCGACTGCGAGCTTATCGTGCTTCAGAATCTCTGAAATGGAGACTACAACCGGAATAGCTGTAGAATTCAACATGAGTGGAAAGAATGTTCAAGATCATGAGTATGTCAAAAGTAAAAATCAAGGCAGGAAATAGGAAAAAAAAAGGATGGAGGAACAATATGTAGTTTGTATAGTACCCTTGCCTAAGGCACAGAGCTCCACTCCTTTGTACAGTTTGATATACTTCTGCAATTAGCCAAATTAAACATCAAGAAAGGAGAGAACTCTTAACCTTATATATTTATCAGTCAATGTAAGGATGCCAAATTTTCTCGACAATCAAACAAACCATAATCAAGAAAATCTCGAAGAAAATGGAGTGGAGGTTGAACAGAGAGAGGTACATGTGAAAGTTAGATATACCTTAGCAAGATTGAGGTAGAATAAGAAAGGTTTCTTGGTGTTGGAGACGTGAATTAAATTCTTTTTCGTGGGCTTAGATGCTGCAGCACTGGAGCTGGAAGGTTTCTTCTCCTCATCAAGTCCTTGATCAGCGCTGAAAATTTCAGTCTCCTGATCCTGAACATCATCAAATCCTTGATCAGCGCTTGAAAGTTTAATCTTCGGATCGCCTTTATCAAATTCTTGATCAACAGTTGAAATCTTGATCTCCGGATCGCCGTCATCATGTTCTTGATCAGTAACGGGAATTTGGATCTCCTTATCGCCATTTTCAAATCCTTGACCACCACTGGAAGCTTCGATCTTGTGATCGCCATTATCGAATCCTTGACCAGCGGAGGAAATTAGTTCGATCTTCTGATCACCATTGTCGAATCCTTGATCAGTACCATTACCGAATCCTTCATAGGCACTGGAAATCTGGATCACCTGATCAGAATCAGAAACAAGAACTAGATTCTTGTTTTCGCTGGATTCAATGCCCTCTGAAACTACTTTACTCACCTCCATTATAGCAAATCCCACTCTGAAAAGCGTGAACTGAGAACAAATTTTATGGCACTCGAAAAAAGCTCTAGTCGTTTTGAGTAGAAGTACGAGGGAAGACGGAGTGAAGGAGCTTTATATAAGGTCGAAGGAGAAGCCTGCTTGAATGCGATATTTGGCGGTTTATTTCTAACTGTATAGTTACGCTAACTGTATCTGGCAGTTACGTGATTTCCATTGGATAACTAATTTTTAGGCCTAAACAGAATCATAATCCCATTATCAACAAATTAACTGAAAGTATTTTCTGCTGTACCAGTACGACGTGTCATTCAACATAAGTCGAGAATGACGACGATATGTCGTCACAGATGATGACACGTATGCATCAATCAAGTCCGTCCGATCTACAATCTAAATTTAATTTAGATTGGACGGGAAGCGGGAACCATATGATGACCGCTTCCCGTCCAAGATTTAAAAGAATGGCGTGATATGAGGAAAGGGTGGGCCCCCACCTAGAACTTCCTTTCCGCCACCTCATTGCCTTCCATCTCCAAGCTAATTCTGTGCATCCAACCAACGGCCACGTTTTGTCTCGCCCGTCTCATTTCATTTGTCCATAATTTGAGTTAACCATCCGTACATGACCTGAATGTAATAGATATCTAATTAGCTGAACTCATCCGCGGTTATCCGGCCGTCAAAAGTATTAAGATTTTAGATGTGATTTATTTTTAAATTTATTAAAAATTTATAAATATTTTATTAAAAATTTATCATTAAAAAAAAAAAAACCTTAAATATTTAATTTTTTAATAAAAAAAATATGAATTAATAAATTATAAATTTGTTAGGTACTTAGGTGCCTAAGTACCTAACAGGAATCTTATAAATAAAACTATATAGATAACTAAGTAAGTAGGTGTATATAATATGATAGTTGAATTCTCTAGTCTCTTCAAATTAAATTCGGTGAATCCAAACAAAATTTGTGGTTAGACAGAAAGTAATACTTATATTATACATAAATAAATAGTTGCATGGTAATTAATACATACATGGTTTCAAAAAATAATTAAAAAGGTATTAAGGCTTAATCAAAAGGGGTTAAGCAAGAATAATCAAGGGTGGGGTCCACGTAATTATTGGATGGCCATTGCTTTTTGGTTAAGCTATCAACCTCTCTTTCTTTCAATTTCAAAATTTTCTTTTTATTAGTATAAAATTACAGCTTTATATAGTGTATTAGTTTAATCACAACCTCATTAAAAACTTTGGTTAAAATATTAAGATATACTATATTCTTCTGTTGCAAATATAAATGTAATTATGCTAATAGCGGGTAGCCGTCAATACACGGCGTTTCAAAACCGACGCCGTAATTCGCATATAAAATGAAATAGGCAAGCGAAACGCACCGCACCCCCCCGTCACCGTTTTACGCGCACTTCTCGCTGCTCCAGCTCGACAAGGTAACAGCTTCCCTTCTTCTTCTTCTTCGACGAAACAGATTTCAAAAAATCTTGTAAATCTTACCCAGACTTTTATATTATCTGCGTCTCGATCTGCTCTTCTTCGTTCGAGAATGTAATGTAGCTTAGAAAGAAAAAAATATATCGTACATTCATGGTTTGATTTGATCTGTTCTTGCATAGTTCAATGAAGAGCCTTGTTTGGATTCCGAGAAAATAGATAGGGGAGTAAAATAAATGCCTTGTTTGGATACAGAGAAAATACAGGACTGGAAGGAAACTCGTGCGGGGGGGGGGGTAAATCTGGGAATTTTCAAATGGTTAAAAGTCCATAACTTTCTAGTCCTATATGCCAAACGCTATTTTGTTGTCTTTCAAGCATTTACGTATATATCGATTGTCATCATCCTAAAAGCTGCGTGTTTCAATTGGAATTATTCTAAAAATCATAAAATGGCCCCCCCTCTTTTCCCCTTTGTTGTTTGTCCTAAAGAGTATCAACTCATTTTGTATTTTGTATTTGGTATTAATATCATCTACTAGTGATTTTTGGTAGCAGTTTCATAGTTTCGGAAGCTTAGGAAAAATCGTGATGATATGTTCCCATTTCATGCATTCATTTTGAGGTTAAGTTTCTTCATTGCAGTCTCATGGAGATAGAAGTTATGGATGCTTGCACGGACAAGGAACCTGATTGTGTAATAATATATGCTAATGGAGGAGTTTCCCATGATTCAAATTATGACATCATCGCCACCCCTCAAGATGTTATAGAGCCATTCGATCAGATCCAAAGCTCTGATGATAAAGAATATGATGTGAAGGAGTGTACTGCTGAAAAGCCAGTTGAGATAACCGTACTCAGTGCTCACGATGATAATCTTAAGAAGGAGCAGAATGAAGTAAGCTTAAATTTTGAAAACTGTCTGATAGAGGAGAAGATTCTGGTGGATATTCCGGAAAGAAAAGACAATGATAAATCTTTTGTATGTGTGAAGGCGATAAAACCTTCTTCTGGGAATTCTAGAACAAAGCATACTGTTCCTCAGCCGTTTGCCTTGGCAACTGAAAAGCGTGCTTCATCTGGTGTAAAGAAATCATCTATTACAAACAATATGAGGCATTCTACAACCACAAAGCCGAACCAGGTGAAACCTTATGAACGTCCATTTATAGAGCTGATGTGTTCTATGCTTTGTTTATTTACTAATAGTACTAAAGATTATGCTTGCTTTTCTGCAGCCAAAATCACATGTCGTATCAAGGAAGCCATTGCAACCGACTAATAAGAAGCATCCTGATGAGGAAGACTCTTGTTCTGTTACTTCCTCGTATCCTCTTTATCTCTTGCAGTCCAAACTACACTCACTTTACACACCACAGTAATGATTATTTAACTATACACATAGTTTAAGTAATTTCAAATCTATATGTCTTTCTTCTCTGCAAGTGAGATATCCCTTGATTGTGAATTAGTACTTCATCCTCGAAGATTTATAAGAACAATACAATGGTCGCTTCAGCTCCCGTGTTCAGAAGCACGGAACGTGCAGAGAAAAGAAAAGAGGTATACCCATTTTTTAATTTAATCATGTGAAGTTCACTTTACATGCTATGAAAAATGAGTGTTGTTGTATCCATCTGAAGTTTTATTTGTATGTTTAGTTTTACTTAAAATTAGAGGAGAAACAGCAAGCCCTTCAGGCCGAGAAGAGTCAGAGTGAAGCAAGGACCAAGGTATATAATATATGATGCAATCATTCTTAACTACGACTATGAACTATTCTCCAATTAGTTTTCCTTTGGATTTAAGGAAGAGAGAGAAGCGGCAATTAAGCAACTGAGAAAGAGCTTAACTTTCAAGGCAAACCCAATGCCAAGCTTCTATCATGAGGGGCCCCCACCTAAGGTGGAGCTAAAAAAGGTAATTTCTTATATTGACAGAAACATAACCAACTACAGGAATCTATTCTTCTAATCTTCTATCGTGATGCCTCAAGTTTCTGTTCATTTGCTTTGTGTACTGAAATCCCAGCTGCCTCCTACGCGTGCAAAGTCACCTAAGCTAGGAAGAAGAAAGAGTTGCAACAATGAAACAGTTGACTTATCAGAGGAAGACAAAGCAAGAATAGCTTATTTGAAGCGAAATCATCCTAGTATGGATAGCTACAAAGGAGAAAGCAACAGAAAACATTCCCCTAAGGATCAGAGAAGCATCCAGAATGGTAATGGGTTTAGTATTTTAGAAGATGAACCAGAGAAAGACGGAGAATTATACGAGGTGGGTTCATACAGCACATATGGCGAAGAACATGTTGGCGTAACTGTTGAGTTCTGAGTTTTTGGGTGAGATTCTAATTTATATGCGAGAGAAGTCTCCGGTGTGCATGTTATTTATTCTCTTCAGTTTGCTTGGACTTGTTGCTCTGATTTCATTCTGTAATTTAAATTTAAAATTTGGATTGTTGTATTTATTAAATTATGTATGTACATTTAAACTTGAGTGTATACATATTTCTTCCATAAATCTTGTTTAAGAAGCTGCCTTTCTTCTTTTCTTTAGGCATGATGAAAAGTAATTTGTTTTCAGTGAAGATCTCTAGTTTGAATGCTAAAGTGACTTCTTAGGGCCCCTAAAGCTTTGCATTGATTATGAAGTTCTTAAAGCAAAAGGAAGAAGGAAAAGAGAAAAAGCCCTTAAGAGCGTATAGTGGTCTAGTGACAGCTTTTGAGAAACAAAATGTTGAAGCTTGTTTTGCCTCATTTCTGGAACCAAACAGAAATTTCTATTCTGAGGCGTTGTACTTTTTATGTCACTTGTCCTGTTCTACCTCAAGCTGTTGATTCTGGCATACTAACACAATCTTGCTTTTCAGATTCTGACCCTGTAATAAAGAAGATGCTTCTTTTGTTACAGTCACTGCACATTTGTGCAAGAAGCTTGATTGGGTAGAAGTAGAAAGTAAACAAGTAAAATGTAGGCTAACCCTGTACGAGTATATATATCAGAAGTAAACACCTTCCTCACACTCTCCTCTCCTCTCCTCTCCCTGTATGAGATAGTTTAGTCGAGGGGAATGCTGTCTGGTTCGAGACCATTCATTTGTACCATAAAAAAACCTTAACATAATGGCCGTCTGAATCGAAAGGTGTCGGACCAGGCTTCATTCCCCCCAACTTCAAAAACTCCCCGCTTCAAAGATCGGACCAAATTGATCTGCCCAGTTAAGTTTTCCTTCTACCCCTTAGTCAATATCCGAAGAGGCTGCTACGCTATAACATTATTTGTATTTATAAAGTATTAATCATAGGTTATATGCGAAAAGTTCTCTCTAAGCCATAATCTTTGAGAGAATCTTAATAATTAAATTATACTGCCCGTTAATGTATAGTTACTAACAATTTGTCCGTGCATTAATCATAAGGATTGAAAATCTCTTGGGCTTGGGTTTATGGAAAAACTGTTGGGCCCAAACAGCTTGGCCCAGAAACTCAGGAAAGGCGGTCTGTATAAGTGGCAGGAATATTTTTTCGATTCTTTATCCCTAATTTCATGTTCTCAAATCTCAAGCGTTCAACCACAACTCTAACAAATTACTCCACGCCTCGACGCACGCGTGTTTGGCAAACACAGCAACTTATTCCCTTCCGACATTACTGATCAACCTCATCTGACGGTTAGTGTACCGCCACGTCAGGGAAACGTAATTTTCAAACCATCCGTTCACCTTTCTCTCTGTCCGTCTCTGTCTCTCTCGTTCTCCCTCTCTATCTCTCTCTCTCTCTGCGCGCGCGAGGAGATGCAACCTGTTCGATCTCTTCCTTAGAGGAAGGATTCATGCAGTTACTGATCGAGTCTAGAAGAGTCGTCTCGCATGTGATCAAGGAAAGCTTTTCTACTTGTTTGATCGCTTAGATCCTGGAAATGGAGGAATCTTTCTTCGATTTAGGGGAGTTCCTGAAGAAGCCCTCGATAATCGAAACATTTGTCGACATTTTGCTATGTGCAGTCCCAATTTGGATGGCCGTGATGATCGGATTGGCGATCGGTTGGTCGTGGAGGCCGCGGTGGACCGGATTGCTCTTCCTTGGGCTCCGGGGAAAGTTCCGGTTCCTTTGGACGGCTCCGCCGGGGTTTGGAGCTCGGAGGCTCTGGCTGGCTTTCACCGCGCTCTCAGCCTTCTCGATATGCAGATCGATTTGGTCAAATTTTAGGGGAAGGCGCAAAAACAATTTAGCGCCTATGAATTCGGATTCAGCCGCGTCTTCGACCTTGGGACATTCCGATGGAGAAAGCAGGTACGTCGTTTCGTGAGGGTTGAAATTTTTCTAGGGTTAATGTGCTTGAAGAATAGAACTTTAGCTATCTAGGAAAGAAGGAAAATTTGGATGATATTGCAGTCTTACGCTCTAAAAGAGAACACTATTACGGTATTACCTCCTTCATATGTAATGTTCAATTGTTAAGTCGGATTACTAGCTCCTTTTGTTTGATCCTGACTTCTCAAATAGCCAAAGATGTAATGTAGACTTACAAAGGGTTAGCTTTCCCGCAGCCCAAGCAAAAGAGATGCAGAGATGGAGCAGAGCATTGTTACAGAAAATGATTTAGAACACCTATTACAACTTCTTGAAGGGAGGAATAGAGAGACGGAATGGCAAAGCCTGATGGATAGGTCTGCCACAAACTTTAGCTACCAAGCTTGGCGCCATGACCCTCAGGTAGATATCAGCTTAGATTATGGTTACATGCATTTTCTGTCTTTCTTAGATGAGACAATTGGATTTGTGAAATTGGCGTTTTTATTTTCTTGCTCTACTTGTTTACTTCATGCATCTGTTACCCTTTCTTTTTGTGTTATGGATTATTCCCTGATATTCATAAGACTTATTGCACGTCTGATTTACTTATACAGCTAATGCGAACTAAATGCGATTACTTATTGAGGATCTTATGATTTTCAATATTGCTAATTGAATGGAGCTCATGACCCATGTAGTTTCTATTTGCATATATCCTATATGTTTTTGTCAGAGCCATAGTATGACATGACATTTGTGTGCTATATACTATTCTATGGGCAATGCATTTTCTCAATAATCTTTTTGTAGACTATAGTCTATCTCCCCCATTGTTCATGTGCAAAAAGGGAATCTTGGACCTGATGGTGGTTTTGTTTATCAGACGGGCCCCACAGTTTACTGCAGTAGAACTGTCTTTGAAGATGCAACTCCAGAACTGGTGAGGGATTTCTTTTGGGATGATGAATTTCGGCCTAAATGGGATCCCATGCTTCTGTATTTTAAGATGTTGGAGGAGTGCTCAGATACAGGGACAAGCATTGTTCACTGGATTAAAAAGGTTAGTAGAACATGAAGATATCTTGGTTTGCAATAATATCGTTACGTCCACAACATCCATGGATTGATTCAACAATTCTTGCCTTCTATATGCAGTTCCCCTTCTTCTGCAGTGATAGAGAATATATCATTGGTCGAAGAATATGGGAGGCGGAGAACACTTACTATTGCGTGACAAAGGTACTGGTTGACAGTTGACACATCTAATCTTTTTACACTACTTTTATAACACTCTCTCTCCTTACTTGCATCTGTAAAAGAACATTTATTGTGTCTGAAAATTTTCAGTCTCTTACACCTTAAATTTACTAACATAATTAACATATCTCCATTCTTGAGGCTCTAATTGATGAGTTTAACCACAAAACTACAGGGGGTGCCATATCCAGGTATACCCAAGCGTGAGAAGCCTAGACGTGTGGATCTTTACTTCTCGAGCTGGACCATCAAGGCTGGTAAGAAACAAGACGAGAAATCAATCTCTTATGAAAATTGTTGGGGCTGAGATTACAAGTATTTTACATCTTCCTCATCATTTGCCAAATTTGAATGATTGCAGTTGAATCCCGTAAAGCAGATGGACAGTTGTCCGCCTGTGAGGTTACCCTTTTACATTATGAAGACATGGGGATTCCAAAAGATGTGGCCAAGCTGGGAGTCCGTCATGGAATGTGGGGGGCTGTGAAGAAGTTGCACTCTGGCTTGAGAGCATACCAGAATGAGAGGAAATCAGATCTTGCTTCTAATTCTATCTCCAGATGTGCACATATTGCAAGAATCACCACACAGCTTTCTTTCAATGGGATCATGGATTCTTCAGAACTACCTGATGAAGAAGGAAATGTTCAAGTCACGGACAAGAAGCAAAAAGACAATGGTGTTGATTGGAAATGGATTGTTATTGGCGGTACAGTAGCTCTTGTCTGTGGACTTCGCACTGGTGCGATAGGAAAGGCAGTTTTATTTGGAGCAGGGAAGAGAATTGCACAAAGATGAGAGCTCATTCTTTTTTTTTTTTTGGTTGGTAATATGGTTTAGATGATCCTTCCAGTTTTATTAGATACCATGATATCTCAACTGTTGTATTTTTTTGAGTAATAGCAGGGGTGTGATGGAAATTTGAAATTGAAACACAGATACTTCTTATGGAATAAAAAATGAAATTAGCAATCATTGCTAATGCTAGAATCCTTTTGGTCAGTGTCAATGGCTACAGTGGCAGGCTAAGGTTACTGGGATCAAGGCAATTTGGACAGAGAGGAAGCTGCCAATCAGTTACTGACACGATGACATTAAATTTGATTTGACAAACAGGGAAAGTAGGGCCAGCAAGTCAACTTGGAATGAATGATTGATGAAGGAAACGGAGTTTGTATCATTCCGTTAAATGGTTAATAATCCAGTTGAAATCAAATAAAGCTTAATTACTTAGAAAAATTATGAGGTGAAGTTGGTCCGGAAGATAATTATACGGGGTGATGTGATATGATATATATAATTATGATTAATTGGTTGATTGAAATTGAAATCAAATATTTATAAATTCATCGATATAAAATTATGATAAAATTTTTGGTAAATTATAGTGAATTTACTTATTTTAATTATATATCAAATTAATATAAATATATAATATAATAATATAGAATTAAAATTAATCCATTTAAGATCTTTAATCTCTCATTTTACCGGTCTATTTTTAAAGCAAACTGTCAATCGAAGTAGGAGCTGTTATCCATTTGACAACGGTGAGTCACTGACCACCCAAATTGCATCATCAAGAGCCCTTTACGATGGATACAGTCCTGTATTATTCAACAAAGACAAACAAGTGCATGGTCTCATGCACTGTCCCAATTTGAAGTCGACAGGCTTGAAAGAAACACCCTTATCAACGCTACACGTTTGCTGGTCCAAAAAACCAAGCAACTCTTAACGGGTTGATCTGATCCGAGTGTTAGAAGCCCAGCATGTCACTCCTGATTAGGCCTCTGCGCAAATATGATCATTTGAGTCCAGTTTAGTCCAATGTTATTATTACCTCTCCCATGGTCCGTTATAGGACCGTGTTACGACATCTCCTTATATATGATGTGGATCATAAATTAAACAGAGTCGTAACCTCTCCAGATGAAGATAAAGACGATGACGACGACGACTGCTCTAAGCCCTTTAAATCATAACACAAAATGACAAAAGGGTGTGTCACATTCTTAGGACCAATTGCCAACTCTTAACAACATTACTCATGATAACAAGACCATGTCCAATTTGTCAATTGTTCCTCATCCCTTTCTGTCGCTTTCCCATTCATATTTAAAGCTTATCAGCTCACCACCCACCTAATCCGTTCTCATCAATTATTCCAAATATGCTTTTCATTTCTAAATAATGCACCACCTGCATCTTTAAAAAAAAGAAGAAAAAAAAAAGGGATTTCTGAGTTAATTAGCTTTTGCTTTGCCATTAATAAAGGTTAAATAATAAATTAATAAGTTTAAAATTTTTTTTTAAAAATTTATCTTATAGAGAAATATACCATTTTTGATTTGTAAACTAATTAGAGATATTTTTCTTAAGGGATTTGAGACGAATTTCAACTATCTCTCTCACTCATAGGTTGGTCATTCTAAAAACGCAATAAGTGACACAATGAGTGATGAGCATTTACTAATAAAATGTATATACACCCACTTATGATATAACTCTGATATCATAATAAATTAATAAATCCAATAATTTTTTTCTTAAATGACTGATGGATTGAAATAGTCTAATGGACCTAGGAGGGCCATACGGGTTTGTTATGAGAACACCCGGCTCAAGGGTTATGTGTGCAAGGGGGGCTATAAAGCCCATGTAGATGTGTGATGGCGTGCAACCCATGCAACCTATCAGCTTGTTTCCATTGTTTGCTTTTCTTGTTGTCTTGCGGCCTTGTTAATTCCTTAATTCTTAGGTACTTAGAATACGTAGTTTCCTTAATTTATGTTAGGGTTTGTTTTCCAATATAAAACCCATTGTAGTTGCTTTTCGGATTTTTATGCAAGAATTATATTCCGAATGTAAAGCGTCTCTTGACACCATGAGTCAACAATTAATGTCTCATAATATCGTGAATTAGGAATCTCGTCCCTACGAACATCGTTCAATCAAAATTCTTGTAAAGAAAGACATAATTTTTGACTTATAAACCAACTAAAGATCTTCTCTATAAGAAATTTGATACAAATTCCAACATAGAAAGCAAAGCCTGACAAGGACAAGAATTGACCTACAAATGTATATAAATCAGGTTTACCGTTCTTGTTCTTAATTTGTTGTCATTGATATTTGAATTCATGAATAAATAAACAAAAAGTTATGACCACAACCCATAAAACAAGGGTACTATCATTCCGATATAAGGGCAGATTTCATCATTGTTTTGTTGTCCTTGTTTGTCTATATTCGTAAATCTCAGTCGTCCATACTTATCCAACTGATTCTACAATTGCCACATCAAAAGCAAAATGAAGAGAGAATATTGTATACTATTTTTATACGGAAGTCGAATACGAGCTGGTAAAAAACGCTATTTCTCTCTTCTCATCTTTTTTTCTCTTTCGCTCAGATAACTAATAAGAACCGCTCTTTATTATTATTATTTTTCTCCTTCAAACGAACAAAGTAGACTCTTATGGTCTTTTCCTATCCAATTTTGATCGACTCCTTTACTAATTTCTAATCCAATTTTTTCCATTTTTGAAGTTTAGAAATGGAAAATGACAAAGAAGGGTATGAATCGTCGAGTTCTCTTCTGACCGAAAACTTACATCGAGTTCTTGGTATGAATCGATAACTCAGACCTAAAATTCGGTTCAGACCAGGAACTTAGACTGAGAACCCAGACCGAGAATCTAGATCTAGAACTTGATCTGGACTGGGAACTCAGACCTGGACTAAATTCTTGATCTGAGTTGCCGGTCTAGACCGAGAACTCGGTCTGAGTTCTTAGTCCAAACTGTATCCTAGCTCTAAATAGTGGCTAATAAAAAATGTAAATAAAAATATTTTTTCTTAATCGCTCTTTCTTTAGCTTCCAGATTCAAACTCGCTGACCCAGATCGGTCAAAATATTTGAGTGTCAATGGCCATCGTCAACATTTAGAGAAAATGAGAGAAAGAGAGAGTTGCAACTATGAAGAAAATAAGAAAGAGAAATATGTTAAATACGACTCATAAATTAATCGTATTTGAAATCAAATTAACTATATTTAGGTCGAATCAAGTTTTTAATATTTCTTGCAATGTGACACTTTACTAATTATTGAATCAAAATAAATAGCTAAAATATTATTACAAAGATAAATATAAAAAGAATAAAAAATGACTGAATCTGTTTTTTCTAATATATATTGTAAGAATTTTGTGGTTCAAAAAAGGGAGTTAACTTAATAAGATTATGTATAAAGAATGAAAGTAATGATTAGAGTGATTAACGATGTATTTAAACTATTACTGGGGTAGTTTAGTTAGTTAATTATATCGTTGATCTTAATTTAAGAGTCTAATGAAGATAATAAACTAGTAAGCCTCGGGGTAGGATGTGGATCTGTGACCGCTTTTATTCCATTTTGTAATAAGAAAAAACAGCCACATGCTTAATACAAAGCAGCAAAAGCAACGTTAGAAAAATGATATTAAATTTTGAAAAATTAAATAAATTAAAATGGGAACTGTAACGATTGGCTTAAATTGAACCACGTGGCAATATTGCTATCCTCATGTACATATCTCTGTCTCAGAATCTTACGAGAAAGCAACGGAGATTCATGGAACTGTGACTGTTGGACACTCATCCGTTCCACTTATCCCCTCTTCTCTTCTCTCTCTCTCTCATACTCTCTGATAAAATTGAGCAGCTGTGTATTATAAAGAAATGGAAGAAGGGCAGAGGAAGATCTGAATGGATCTAATGGATAACAGGTTTGCAAGTCTCCACCTTTTCATGCTTTTCAACTTGGGCTTTGTTTTTTCTTTTGTCTTTTTTTTTTGTTCTTTTTTTGGTCCCCCTGCTTCACTGTTTTTGTTGCAGCTCTGATTATATACAACCCTTTCTGCTTATTAATTTTTGCCAAATTTTGTTTTAAGGATTGGTTACTCATTTTCTGATGTATGTGTTCTTTTTTCCTTTTCTGGTTTATGTTTTGAGTGATTTTGCATTTGAACTATGAAGGGTTAGTCATAAGAGCTAGTTCCGATGCTGAGGTTTCTGAAATAAGTAGGTCGGCTTTTATTGTTTCATTTTTAGAATGAAATTTTGCCTGAATCTCTTCACCTTATTCTTAAACTGATCAATTAGCCAATATTTTTTTAATTTTTTATTATTTTAAATTGGTCTATTTCTTTTATAACGAGCACCTCATAAAAGAAACCGATTGTATGATAACGATTTGTGTGTTTGATAACAGAGACTCAATCACTGTGGACCTAATTACAAGTTCAAGACTGGCCAATTAAAACCGACCGTGAAGAAATGGTGAATGAGGAGAATGAAGAGAATGAGAGCATAGAAACCATAATAACTTATGATTTAAATCTTGCTTTGGGTTATTCCAGTACTCCGTATACTAACAACTGGACAACTACAAGACTGAACCATGATGATTCAGGTGCAGGTGCAAATGCAGGTTCCACGTCAGCAGCGGCAGGCATGATTTTTGCGGCCGATGACCCTCTCTCCGAGCTTGTGTGGTCCCCACATTCTGGCTTGACCCTTAAGTGTGCAGATTCCAGTTTCCCCATTAAACGCACCTCCTCCATGTTGAGGGCTACTACTACTACTATCAGACCAAGCAATTGCCGTCACAAGCCCTTGAATTCCCAATTTGTAACTCCCGAAAAACCCCTTGAAGACGAAATTGCCGTCACAACATCTCAAACTGCAGTCTGTTTGAGGAGTGAACAAAACAATGAGGGAGAGGATGTATGTGTTGAAGGATGCAAGTTTTTAAGCTTTGCAGGTGCATAGTACTAGCTAAGAAAATGGATTCCTCTTCTCATTGTTACGTACGATATTTTTATCGAAATGATGCTTTTTATTTTCTTGCAGGTCAAGGAGATGAAGGACTAGTTGAGATACATTCGAGCGAAAAAAATGAACCAAATCCTGATGTAGATGGGGAAAATCTGACCTTGGGCTTAGGAATGGATCCTATTCCGGCATATGAAGTCCCTCCTCTTAATGAATGCAAACCTTCGGGATCTTATCTACCAAATAATCGCAATCTTTCAGGTCCACATCCTTTCGACAAATTGGAATCAACGGCAGAAAACAACTTGCAAAACGTGAATGATACCCCAAATCCTAATGGGGAGAAAAATGATAATGGTAGAATTGTTTTATCTGAAAAATCTAAGAGGACACATTTAGAAGAGGAGTATGCACTGGCCGAATATTCTCCTTCAAACGGTGGAATCCATACGAAACGCAGAAAAGGAAAGGAAAAGGCTTTCTTGGAAGATGTAGAGGAGAGAGCGTCTAAGGAGAAAGATGAAAGCCATGAAAGCGTGGAAAGTTGTAATAGTGCTGGGATTTTTTGGTCAGCAGGATTTGAACAACAACAATTGATTGTTAGTACTAAACGAGTCAAAAGGGAAATCAATGAAATTCCTGCTTCTGCGTTCAACAGAGGCCATGACAGTTCCTTTATGAGTTGGATGTCGAATATGATGAAAGGGTTTACAAAATCTGTTCAAGACGAATCTCCATTTCTTGCTCTTACACATACATTGACTGATAATGAACCCGAAGGGCAACCTAGTACCCAACTCACTACGTGCAAGAAGAGTACGGGTTTTGAGTCTCTTTTTCGGTCCCTCTATGGTCTAAGCACCAAGGGTGAAGGAGCCGGAATGCTCGATGCCAGCTGTCATACAAGAAAGAGAGGTACAGAAACGGAACCAGAAGAAGAAATCTATGATGTTGGGGCCACCCCAAAAGCCTACTCTAAACAACTTTTGGAAAACAGACCGGGCCCATCAAAATCGCATCCTAAGAATTATGAAGATCATAGGATTGAGTTACCAGAGATTGGTCAAAAGAAGGATGAGACAAGCTCAAGTTCGTCTCTGGGTAAGCTTAAGACAAACAGTTCCGAGAATGTTGTAATTAATGCTTGCCATCCTCTTCGAAGCTTGTGGATAACTAGGTTTTCTACGAAAGATCCCGGCCCCATTTCAAGTCAATTAGATCCTTACAAACAAGCTGTTAAAGAAACTGGTCCTCAGTGTTCGGCCGATTGCACTAGACTTATTCCGGGCTCTCAAGCGATTTGTTCTAATGATCTCATTCCGGGATCTCAGAATCGTGTTAGTTGTTCTAATGATCTCAACGACCATTTCCCAGAAGAGTCTAAGATTGTTACCAGTAAAGAATTACAAAGCTATGGAGCCCATTCAGAGGCTTCAGCTGGCTTCAATAGATTCAAAGTGGTCCATAATGATCAGAAATCCAAACATAATTCAAATCACATTATGAATTTTGCAAGGAGATTAGATGCCTTCAGGCACTTTGTCTCATCAAATATTACAGAAATTGAACCGGCCAAATCCATGTCCTGCCCCTTCTGTGGTGTTATAGGTCATGAATTACGAGATTGTTTGGGAATTTCTGGTAGTGAAGCTGAAGTGCTTTCAAGGAATATAACTATGTATAATGGGGGAGTAGAATTTCCTTGTTTTTGCATTAGATGCTTCCAGCCTAATCACTGGGCAATTTCATGTCCAAATACTGGCTTGAAAGATCGAAATCAATTGGAATATTCAGGGAGTGGGGTAAATGCAAATATTCTCGCTAGTCCTACAATTGATGATAAATTGGAGACCGGTCTAAATCTAAAAGTGGGGTCTAGCACTACAAATTCAGTTCAGAAATGCATTGTTTCTTCTACTTGTAGGGAGAAGAATGTTAAAGAAAAGGAGGCCGGACTGTTCGGAATTAACTATGCAGATAAGCAGATCTTAAATGTTCCAGAAGGAGTCTTTCCTGCTGTTAAACGACTTAGGTTATCTCGAATGGATGTTTTGAAGTAAGTATAGAGATTTCCAAAGTTTTTATTTCATTTTTTCAAGAACTATTATTATAATTTTTTGGCATGCTTGTATGGCCCCGCCAGATGGATGAATGCCTACATGCCGATTTCACAACTTGATGGTTTCTTCTTGCGGGTGAGGCTTGGAAAAGGGGAAGAAGGACTTGGTGGCACTGGATATCATGTGGCTTGTATAACAGGTTATCACCTGTAGTCTTGTATGATTAATCAGCTTGATGATGGTTTACTATAGAATTGCATATTTGTTATATTCATCATGGGATCGACGTCTTTGATTTATGTTCCTAGTTGTCTACATCAACAGGGGAGCAAAACACGAAGAATTCCATCTCGGTAAACATTGGGGGGATCAAATGCTTGGTCCGGACCCAGTATATTTCAAACCATGATTTCCTTAAGGTAGTAGACTTTTTCCCTCTAGATGATATCATGATAGATAGCAATACATACATGCATCGATCAATTTCTCTGCTTGCAGGATGAGCTCATGGCATGGTGGTCTTCAGTATCAAGGGATGCCAGCAAAGTTCCAGTTGAAGCAGATTTGATTGCTAAAGTAGAGAAGAAAAACTCGTTAGGCTTATAGCCATTTTGTTCATCAAAACCCAAAAGGTATAAAAGCCAAAAGGAGTTAATTAAATGCCAAATGATACTTTAGAAATACCCTTAAACTATCTTCATCAAATCGTACTTACCCCCTAAACTATCATTTATATTAACCTTAATCTCCCTAAACTACTATATTTTAGAAATATACCCTTGAACTAACCTTATATAATGCCAAAAACAGCCATTAAGAGGAGAAATTATGATCTAAGAGTAGTTGAGGGGTATTTTTAAAATATGGTAGTTCAGGGATAAATCTTATTGGATGGTAGTGTAGGAGTACAAAATATCATTTTCTCTTAATTAAATTTCTTTATGGTCATGTTCATAACCAAAAGTAAAGGTATGAACATTAGAACATGACCATAAAAGTTAAATTAGTATATATAAATATATATATATATAGTTTGGGTTTACAATTTATTTTGTTTGTTTTAGTGACTATTATTTGTTGAAAGTATCCATTTGTTTTTATGAAAATAGTCAACGTAAAAGAAATAATCTTGGTAGCCAAGATCTTGATGGGATGATTGCTTTCTAATCCGACGTGGTTAGATATATTTATAGTAGACTGATTTATTTTAACTATATATATTTATATTAGCGTTTGTTAATGCAAAAGTTCAAAAGAAGCATTGAACATGCATGCCACTGATGACCTAAAGCATAAGTGTATATATATATCATATATCATATATATATACGTAGGGATTGGTTCCTAATCCGATGTAGTTAGTTGTTTCGAAAACGTAATTAGCTTTGTTAAGTTAGTGTGCTTTGTTTGATCTAATAATTTGCCTACTAATTTAATCATAAAGAACCCAACGCACAGTTAGTTAATTATCGAGCTACATGTTTGTTCAAAAGACTTTGTCTGAGTCAATTTAGCTATACAATTAGAGATGACTTCAATTTGACGTAAAGACAGTTAAATGATTGTGTCTCTCTTTCTTGCTTCTGTAAAATTTCAGATACACATGATCATGTCTCTATATAGCTTCTGTTTTCATATGTGAATGAATCTACTACATAAATCATGCATATATCATATATGCTTTGTCTCCCACCTATTAAAACTGGGTGGGATGCATGATTGATCATCACGATCAATATTGTGATTAGTGCATGATCATGTGATTAATGTCTCACTCGTTCCTAATTAGTTAAAAGGAAAACAATATTGTTGTCTTGATATCATTGGACAAACTAAAGTGGCGTAAAGTCAAAAGGGTTAAAGATTATCCATAAGTTATATAACCCTTGGTTAATCTTCTCACGACCTTTATGGTTAGTTAATATACGATTGTCGAGCGTTTTGAAGGCTCATGTTACCCATCAATTACGTAACTAAAGTAGCATCAAACTTCGCTCTGTTAAGGCTTTTGGAAAAGTTGTAAACGTAGGAACAAAATAATGGTGGTGGGGATAGACGTGACATGCAATATTTTCGTATCAATTTTACGTATTATAAAGTAAGGGCATACGCACTTGCATACGTAATGACTTATTTATTTGCTCCTTACAAAATATTCATCTAATTCGTCTCTTCCTTCCTTAAAATATATCTATATATATATATACTTGATATTTGATCATAGGGCATCATTACTATATTAATTTCGAATTTACAAAGCCCCGCTTTGGTTAAAATTCTTCAAGTGGAAGAGAATTATCTGAAATGATATTATAGTAATTGTAAATTTGGGTTTACATTGTAACCGAGTATATATATTTTCTTTGTTCTTTATATCCGAATAAGATACATATAAATAATATCATACTACTATTTTTATATACTTGTTCATGGTATCAGAGCCCTCTCTTCGGTTAACTTCCCTCAACACATTATGCTCGACACCAAATCTGAATCAACCCTCGGATCAAACGAACCACACACCAACACCATGGGACCACTTGCATCAATCATGGCAGTCGCACCCTCTTGCTTCTCTCTTACCAATTCATCAAATAATAAATTTTGTCTCGATCCACCTCAACGAAACAAACTATCTAACATAGAAAAATCAACTAAAGTCCATTCTCATCTCCACTGATCTCGATCACCATATCGATGAGTCTCTTACACCACCACAACTTCTTGCCCAACTCATCCGACAATGGATTTTTTAACTTGGAGAAAATTTGATCGGTTCGTATGCTCAGTTATAAATGTAACTCTCTCTCCCAATACTGCTCACCTTGCCCTTGGATGTGACACCGCTCGTGTTCTCTAGCTCACCCTTGTCGAAGAATATATGTCTCAATGCATGGCCAAAAAATCTCTTATTAGGCACCGACTACTCACGATCAAACAAGGTAACTTACCCATCACTAATTTTCTTACTGCAATTAAGAAAATCACTTATTCACTTACTGCAATTGGCGAACATCTTATTGACTCTAATCCTATGACTCATGTCCTGAATGGTCTACATTCCGATTACCATCACTTCATCACTACAATGGAAAATTGTGATCCTTCTCCGACATTCTCTGAGTTGCGGTCCAAACTTTTAATTCATGAACAACGCCTTACAAGCAGCATGCAATCCACACTCAAGCCACCATCACAAGCAACATGGCAATGCTCTCGCTTTACTTTTAGAACTCCCTTCAGTCCATCAATAGTCGCGGTCGTAGCAGCGATAGTCGTGGCCATGGTGGAGGTAGGCGCAACTTCTCCTCATCATCCGACCTCTGTCAGATCTGTAAGCAAGATGGTCACCTCGCGTCCCGATGCAAATATTGGTACTCATAGTCCCGAAACATCGGTTTCTCTTCTCGCCCACCTACCTCGTAGCTGCCACATCATCCTCAGGCTGCACACCTCTCATCCTAGGTTCATGCCTCTCCTCTTTTCCAGTTGCAGAATGCTGCTCCACATATCACGGTATCTCATACCCTAACAGGATCTTCCTACATCTTATCACATGTTGGGCCCTCCTCTTATTCTCATTTCGCTCCTTCAGCTTATGGGTCTCTTTTGGGCCACCAAACTCCAGTGGGCCTCTCCTCTCAACAAGGCTCCTCACTACCCTTTGCCCACCAGCGGGCCTATGCTGCCTCTTACCTAAATACAATTTATGATTTATCCTATTTTTTCACCTTCAGTTGTCTCTAACTGGTTGCCTGACAGTGCAGCTATGTCTCACATGATGCCGGACCCGAGCATTCTTTAGCATTCTCAACCTTATACTGGATCGAATAATATCATCGTTGGCAATGGTAATTCTTTTCTCATAACCCATACATGTTCTACCATTTTACCCACCTCCTCTTGTCCACTCTATCTCAATAATGTTATTTTTATTCCCGATCTTTCTTGTAACTTACTTTCTATTGGTCAACTTACTCGTGACAATTCTTGTTTAGTCAAGTTCTCACCCTCTCATTTTATTGTGAAGGATCTTAAGTTTGAAGCTCCTCTCCTTCATGTCCCAACTATTGGCAACTTATTTCCGCTTTCCACTACTCCAACCGCCCATCTCTCGTCCCATGTCTCCACTTACTTATGGCATCGGCATCTTGGACATCCTTCAAGTTTTGTTGTTGGTCACATTAGGTCTTCAAGTCTGCATTTACTTTATGATTTTCTTAATGTAAACAAGCTATGTGACAATTGTCACCAAGCTAAAAGTTTTCATCTTCCCTTTCTCCTCGTCTCACTCGTAGTAATTCTCCTTTATTTTTAATTCATTGTGATATTTGGAGTTCTTATCATATTTTATCTTACCATATTTTTAATTCGTAGTAATTCTCCTTTATTTTATTACATTCATAAATGATTACAGTCGCTTCACATAGCTCTACCCCTTCATAAAAATCCGATACTCTCTCTTGCTTTCAACACTTTAAATCTAGAGTCAAAAATTATTTATCTACCTCCATTAGATTCTCTTGTACCAACTTCATCGATACTCTTGTAAACTTGGAATGGACGTAGATAACCGGGGAGATGGAGAAGGGATGTAAGGTAGATAGGTACTATGTGCTCTATCATCTAATCATGGGACGGAAAGGATCACATTTATTGCTAGAAGCATTACAAACTATATGACATTCATTATTCACTTTGTTTTGTGAATGAGTTGATAACTCCTGTCCTGCTTTTTTGGTTGGACAATGAACAACTTAAATTGTGTTGTCTGTTGATCGATGCAACCCATAAAATTGTTTGATTTGATAACACAAATAATTATGTAATATATGTATTTATTTTGCATTTCATTGGAGCCAAGCTTCGCTTATGATCAAACTATTCATGATTTCATATGAACAAAAAGTCAAAGATCATACACAGCTTTAGTTAATCAATTTGAATCTTAGATTTGACCATGTTTTGATTAGTCTTCTTAACTAATAATTGTGCTTTGATTTGTTTGTTGAATGGCAAGTTCTGGGTGTCGAGGCTGAGCAGAAAACAAAGCTTAAGGATTTTGTCTTGGCAGCTACAAGGTGACTTCTATGTTCTTATTTACTATTTATTTATTTTATTTTCCTGTCACCATTTCTTAACTGCAAGTTGGTGTTATATAAAATATATCAATTACTTCATAAATTTATAATATTGAGATAGTGGCCGGTGGGTGTTGGAGTTGTCGACCTTTCTGCATTCCCATGAGGTTATAGATTAACGATTGATTAAATGGGATTGAAAATTGACCAGAACAGGAAGCAGAGATTTGAGAGGATACCAAAGGATCTAAAGGTGACAAGGGTATTCTCGACATTAGCGGAAGACTTGAAAGCCATTGTAAGCAGTCCATCCCTCAAGGTAGAAGAAGACTCAAAGTGCACAGATACAGGGATCCCTCCCATTCGGATTATTAACCGTAGGACTAAAATATAATCAACGCTTCATAATAAGCTTTAATTTGAGGATTCGGTGGGTTTTTTATTTTTCGTCATATTGTAGTCAATTTTGGAAACCCAAAAAAGCTTTTTCTAGTAAAGGCCAATCGGTCCACTATCAGATGTAGGCCTTGTCCAATAGAGCCTCTTAAGATTGTTGTTGGGCTAGAAATAAACTATAAGCCCACCTCAGCCATCCATATATATATTTAGCTCGAAAATCTTGTCTTTCCTCAAAGAACCCTAGCGGCCACAGATCGAGAGCGTTTTTCAGTTTAGGATACCAGCTGACTCAGAAGCTCCGACAATGGTGAACACTAAACCCATATTCTGTGAAATCGAAAGGTTGATTTCTACTTCATAACTCTTTCCTCTCTGTTTCTCAGGCGGACGTCGAGACTGATGTGGCGGCAGCAGGATTGCCGAAGAAGAGGACGTTTAAGAAGTTCAGCTTCCGTGGTGTCGATTTGGATTCTCTCCTCGACATGTCTACCGATGAGCTCGTCAAGCTCTTCACTGCCAGAGCTCGCAGAAGGTAGTCTCTCCCTATCCTTGTAAGTGATTTTATTTTATCCATCTCTTGCAAACTTGCTCTGAACCTTTCCGTTCTTTGTTAATCCGTAAAAGGTTTCAAAGAGGATTGAAGAGAAAGCCTATGGCCCTTATCAAGAAGCTGCGCAAGGCGGTAAGTATTCCGAATTCTTTTTTTATGACGTTTACTATGCTATACGATGCGCATTTTTTCCCCTCCTCATAATCTAGTCTTATATGTAATGTAACAATCATCAATTTCCAGATGTGCTTATGGTGCATGACGGCTGTAATTTGATTAATCTGCAAATTAGTGGCTTTGTGCTTTGATAATTTAATGGCATTGATGTGTTTGATTTGGTGTAAAATCATTCCTTTTATGTTTAACGTTTTGTTAGATGTAATGTAATCTTAGTGTTGCCCCTTTTTGTGATTTTTATTGCGCCTATGCATCTTGAATAATATTGTTTATATGATCTAAGTTGAGTAAGAAACTTTCCTTCTCAATTGTACAAATAATTGGCTTCTTAATTATGTTCAAGTGAACCTTAATCCATTTACATATGATCGAAGATAGAATTTATTTATTTCTTAACGTGTTTTATGATCTCTTTCTTGTAATATTCACATCTATCTCACAGCAACTATTGTCCTTTTTCTTTCCCTTTTTATCAGAAAAGGGAAGCCCCAGCTGGTGAGAAGCCGGAGCCAGTTCGCACTCACCTGCGTAATATGATTATAGTACCTGAAATGATTGGAAGCATCATTGGTGTCTACAATGGTAAGACTTTCAATCAGGTTGAAATCAAGCCTGAGATGATTGGTCACTACCTTGCTGAGTTCTCCATTTCATACAAGCCTGTCAAGCATGGTAGGCCCGGTATTGGTGCCACCCACTCCTCCAGGTTCATTCCTCTCAAGTGAGACCAGTGTTGCTGCCTGACTGTCATGTCTTCTAGTCCTTTAGATTTACTTAAAACATTCAAGTTGATCAATTTTGTTTGTTACTCTGCTTTATATTTAATACTCTACTTTTGAATATGGAACATAGTTTCTATATTATCCTTATGAAGATGCACTTTTTTATGCCGTTTCAAATGAGTTTGTTCTTTAAGATATTTTCTTTCATGGCTCCATTACCTCTGTTTCAGTCTCAACTAAACATTTTTCTCAAAGGACTGTTTTTGTGAAGGAATTAAAGTGGCCAAATAGTTTTATTTTTCCCTGAAGTTGTATTAAAAAAGCTGACAACCCAATCCAACCCAAATTCTTCTTTTGACCCCAAAATGTCAGAGTGAGGATTGGGTGCCTGATTTTTTTCATGCCTTCCTTACCTTCATTTTGCATATCAACTATATATTTTCAATCTAATGGTTCAACTTATGCTACCTCAAATTCGGCCAAATGGAGCCGACTGTGATTTATTTTGGCTCATTTTGAGCCGTTTCTTATGCAGCTTAATTGAAACCGAAAATTCTTTTTTTTTTTTTCTTTCGTTCCAGCATTTTGTCCGAACACAGAGTTTCGAGTTCAGTTTTACCAAAAATAAAAAATTTGCTCTGCAAGAGATACAATCTTTATGATTAAAGGATTTATCCCATTCAATAGGTAATGAAAATTGACTAACAAGTTGAGAGATGATTTCTCAAACACCAATGCCAACCATTGACGGTCGTCCATTCACCAAGAAAAGCGAAAGGTAGTGCAAGAGATGAAACTTAAAAGTAGTAGATCCAATTCTCACATGGCTTGCACATTAGGGTTGACCCCGTAGCTTAATCCTTTACAAGAAAATTGAATGGATGAAATTTTACAAACACATTATTAGCTTTGTTAAAGTGGTGGATAGATAATAAATTTGTGTATATTTATGAGACACGTAAAATATTAGATAAGTGAAATATTTTAGCGGGTAAATGAAGATCAGAAACATCAATATGCATAATTTTTTAACTTGAACTATCATCAATAATAATCCCATCGGTATTATCATATTTTAAATGAATAGATAAATTTGAAAAGGTAATATTATGAGATGTGCGGGTGTCAAGTAACCATTAACTATTGTCCACCGTTGAATCGGTAGGTGAACAATTTTCCGAATCGGCAGTAGCATCAAGTTTGAAGCATTTTGTGGCTGGGTGTCCATGATGACTACAAAATTGACAAATGGGCCTTTAAGAGAGCTGAGTAGAAGTGGCCGGTTTGATAATGTGACTTGAGCCTAGGGAAGTTGCCTTTGGAATTAGAGAATCTCGTGTGTCCTTGCCGATTATTTCGAGTGGAAGAAGACCTCCCACCATAGCTGCCATGGAAGGCCCTTTATTGCAGCTGCGAAGGGTGCCGGAAGGTGGTGTTGGCGGTAGCAGCCAGGTTGTCGGTTGCAGCATCTAGGCATTTGAGAGACACCTCATGAGACACGAGTACATCATGTAGTTCTTCAAACTGAAGTGCGGTTTGACGAGTCCAAATTGGAGCTGCAATCTCTCAATATTCCGCCCCAAGCCCATTGAGTATGTAGAGAGTAAGATCATCAATAGGGATGGGTTTTTCAATGATGGTGAGTTCGTCAGCCTTGGCTTTAATAGTTCGAACAAAATCGGATACCGATTGAGATCCCTGTTAAGCAAGGGAAAGATCTTCCTTGAATTGCATTACCCAGGTCCGAGAGCGGGTTGCATAGAGACGAAGAGCGATACTCCAAGCTTCACGACTGGTTGTGGCTGAGGCAACCATGGGCTTCACTGAGCCGGAGTTTGAACCAAATAAGGCGGAAAGGAGAAGATTGTCCTCTCGAAACTAATGTACATAGTCTGGGGTGCCCTTGGCCGGACAGGTGATGGTTCTGTCAAGATAGCCGAGGAGGTCATATCCTAGCAGAATAGACTCGACTTGAGCGCGCCAGGAGGGATAGTTGCTCGGGTTAAGTTGCAGCGGTAATCGCTGGTGAGCGTTGATAGCCACGAGCGGGATGCCAGTTGGTTTCGATAAGAGGGTTTGTGCGTGAAGCGGAGGCCGATTGTTCAGCAATGGAAGTGGCAGTGGAGTGTTCGGCAGCCATTGTAGATATAGATCCTGAAAAACAAAGAACTCCTTAGAGTATATTTGGCTCTGATACCACAAGGAGGAAAACCCTTGAATGATTTTACTATACGTGATTGTTATGTACATATGGGGAGACATACTGCTATACATGGTGTATAAACTAAATGCGCTTAATTACAGAGATATAAGGAAATAAATAGAAGAAAAAGTCCGATGCATGATTGTTGGAGATTAATGAATCAAGGGAGAGAATCATGGCCCGTTATAATTAGTATTACGGACGGTAATTGAATGTGAGCATGCAGGCAGAAGTGGAGTGGAAGTGCTGAGGGATAAAAGCGCGTTCTTGTTTATTTCGGGCTTCGACATCCCCATCGAATACATCGAGAAACTAGTGGAAGTTTATGATGCAAGAATAAGGACGGATGCTAAGTATTCGATTTTGAGGGTCCCGTTTGTGAAACAATCGACTGAAGAGAATAGAAACAAGTTCGACGCCCTACGTCTCAAAATGCCATGGTACATGATCAACATCCATCAACACTATATTCCTAAGGTTGCCATTTGGTTTATGGACAAGGACTTACAGTACTTCACCGCCAGATCAAGACCCCTTGTAGTGTTGTTCAACCAAAATGCTGTTATTCAAAACACAAACGCCATGGAATCCATTAGAAAGTGGGGGTCAGAAGCTTTCCCTTACGATGACGGCGCAATCGGCTCCCTCTTGAATGAAGACAGTTAATTCTCTAAGCTGCTCCAAATCCTTGGCATCAAAGACGTTGAGGTAATATGGTAATGAATTCAGACTATGTTACATTTGGTTACAAAGTATAAAATAATGCGTGTATTGATTACGTATATATGATGTTACAGTTCAATGAGAAAAAGTACATTTTCTTCTACGCGAGTAACGACAAAACGTGGACCGACCAATTCAATAAGATGATTGGAAGCTTAGCACTATCTGTAAAGGTTATGATACAACAGATTCGAATTGATCAAGCTGGGAAATCAGGGAAGCACATGTGGAACCATGCAGAGAGCTTTGTGAAAATCAAAAAAAGGAGATGGACAATGTGATCCTAGAAATGCAAAAGATATTGTCCTACAAAGAAGAGAGCAACTGGGTGATGCTCACTAAAAGGCTCTAAAATTATGGCTTCTGGACCAGGAGACGTAGTCTTGACGGCCTTGCGGGAATACAACAATTGTAAGAAGGTGGTGAGAAATGGACAGTTTGAGATTGCCTTCTTGGCTTACATCCTCCGGCTTCTTCCAAAGAAACACCATCGTTGCAAGGTCTATTCTCCGGTGATCAGAAACTGGATCCCGGATATGAAATGTGTCTACTGTGAGAAACCCATGGAGCCAGCCATTCGTGTGTTTCAAGTGTTGCGACTCGGACGACGATGAGGATGCCAAGTGATGATCACGTCTTCTCGCTAGCTCATTTGGATTATGTTTACTAACTCTTTTATCTATCTGAGATTCACTTTATCTTATTTTGGGTATTTATTTTATTCCATTTTTAAGTTTTTTTTAGTATTATGATGAACTTTTAGATTTTTAATAATGATATATTTCATTTATATATCTTATTCTATGATATTTCATTCTCAAATTTTTTTAATATATTAGTAATAAGTTATAGAATATTAGGAAGATGAAGAAACGGATATTGTTGAAATTTCTTTTTTTGGATATTAGTACTGGATTTTATACGTGAAGAAATTCTATCTTTTTTATTAAAAAATATTATTGAATCCATACAAAATAAAAAAAATTTAAGAATCGGACCAGAAGGGGGGAAAAGGTTGACTCTACTCATTCGCTTCGTTAAGAAATCTACAAATCTTTTTACTTGTTCTGTTTGCTTCGTCACGCTTCACTCCGATTCTTCAACATCTCCAGCTTTACTAATCATGGCTTCCCCGGAATTCGCCTCCCGCCTCAAGGAAGCCGGCCAATCGGTCATCGCCACCCATCGCCCATGGCGGGAACTCCTAGACCTAACCACGCTCAGTCTTCCCCTTTCTTTCTCCGACGCCACGACCCGAGTAACACATAATCTGACCCGATTTCTCTTCAACTACACACTCCTCGTCTTGCTTGTCCTCTTTCTCAGCCTGATCTTCCATCCATTCTCCATGATCGTCTTCTTGCTCGTCTTCATCGCGTGGTATTTCCTCTACTTCTCTCGCGACGAACCAGTTAGGGTTTTCGGTTTTCTCCTCGACGATCGCGTTCTGGTAATTTCTCTCGGTCTGGTTACGATTCTGGCTCTTATTTTCACTCGAGTCTGGGCCAACGTCTTCGCTTCGCTCGCCATAGGAGCTTTCCTGGTCTGCCTCCACGCCGCTTTGAGGGGAACAGAGGATCTTGTAGGGGACGATCAGGAATCCCCGTACGGAGCTTTACTTCCTGATAGCCCTAGAGCCGCTTACGCTGGTATTTGATTTTTTTTTTTCTTTTTTGTATATTTCTGCAAATTCCTTTAGACATTTGACGAACTGTCATCTTCTTTTCCATTATCTTTTTTGCTGGTTTACAAATTGGAATTTGTTAGCTAAAATTATGAAATGTAGATTGCTAGGAGGACGATGACTCAAATGAAAAACAGGAAATTTTACTCTCTCTCTCTCTCTCTCTATTTAGTGCATCTTTATTTTAATTGAACTGTAGATTTTACCCAGTAAAGTTCGAAAAACACAACATGGACTGAATCAGAACTTACATGACATCTATTTTAAGATCCAACCAAGCCTCTGAATCTAGCATAAGCAACCATTCCGACGAATACAAGAGCACAAAACACCCCTGAGTAGATGACCACCTGCCAATATGTTCAAAAGGGCAGATAGTCATTCCGATAAATTGTCCGATTAAGCTCCTCTGATACAGAAAATCTTACAGAAGTCGAAAAAATAGCATATCATGCTTACTCGTTTGAAGATGTAACTATGGTCAGTATCCAAGCGAAGGGAATATTCATACCGAATTTCGCACCCACCAGAGAATAAATAGTCAAAGCCATAGTTCCTGCACTCGGGAATAACTCCAACTGCATCATCAATACATTGTAGCAGAGGATTAAGGAGTCGACAAACCCACGAAAACAATGGATCAAGTGAGGTGGCTCAATTTCAGGTAAGAAAATAGAACCAGAATGGGCTGATTTCTATGATTGTCTAGCTGCAAGCCAGCGGAAAAGTTCAACTACTTGGTATAATAACACTTGATAGATAGAGATGCAAAGTAGATAGAATACTTATTCTGATACCGTACCTGAATGGTGAGATAATCGATATATTCTCGTAACTACAAACGTTTCATGAGAGTAATTAGAAGGGTAATTGTAATTAAGCTTTGATGTTACCACTTAACATAGTACACAAACATACCGGGGCTAACCTGTTCAATGTGCCATCAATTTACATAAAGTAAGACTGCAACCAAACACTATTCACAGTTTTAGACTGCTAATTTTGAAAAGGGGATCATTTTTATAGTACTAATAGTGAAATAAGAGCTGGAAGATGAGCTCCAGTAACATTTCAGGGTCCTCAACATCATTTTCATCTCCATGAAAAGAAAACATGCTTGCTCTACTAGCTCTTGAAATCTTTGAAGTTACAGGTGAGTGAAAAAGAACATTTCCGGCACCAAAACCGCTCAGCGGAGGAGATGCTACAGAGACCTTTCTCAAGAAGTAAAGCTCCGCCATATCATCATCATCTTCCCGTAACTGTTTGAGTTCATCATCTCTTACCTGTAATAATATGTTGTGTACTTTAATTCAGACAGATATACAGAGAAATCTAATTATTATTTATAAATGAGATTGTACATTCTATAATACCTTTTGAACGCGAGCATTCATTCTGTTCATTGCACTCTTCAGCTTTCGAACACTTTCCAAGTTACGGCTACTCACCTACATATCACATTTTAAGTGTTAAGAAACGTAAAAACAGATGAGTAATATTCACATTCCAATTAAGGAATCTCCATTTGGAAGTATACCATGGAGGTAAGCTCATCCAAGGCAGGATATGCCGTGGTCTAAGTTCTGTTGTCCGAGCAGCAAGAAAACTACAAATGGCTTCAAAAGCTACCTCTAGTGCCCGGAACTCAAATGGAGATTCTACAAAAATATATTTCATAACATGTTTTATTTCAAATGATATGATCCACCTTGTAATAATCAAGTAATTAGTGATGAGAATGACGTTAGCAATTACCATCTTCTTCGGCAGCTTCGACGTTGTTTCGAGAATCCATGCCATGTTCTCTAAGTTCTGAATAATTTGATTCGGCCAAAATTTTATTAACGGAGAAAATAATTAATTTTAATCGTTTAATATCTAATATTTATATCAATTTAAAATGATTCATCAACATATATAATAATATATGATCTTATACCGAATTACATCGAGATAAATAGACCCTATAAACAAAAAAAATGGAACCAAATGAAGTTTGACAGGCTGGGTCAGTAGGACAAGAAACAAAAACATCAGAAAACTAATGGCCATGATCCGATGGCTCATAGACATGCACATGCTCTTGTTCCCCCTCCCTTGTCACTAAGCCCGTGAATTCGTGGATTTCAGTACCAACTTTTTGCTCCCTTTATATGATTACAAAATTAACAACAATATTAGTAATAATTTAAAAAACAAATAAGCAAGTAATTAGGAAATAAGATATTGATTTTAAGTAGGCCCATAGAACTTTATTATAATTAGTAACAGTATTGATATTACAAGCCAAGCATTTAAAAAGGAGTAATTAATCAGGTTTATTACATCTTGTCCATTACAAATTACCAAATCTTTAACAATCTACATATGATCAAATAAAAACACAAACACAACACACAATCAGATTAGAAAGATCGATGAGTACTGCTGTAGATGGTCATGATCAGCTTCTTAACTGATCCACTCGATCTGATCAGCTTCTGTTCTTGCATTTCTCCATGGCTCTTGGCGCTATAAGGTTCAACAAAAATATAACATCATATATATATATATATATATATATATTGAATATAGATATTCAAATTACGTACCGAGTCCAATAGCTTCTGATCCTTTCATGATTCGCAAACGCTTGCATGAATCAACAAACATCCTGAAAAGAAGAAAGAAGTTCACAAATAGAAATAGTTCATTTGGTTATTATTCTAACTTATAATAATTTACGCAGGCTGAGTAGAGAAATATTAGTGAAAAAGCTTGATCGCTTACTCCCATGGAACATCACCGACGAGCATCCAATCACCATCCTTGTCTTCATAAGTGGGAACATACTCAGAGCTGTTCAGAACATCCATCAGCTTGCTCTCATTCATGAAGTCTATCATTCCTTCGGACCCATACTTACCTTCACAAATCACAATATTCAAACTATATATTAATTAAGAAGTTAAAATAAATATAGCTTGTTAGTAATTCATATAATAATGTGTGTTATAAGTAACCTGTGGGGAAAGCGCTAAACATCTTGGCCAAAGCATCAGACAGATCTTGGTAGCTCTTGTACATCTTCAAGTCAACCTTACGAAGATAAGGAGCCCCATCCATGCAGACCTTAACAAATGCCGCAGAAGCAGAAGCAACACTAGTATTACTGTTGCTGCTAGTAATACCACTACCCTTACTGTAATCACTAATGGTGTTCTTCTGGTTGGCCATCATGTTCTTTCTGTACGATCTCACAGGCGGCCACCCCACTACTTGTTCCCTATCATATTATATGTTTATTGATCCCATGAATCATTAAGACTGAATCGATAATCTTAACTAATTAAAATCTAAAATAAAATAATAATAATGAACAAATAAAGAGAATTCTTACTTTGAAGGGGGCTTCGCAGGATTAGGATTTGTATTTTTGACATCATCATTGAGATCCATCACCACTTGATCTCCATTAGACTCCTTCGATTGGAGATTGAGTTTAAGATCGACCGTCTCTGAGAAGCCCCTCTTCCCGGTACATTTCATAGTACTATTGATCTCGGGCTCCACTGCTAAGCCACCACTGCCGCCACCGCTGCCACCACCAGGCAAACCGAGACACAGCTCGGTTTCCTTCAAGTTGAGACTAAAATCATGATCACGCTGGTCTATGCTCGCCATGATTGATTAGA
Source organism: Coriaria nepalensis (assembly GCA_027186245.1). Lineage (NCBI taxonomy): Eukaryota > Viridiplantae > Streptophyta > Magnoliopsida > Cucurbitales > Coriariaceae > Coriaria > Coriaria nepalensis. The sequence goes on along the minus strand of CP114487.1, from coordinate 1,270,429 downwards.
CTTTGCCAGCTCTCCACTTTAATTTCTCTCTAGATGTAAACGTTTAATTATTGAATTGCTAGCAAGCTATATGATATTATCTTTTGCTAGCTTCGCGATATGTTTCTTGTTGAATCTTCTCTTTCTTGTTCTAGTACTTGACTACTTGTTGCATTATTACTATTAGGTTTGTTTGCCTTTTAGTTGTAGGCCAGGCCTGTCACCCCTCAATAATATAACTTTTTTGGCGAGTTATTGATATCATGTGCCTGCATGTGTATTGAATATTGGGTTTCTGACTAATGGAATGACGATACGTGGAAAAACCTGGGACGTTGATCTTGAGGGGGGAGACAGATCAATCATGGAATTTTCTGATTGTTTTGCCGACGTATTTTGGATATGGTGGGAGTGGCTAGCTAACATGGATTTGACTCCAATAATTTTTATTCTATGGTTCTTCATAAATAATCAGAGTCAACTATCACATGAAAAGGCACTCATATACTATTCAGGTAATACTGTGTTAATGATCAATTAGCACATAATTGGTTAATCACATATTTAACAATATTAGCAAGGACTAATAATACTTTGAAAGTTAGGGTAAAAACACACAAAATTAGACCATTTTAATAATTCGAACTGGTAGCAAATTAATTCAATTATATAATCTATTACTAAAAATCTTTTAACACGAAGATATAAAATGGGTGGCAGAATATAATACATGCAGGCTGCAGCAAGGGATGAAGAATGAGGATAACAAATGGGAGGTTTCGACATCGACGTTGAGATTTGAGGGATGTGGGTTGGGTTCAAAGACTTATTAGGGCATATGTTTATTATGGCCATGAATTTAACGCCGAAGCAAATATTTGGAGCTTAGCATCATTAGCTATCATGCAATAGCCTCCACACTTGCCTTTTTCACGTACCTTTGGTTTTGGTGATAGATTGCAAATTTTAGAAAAGTGATCGGACTCAGTATTATCAGATAAATTTATAATATAATTTTAAATATTATATAAAAAAAATTAAATATGAGCCAAATTGAAAGAATTGCTCATTCCCAACCGTTTGAGCAACCCCAGGTCTTGCCCCCACTTGCATTGTCTTCGTCAACTTCCTCATTTTCTGACCTTTTTTTTTTCTTAATAACTTCTTACACGTGAGAATCCAGGATTTATCATCCGTTGCCAGCATCAACTAGATAGGGCTTTCTTCATCATCTTTTTTGACACGATTGGATTTAGGGCTAGCTGTCAAACTCAAACAACAGGAATCCTAGCCTAGCTAGGGACTGGTTTTAACTGATTTCTAGCAAAACTCCATATCTACTTACTATTTTGTAGTACTACGAGAAAGTGACTTCGATCCGTGTTGTAATCACAGGCTTAAGTAACTGGTCCTTTTCCACTTTGCATGAACTACATCGTAAAGTACCCTCATCTAAATGAGTATCAAAGGTTAATAATAATAAATAATAATAAGTGTCACTTTCATGTAAATATCTACTAGAATTTGCACGCATCATGACATCCTAAAACGGGAAAATTAAAGAAGGTATAAAGAAGATTGATGCTAGAAAAAAGAAAAAGTAGAGAGCAAATTATTAATTAATAATTACAGTATAATTAGGAGCAATAATTGAGTAGCTAGAGAGCAAGTTGATTAATTATGATCACTAATCTAGTTTATCATGTGGGTCCTAAGTGGATAAGGAAAATATATATGAGAATCTTCACTCATTATTATCAATATTCCAAATGTTCGTAAGACTTGAGACATTGTGGGGGCAGCAGCCAAGCCATTACTATAGTACTATTCTTTGCCAGCTCCGAAATGTTTATTACATACCATGTTATTCATTCCAAACAGTACTAATTACTCTTCCCACTTTACTTATTTCCTGATTGTTGATGGCGGAAATTGGAATCGATCGGCTTTAACAGTATGTCCGGGATTGAATGCTCCAGTCGAACAAACAAATAAGAGGTCGCCGGGATTATCACCAGCGAAATCCCTCCGACACGTTCTAACTTAATTTTCATTCTCAATTAGCCATTACGTATGGAAATACCATATAATTGATGGGAATCTTGAAAAACAAAGTGCTTCTAGCATCTCTATATTTTATATGTAGTTTGTTGCCCAAGAAAGAGGAAACATCTTTTTGACTATTCTTTTGGGTGATTGAAAGAAAAACAGATTCAATGCTTAAAAACTCACTTGCAATTATTACATCTACGCAGAATCCAATCCCAATTTAGATTCCTCTTTCCAATTTAGATATGGACTGAAATGACTTCATGTGGGCTCTAATTTTTGTGCCGTGGACCTGAGCCCAGTTATTGTCAGATTGTTTTAAAGCCCATATCGAGTTGTAAGTCGATATGTAAACTCTCAGTTGGATTTGGTAAACAAGATGATCTGGAGAGAGATAAAGAAGGGCCATAATAATGGGTCCCACCTTCTTAACTATGAAGCATATCATAAGAGGCACGAATGGTGTTGGATGCATCGACGTGGGCTTGGTTTAGCCCAACCAACAGAGGGAACACGTCTGGATTTGATAGGAGGGAAAATGAATTACATAGTTTTATGCCGTGTATTTTAGAGCTGCTGCCAGCGAGGCAGGTCAGAGTTTTCTGCTTTCCAGATGAGGAAAATGGGACCCGCGAGTTATAATCAAGCGCATCATAGAGAAACATCTCACTGTCACACGTGACGTGGACCGTGGGAACTTCCATCTGAAGCTTCCAATCGCGAATGCACGGAGTGATGGAATCCCTCTTCTTCTGTTGTCAGGGACAGACGGCCCCACGCGCTACCCCGTCTATGGGCCCACAACGCAAACATTTTAAATATACATAATTATATATGTGCATATTTAATAAATTAATAAATTAAATAATTTTTTTAAAAATACGGTAAGATATAATTTTTTATTTATAAATTAATTAAATATTTTTTTATAATTAATATGAAATAAATTTTAATATTCTCATTTATTTATGAGTTGATTATTTCGAATACGAGATGTTAACTAAATTTTTATCTCCAAATAATATGAACATATTATTTTAATATTTGTTAATAGAATATAAATATATTCATTTATAATTTAATTTTAATATTATAATAAATTAATAAATATAATAATTTTTTCTCTTAAAATTTTTTTATAAAAAAAGACATAATTTTTAATTTATAAATTAACTAAATTTTTATTATTTTGATCATAAACTTTATTTAATAGTTAGTTAATACACTATACTTTAGTTTAAGATAAATGGTGGAAAAGGAAAAAAGTATGAACACCGACTTGGTAATTGGGCCAATTTAGGATATGCAAATCCAATTTGACCTAAAAGTGACATCCAATTGTGTAGGGTATGGTACAATGTATATATTAAGTAACTCCTAATGATTTATTTACATCACGTTTATAGCGTTGAAGAATTAAGATGAAATCTTATCCATTTTTAGGCGGATTTTATGTATAATAAAGTATTGATTTATCATAAATTTTATATTATTATATTATATATTATATTTAATTAAAATTAAAATCCATTGAAAATATTATTACTATATTTATGAACGTTCATTATATATAAATCAGATTTGAATCGGCCAACACACATCCAAAAATGTAGCTAGGCGTTTTAGACTGTTATCTCCACATAAAGTATATGAACCAATTGATGCGTGACAACTCATTCCTTTTTCTTCTTAACATAAAGTCTCAATTAAAGATGGCCCGCGAGTGACTTTTTGAGTTAATTAAAAGTGTAAATTCTTTATATAATATTTATAATTATTTTTAAAATTATTTAATAATATTGTAAGTTTAATTTATTTATTTTTTAAAATTTTATAGTATATGCAAGTAAGAATTCGAATTAAAAATTAAAAAAAAAATTTAAAAAAAAAAAAAATAAAAATATATATATATATATATATATATATTGAAAAGCGAAGCCAAGAGAAAGTTAAAAAACAAGTTGAAAGTAGACAATTTCTTAGCAGTTAAGTTACACGGATTTTCTCCGACCGTGTGTTATTTTGGTGTTACTGTAAGAATTTTAATAATGGGTATAAAATTAAAAAGAAATATATTAATATTTTTAAAATTTTATTTTATATATAATATAATATAATATTTTTTTAAATAGTTTAATAATTTATTAAATTAATATATATATTTTTAAATCTCTATATTATTAATTATAGGGATTTTATTAGATAAAAAAAAACTTAAATATGAAAAATAATAAGAAATAAATATTGAAAACCCCGTACCAGCCGGAGACAATATTAAGAGTCCAGAAGATGTCGGTCCCACATGGCCATAACTAACCGTAATATCAAACGACCATGTGGAGCCCGCTTTCACATGGCGATGCTTACTGTGGAGAAGATCTTGACCGTCGGATGGATGGCAGGAGGTGTTCCATATGGGCGTCTGAGCTTGTCGCAGGCTTGTCTCCAAAGAGACAGGCAATCTGCCTCAAAGCTGCTGCCTTTGCAACCGACACCTGACCTTGCCTTTGTCCTTAATTCATGCCTTTCAATCGCTTTCACTAAAGAAAACTAAAACCTCTCTTTTCCCTCCTTCTCCTTCTCCTTCTCCCCTTTCATATTATTATAAGATACAATTCCTCTTCTTCCTCAATAACAACTCCATAGATTTTTCCTTCTGTTTTCTGAAAACCCTGAAAATCATACATCCATATCTGCAAGCCGGGAAGATCAAGGGCAAACCCTCCAAGGATACGGGTGAAGATAGTCGGAAGACGAAAATGGAAAGTGGGGCGGCTTATGAGAATGATTTGAACCTCAAGGCAACTGAGCTAAGGCTGGGGTTACCTGGAATCGACGAAAAAGAAGATCAATCTGTCACTTCTGTAGCTAGAAACAACAACAACAACAACAAGCGATCGCTGCCTTCGGAAGCTAACCAGAAGTGTACTGGATCCACTGCTTCTTCACCTAACCAGGAATCTACCCCTCCTCCTTCCAAGTAAGCCAAGATGTTTGTTATTCCTTACAATTTGCACTACTTTAGATAGGGTTGTCTCTTCGTCTAGATTTTCAGGGATGCGCGGCAGAACTTAGGATTTTAGTAGGATTCAGATCTTAATTTAGTAAAAATTGGGGCTTTTTGATCGATATTTTCTGTTAGCTCGTTGAATTAACTCTTCAACTTAAAAATGATAGGGCACAAATAGTGGGTTGGCCTCCAGTTCGATCTTTTAGGAAAAACAGCCTTCAGGCGAAGAAGATAGAGGCTGAAAGCACTGGAATTTATGTTAAAGTAAGCATGGATGGAGCTCCTTACCTCAGAAAGATTGATCTCAGCATTTACAAAGCTTACCCTGAGCTCCTCAAGGCCTTAGAGGACATGTTCAAATTCAACATTGGTAAGAAAAAATCAACCATTAATCTGATGCTTTCAGCTTATTTACATGTTTGATTCTTTTTCTGATGACCCTTCTTTTGAATTCATTTTCCAGGCGAATACTCTGAGCGTGAAGGCTATCAAGGATCAGAATATGCACCCACTTATGAAGATAAAGATGGAGACTGGATGCTCGTTGGAGACGTTCCATGGGAGTAAGTTCTCTCTCTTTCTAGAATATAGCTTCTTCTAATAGACCCTATAAGTTTATACATGTATTGGGTTCTAGTAAACTAAACAAGTCTATCTGTATATGCTTGTTGCAGAATGTTCATATCATCTTGCAAGAGGTTAAGAATCATGAAAGGATCTGAAGCTAGAGGCTTGGGTTGTGATGTTTGAGAGATTGATCTATGGACTTTCAGAGCAAGCCCATAATTTACCAGCAGAGTGGTAACGATTTGTTTTTCAGCTCGGGTTTTCGAAGAAGAAATCATTGGATTGAGTCGAACCTCGTTTCTATGAACCAATTACAATCTTCTGCGTCGTTGGGATGAAGTATAGCAAGAAAGAAAGTACCCATGGAAAGTGAAGGAGTGAAGTAAAAGTAGCCTGCAGTTTCTTTATTGTTATTAATTTTTTTCTTTTTTCTCTCAAGAGTCTGTTTGATTGCAAGATCTATTGTGGTTTGCCCCATTTTGATAATGCATGTATGTTGCAGTAGATGTTGCTTCAAATGATATATTGTATAAGCAAAAAATTATTTACATTTATTCAATTTTTTTGTTTAATGTATAATGAATGAATGATACACAAAGTCTTAGATGTACCAGCAAGTATGTATGTATGTATATTTCTGGTGTTCTGCTTGAACTTGAAACCAAAGATTCAGTACTTTTTGCTGCATTAATCTCAGGTTCTGTTTATGGGTTGTCAAGTTTAAGCTTGAAATCTAGCTTTGATGTCAGATCAGGTTAAACAAGTAGGTTTTGTTTTGTTTTGTTTATTTATTTTTATTGAAATTTGTGCTCAATTTTATGTGGCAATTCAGCAAAGGTCTCTCCCTTAGTGGGTGAAGAATCCGAATCAGATTTTTTGATAAACATATCGGATTTGAATTCCTATATTGGAAATTAATTTTGCTAAGAAATCAACCTAAAATGTAAACATACAGATATTATTCATCTGGGCTTGAAGATGTAAGATTTATATGTTGAACATTGAACAGAGACTTGCAAATTAAAATAATAAAGAATAACTTTCTCTTTCTCGTTCTCAATATTTATTTTTGATGCTTAAAGTCTAATTAGATGTTCCAATTTTAGGTAACAATGAAATAAGAAAAATATTTCACCTAACTCTTTCTCCATTGCAACATATAAAAAGAGGAAAGAATATTAATTAGCTTCCATTTTCTATTTTTTAAAAGAAAATTGTGTCATCTTGTCTGTTTCTGTAGATTTTTGTAGAGAAACAATTAAGTAAATGAAGGTAACGCATTATCTGACAACTGACAATATGTCAGGGATTAGTAATTTCAGGTAAGATGTTGGAATTTGGTTAGATACAGTTTCTGCAGAACTGAAGAACAGTAATAAACTTCCAACTTGATGAATATACTAAATGACATTAGATCCGGCCTTTGCATGACCAGCTGCTTTGCCAGTGCTTTCCCAAATATTAGTATTACATTGGCCCAAAAAGAAGCTCAAGCTCATCCATGCTGTGACCATAACTTCAAATGAATCTTCAAGCTCCGAATTCATTTTTTGTCGGATCAATTTTCAAACAAAGCGCATCTGTTTCCTTCCTTCTTTCTTTCTTTCAAGTTCATATAATCCACATGTAGATGTTAGTGAGGAAATCTCTGTCTGGTGAAAATTTCAGAACTTTGATGTCACTACAGTTTACCGCCAATATCCTAGAGGTCCTGAATTAAACTTGAGGTGGGTCCTTCTTGGGTCCATCTTCTGTCGGGCCATTCTCATCCCCGGATAAGGAATGACTGGAAATTTTTGTTTTTGAACTAACACCACTGAATGTGTCTCAATAGAGGTCGTTTCTTTTTGGTCAGCAGACTCATCCTTGTTCATTATATCAGTTGAAGGAAGACATGTTATCCCAAACTTCTGCCCGTGGGTGAGTCCTGGGCAGACTCCCTGTGAGACAACCTGTTAGAAAAAAAATAAAAATATCGATATACGAGTACAATTCCAAATGAAGGACTACTAACCTTGATTAACCCAGATGACGAGGGTGACTTGAGAAAAGCAGATCCAAATGGTACTCTGACTGGATCTTCTCCTCCATATGATCGACTACCATTTGTTTCTTGAAGCTTGGTGGAAGATTCTGATCTGAGATTCCTGTTCAATGCCACTATTTTTACAATAAGATCCGAGATATGAACAATGTTCTTGAACTAGGGATATCCGAGGGGTTGAGGGTAGCAAGTGGCCTTCAGTGGTAAGAATGTACCTGTTTGTATTTTGAGAGAAATTTTGTAACACAGTGAAAAATAATAAACCCCGACTTGTTGGTAAGATTTGTCATTGAAAGTAAAATAAGGAAAGCACAAAGGGGCTTACTTGTATGGTCTATTTTCAACAAGATTATCTGGATTGGCGGCTAAATCAAAGAGAAGCCACAAGTATTTAACCTAATTGCAATGAACAAGTAAACCAACCATCTCTCTGTTTTCAAAGCTTGTAATGAAGCTGATCTAAAAAACCCAAAGGATGTTAATTTTCATGAATTTTCAGCCAGGAAGAAGCTTTCCATGTGATCTTCTTGGTTGTGAAGTTCGACATCTGATATATGACAATATCCACAAGGGCATCGAGCCCCATACTGCAAACTGGTAACAAAGTCCCGTCCAGCATCTAGATATCTAATAAGAAAATTCTTTAGACATGGATTCAATACCGAGGAAGTTGAAAAAAAGAAGAAGATAAATATATATATACACACAAAAATATTAGGAAAAAGGAGAGGGAAGAGGATGTCTACATCAGCTAAACCGTGTATGAAATCACCTGGTATCTCGGGTGGCTTTGTAGAGCCAACATGTGCTCTCCATCAGCTCAGGACGAAGAGGATAACTTTTCTGCCCTTGCTGGATACAAATGAAGTATAAAATATAACTACTAAAAAAAAGTAGATATATCATCCTTGGAAAAACTATGTGCATTATCTTACTATATTTGAGATACCTGAACACTGAGTGAAGCAAGATTAAAACCCTCTGGAGTGAATCCATATCTCTTCCAGACACTGAAGAAGGCTGTGTGTGTTCGGATTGCAGGGTAATATCCCCTGCTAAAACCTTGCAAAACAAGATACCTATTCAGTTATAGAAAATATACTTCATTCGATGTAGAATAAAAAAGTAATGTTCTAAACCTGAAGCCCTGGCCAGAAAGCCTGCAAACTGTTAGATAATGGCCAGACAATTGCTGCAGAATCCATATTTACCTCAACATACCTACAAGCATGAATCGAAGTATCTTGTTGCAATAAAGAGAAATTTGTTAATAATAGATATCACATAATAATCGGGCCAAAGAAGTTTGTTTGTTTACAAAGCGCAAAATAGCCACAAGCCTTTACCAAGGATCATTATAAAGATAATGCATGGCAGCCCCATAAGCTTCTTGAAATATGAAGAGATACTCTTCCTCTCAAAACAACAGATAAGCCTGAAATGATAATTTCAAAATTATTATGTTGTGAAAAATCACTAATATAAGGTTAAGGTAAAAATTATGTTACTAACCTTGAGGAGACACTCATAGAAAGAATCAATACTAGTACCTATTCCAGCATCCTGCATCATAGGAACGAAAATATTGTGGTAACATATCGGCAAGAAGCTTAACAGCTCAGAAGAAGAATTCAAAGAATTGTCAGATATAATGCACAGGAGAAGGAAATCTGAAACAAAGCATTCTACAGTACAATTATATTAGAAGGAATGTCACCTTCTGTGTCCATTCACCTGTAAATACATTGATATGTGCACCAACTAAATTAAGCTTTGAACGACGTGCCCAAAGTCCTCTCACAGCATTCTTGGTTACTTGCTCAAAAACTGCAAGGTAGTGATTGAGGTAAAGAAGAGAGAAGAGTATGGTGCATTGGTTTATGACTATTATCATGATCTGTACAAATTGATTGGTCAGACTCACTGGGATCATTTGTCAAACGACTAAGAATTCCAAGTGAAGAGTATCGCCCGTTTGGTTGACTTCCTCTCTCCCCTGTCTTATCAAGAAAGGAACAATGGGGAAGATAATATAATATAAATATTATGTTAACTAATGTTATTAATGTTTATAAATTAGGTAGGAAGGCCCAGATAAATACGTGGATTGGCCAATCACTGTTCTGCTTAAGAAGTCTTAATCCCTCCCATTGGCTCGTTATTACTTAAATGCAAAATATTAAATTTCTGTAACCTATTTTTGTTGAGAAGAAATTATATATGTTTTTGTAAGTTATATCTCACGTAGTAACACAAATCGACTATATCACATTATCATCGCGTCGACCCATCAGCTCAAATCTTTCATTCACCCCAGATTTTATATAAAAATTAAAAATATTTATAGACGAAATTATCTAAACCGATATATCTCAACCGTATCCATATGATCGGACACAACCGATATATATATATATATATCACATCATCTATTGTCTCACCTCACCCCGACCGCACCCCGACTATATCACGCTTCGACCCATCACCTTAAGCCTTTCATTCACCTGAGGTTTTATATGCAAGAGAATTTCTAGAATAAATCGGGCGAATGGATATATCCCAACCGCTATCAAGACTTTCATTCACCCATCGCCTCAAATCTTATACGAGAGAAATTTCTGAAATAGACCGTTCTACCTCAACTAAGCAAATTATGTGTAGAGACTGTTTGCTTATAAAATTTACCCAAAATTTATCTATATACAACTGTCTACCATCGATCAAAAAACAGTACAAGGCTTATAGTTATGAATCCAACCAAGATACATATTCAGAAAACAGTACAAGGTGGTAAACAGGGGACTTCCATGTATTTGTATTCAACTCAAGTAGTTAATGATGTAAATAGATTGTGACTTTCAACATAATACAGAGAAAAATGATTCATCTATTAACTAAAATTTTCTGAACCGATCGATTGGAAGAGCAGAAAAAGCCCAAGAAGATGAGTGACCACCCATGACAGGTTAAAGATTGAGCTGTATTAGTGTGCATCAAGTCTTGAAACCGATCCCAGTTGATTGAAACAAGGTTATACAGTGCAAGTCAGTCCTATCTTCAAGCCTGTCAATAAAGTTGGAAAAATGAAAAATGACATTTAAGGCTCTCTGTACTAGAAATGTTTCCAAAACATGAAAAAAAAAAAATATATATATATATTATAGATCAAATGGGCAAACCTGCTGCTTCTTTTTCTTTGGCCTCCTCTTTCTTCGGGGTTTGTGAGCATCGGAGTTGGAACTTAGATTACTGCTCTGAGTGGTGCCCGAGTTTGATGAGCCCCTTGCCCTGAAGGATGAAGACCCACTTCTATTGAAAAAAGAACTATTTCTATTGAAGGAAGAAGACCCACTTCTATTTAATGTATTGCTGGATGTAGAGATTTGAGGTCTCTGTCTTTGTGAATTTTTGCTAGAAGAAGGCCTGAATTGAGGTTGAACTGAACTTGAAAGTGAATTGGTTGGTCGAGGAGGTGGCATCAATGCTCTGGCCGAAATCTGCCTCTATAAAACAGGCTGCTCAAATAGGAGCTCAGGTTTTATACATCCTAGAAGAAGGAAAGCGTAAGAATTTTAAAAAAATACCTGGTTCCTTTCATCACTGGACATTCCAGATGCTGCTTTGCCAGAAGCACTGGAAGCTTGTTCCCTGTCATAAAAAACAAAGATTAGGATGCTCCATTCCTCCTGTTACCCATTTTATTAACGACTATACAACTCATAGGTACAGGTTCAAGGTAAAAAAGGTACAAGTGTAAAACAGTGGATGGAAGCAATTAAGTTTTATTGATTGAGACCCACAATTTCAACTGACAACACTACCCATTATTGTCATATAACATTATTGCTTCATCTAAATCAGAATGATTTAGTCACATAGAATGTAGATAGCAGTTCCAAAATAACTCATCTACCTTGTACTTTTATCTGTCCATTCATCATCAGCATCTGCTTCATCACTTGAGCTTCCATCAAAGAAATCATCTTCACTCATGTCCAGTAACCCATCATCCTCACTACCGGTCTCTGTTGAGGCAAGTTTCAAGTCAAGCTAGTAAATTTGTACAGACTCAAATTTGAATAAAAACATACAAATTCTGCATACAAGTCCTTGTGTGAAAATCATTAATAGGTTCGGCCAAGATTACATAGAATGTATTGTAGAAAACTATGCTAGTTGGTTTCTTGCTCAAATCTGTTTCTAAGTTTATGCCCAACATTTAACATATGTCAACCAATCATTTTCTGTTGCCGGTATTAACACTACAACCTATGGAAATTCCAAAAAAAGGGAGAAAACCACAGATAAAGTTGTAACAAAGTACTAAGATTAGTAGCGAAAAAAGTACCTTCTAAATCCTTTCCACTTGCTGCAGCAGCAATCAGATTGGCTTTAATCTGCTTTCTCAACTTATTTCTACTGTCAACAGTGTCTGAATCATCACCACCAGTAAATAAAGACACGTATTTCTCAGTCTTGGGAAAGAACTGCAATCACAATTAAACATAAACTTCACCTCAGCAGTTGAGCGTAAAAAAAAAAAGAGCCCTGTCAAAGCTGAGTATCAATATGAGATCATTGACAAGGACTATATTCCAAACTATTGACTTTAAGTCTACATCTAATAGCAATGGAAACTCAATAGGATTGATTAATGATTACTTTGCTGCATAATGCCACCGATGAAAGCTAGAGAGAGTATTAACTGTAGAACTTACCCTGACATATTCAAGATCCTCTTTCAGTTTAGAAAGTTGTTCAGCATTCTCAGAATCTTGCAATTGACTGGATGAAGCACGCTGAAGCTTCTCCAGACGTCTAATTCTTCTTTCTATCTTTCTCCTCTCTGGATAAGGCACATAAGTTACCAGTACTTGTTAAAACCAATGAAATTAAAATACTAAACCATGTAAGAAAACTGTTTGAAAGAAAAAAGATTACCAAAGAATTTGATCTTCCTGTCTCTCAAGAAGATTTTGCGCTCGACAGCAAGGCGAGAATGAATTTCCTGCTGCTTCTTCAGTCCCTCCAACTTCTTTTCCTGAGCCTCCCTCACTTCAGGCGGTAAATCCTGACAAAAACACAGTCATCTGGTAAGTCATAAGTAAAAACTTCCATTAACGGGAAAGTTGAAGATCTTAAAAGGCATAGAAAAAGAAAAGTGAACTCTGATAGGAATTTTCTTTTCTAACTCGGACCAGTAAGAAGTAAGCTGAAAAAAAAAAAAAGGTTTTCCATTTCCCAGAGGGTCGGATTAACTACGAACCAGAAAAATACTTTCCTTCGACCATCTTCGTATGACATAGTAAAAGAACGAAAGAGATTTACCTTGCGGAGCATGCGCTCGGTAGATCGAATCTGGTTCTTAAGAGAAGTAGACTTAGGTTTTTTCTCTGCTGCCAAACCCTTGGATCGCCGACCCGCGGAATTCACTCTGCGCTTTCCATAGCCGCCGTGCGCCATGGTCCTTTCTTCTCTGTGAAGAAGGAATCGATACAAAGTATTTATTATCTTCAGAGAAATGGAGAGGGCCAAACGGTCAAGTCTTATGGTTTCCTCTACTCTGCATTCTGCACTATAGATAAAAGCTGGAGATTCCAAGCCCTAACTAAGAATTAGAGCCGTCTGTAGTTTGGCCATTAGAAGGAAGGAAGGAAGGAAGGAAGGAGAAGTCATAGGTGACAGTGATGAGCCTTCGCTGGCGCGGCTTATTCCCCCTTCGCCCCTTCGGTATCCTCTTGCGCATCTCTTGTAGCGTGACCTGTTAATTAGGTATTTCTTTTGAGGCTTAATAATTAATTATTATCTTTCTCATTTCCCCCTTTTTTTTTTTTCTTTTTTTAATGAAAAATATTGAGAAACAAAAAGAAGAAAAAAAAAAAAAACATTTTTTTGGTAAATGAAAATGATTCAACATATTAAATATAAGAATTACAATAATCATCTGAAGAGAATATAATATGCAAGCTTATTCGGTTTTATTCTGCGAACTGTAGGAGATAGGCTGTTCTCCTTCAAGCTCAGATATAACGATCAATGAGTCTGTGAGTTCGAGGGAGAGAGGTTCGGACTTGGGAACTGGGTTTATAACCTGCAATAATCATTGGAACAAGAATCACAAGCTTACATTGATTTTGATATCATGACTGAACATTTAAAATGTCTACCTTCTTGTTATTTTTGATATAGCCTATGGCTACTTCTCTCCTCAAATATGCTCTTTCGGTTAGCTCGGCAAATGATGGGCTTTCTCCTTCTTTCATATAAAGGCTAACATCCTGTAACAACCTCAAACTCGGGTCAATCATTTATGTTCTCGCAATAATAGATCACACTTCACTTTTGGGTGATAAATTGTACAAGACATGAAAGTATACCTTCACGTATATCTCGTCGCCTTCTGCATCGAGGATGTCTTTCCAGACCTCATTTAGTTCACTGTTTTCTACCACTGCAATGCATATAGAAAGTCTTATTGTCAATTATGATAGGTAATATACCTTTATTGTTACATCTTTATACATATAGGAGATGCAATTATATTTCAGACCTTGAGCTGTTACAAGACTCATCACTTCTTCTGCAGCAACATAGGTTAGAGCCGGCTTGATTTTTGTGATCTGTACACATTGCAAGACTGGAAAAGTAATTAACATGTTACAAGAATGTGAAAGTGAAAATAAGAATATTTTTCTGCTGAAGAGAATATTTACTTGTCTGCCTAGTTTTGAGTCGACGATCTCTGCAACTAGATTTTGTACCTGCAAGCAGCCATCACGTAAAAATTTCCTAATGACCAGTTTTGAAGAAGTTAGAGATAAGGAGGATATTGATCAAAATACTATTTTGGTATACTTGCCTTCACTCCAAGTTTATTGCAGATATTTTCAGCAAGGAGAAGAGAATATGCTGAGTGCTTGTCTGCTCTTGATGGATCTGAAGAGTGAAGAGTGAAGAGTGATAAGTCAAATGCAATGCCACCTGAAACATCATACATAATATACCCTGTCCCCACATCCCTTTCAGGAAAAAAAAAAAAAAGACCAAAAAAATCTTCTGTTCTGACCTCCAAGAAGCCATTCTCTATCAGATATCACAACAATGGACAGCGGAATGTCTTCATCATGGTTTATATTCATTATAGCTTCCTCCATCGCATCATAGTCCATAGGATTACCAATCTGAAGCACATAGGAATACGATGAAGTATTACAAGCAAACTGAAACAAAATGAAGGTTTCCAGGAAGAAGAGTAGAAAAAAGAAAAGTGAGATAAGGTTCTATTCAATTACCCTATGAGAGACCTGCACATTTTTGGCTTTTCGACGACCTGCAACTTTCATTGCTTTTTTCCTATCCTCTAATGGAACATCTGATAAAATTTCCTGTGCATACGGGGGATTATGATCTTACAGTTGAAACTTTAATTTCAGTATTGCAATGCATATCAAGATAAATTCAATACATTCAAGAGTTGGATGGAGTAAGAGCATTAGAAGATATAGGAGCATACCAAGACACTACCAGGTCCAAGGTAGTTATCATATTCTTCAATCATTTCTATAAGATCTGGGCGCCAACCAAGCACAAGTATGCGTTCTTTTGGTCCCAACGTCCAGTCAGATGCCTGCGTATAATTATAGGAGAAACAGTTAGCGATTCTAACATGAAAACTTTTCATATGAATTGTTTCTGGAAAAAACTTGGGGGAAGTTGTACCTTTGAACCTGGCTTCAGAGGACGCTTTACAATATTTTCAAGCCGGCTTAAATTTGTTTCCAGGGAATGATACATAGAATCATTAACGTTAGGTTGTGCACTTTCCAGTTTTTGAATGGAACTAGTTTCTTCCATAACAAAATTTGAGAATCTCCCTCTTGTTTTCCCTCCTCTGTGGAGAGGTGCAATGAACAACAGCTGCATAACAAGAAAGTGTGTAAACAAAACCGGGCAGAAAACCAATGAACAGAAATTCAGTTGTTGATATAGAGAATCAATTCTAGAAGATAGAAGAATGCCGGATTGAGATAAAGAGCAACATGCATTTCTACACCGAGGATGTATTATGATTATCCTGTTTATATATGTTCTACATACTTTGTCAGTATTCTGCAGAATCTCATCATCGCTTGGGTGGAAGAGTGCCTTCCCACTCCTATAAATACCACAAACAACTGCCTGTAAGGGATGTCCATTTGGATAAAAAGATCCCAAATTAGCATACTTTTCAGATAAGTTTTGCGTGCACCAGATACTTCACAACCATAGCAGAATGAAATTACCTCTTGGAACCCACGGCGTATATTCCTATACTTCATGCCAACTAAATTGGGAAAACTGTGAAGATTAAATACGCTTTCTGCAATGAATGAACATAATAAAATTAGTATTTGGAAAGAGATCATCCGAGGAGATTCTAACAACTGCAGTCCCAGAGTTGAATTTGATTTCGTTCTGTACTTCGATAATTAAGCAAGTGTCTGTATATCTTTATGAGGCCCTTCTGCCGAGAGCACTGGACAAATAATTTGGAGGAAACATTTTCTACTGGCTCTACTTTTAATCCTGATATTGACTTTAAGAGCTCGCACGTACTGGAGCTTGAAACCTGCATTTTATGAGATGACAATCAAATTTCAGAAGAATTTAGACAGATGAATAGTTCTTCTTTAAAAAAAAAGTACCTATCAAAGACAAACCTCAACAATTGTGGGGACAGATTCCATATTTGGAATGGGTTGAAGGGCTAATACAGAAAGAAACGCATCTGTATCAATGTCATACCTGATCATTTGAGAAGTTTTAGTCAATGTGCTTCAAAATAATATAATAAACTTCCACGTGACTAGTTCAATCAATTTCTTACCTATCTGCCTTTGTTGGCAGTATAATTATTGCACGTGCCTTGTTGGCTGCTGCTCTTTCAAATGATTTTGTTAAACTAAGGCTGCAACTGTAAAACCACAAACACAAAATGAATGAGATGGTTATAAGGCAGGTTCAGACAATCAATACAAGTTATCTTCCCGTTTACTTAAAATCACATTAAACTCTTGCCTCTTAGTAAGTATATCAATATGGTCAAGGTCTTTGGAGATATTATCAGCAATCTTATCTATCTGCTTCCTCGGAATATCTGACATCAAAAGGATTCTCTGCCTCCTACAAACAAAAAACCAAAAATATAAACAATTGATTCACTCAAAATACACCATCTGCTAAGAATTCCATGTTCAGAAAGTGTAACAAATTACCTAGCATTAGCAGTACCTAAGCGGACAGCATATTCATGATATTTATTTAGCTGCTTTAGGATGAAGGCCAGATGACTATTGACTCCACAAATAATGATATGATCAGCATCAAGAACTTGAACTTGGGCTCCTTCTCTGAGCTTTTGCATATTATTCTAAAAGAGAAGAATAAATGTACTCATCAATCACACATAAATTTTGGCCAAAAAAAAAAAGTCACACATTAATAGATTTAGGTAATGATTTTTGTCTTGGGTCTCACCCTAAACTGTTCTGTCATTGTGCTTAGTAGACGGGAGTAAAATAATAAGCCCCATATAGCAAGGACAAAGCCAAGAATACGCTCAACTCTTGTTCTTTGCTGCAGCCAACACGGAGATTACCATACTATGAAATTGTGATATAAGTGCATCAAAACATACTATGTATTCTAACAAGCAACCATCTTACTTTTAAATGAGTAGATGAAGAGCATAGACATGCCCAAGCCTCCCACAAGCAGTCCTCCAAAGATTGGCTGCTTCCCCTGCAGGTCATTCCCATATTGCTAAGCACGAGCATCATTTATATTACTAAGGATAACTGAAGAAATTGACGAGAATCAAACAACACATTGATGCCGTTTTAGGGCTATCGTAGTCGGCTAAAAATGATATGAACATCAGAATTACCTCAACTTGAAGAAAAGCAAACCACCAATCACAACAAATGAAAAGCATGCTACAAGAAGCACCACAAAGAACCTAAGAGAAATGAACAGCACAATTAAACAGCCATTGGGAACAAGGAATCAAGTTACTTAACACCCATTAACAGACCAATCAATTATGACTTCACAATAACACAATACATAGAAATTGATAACTGCACTTACGTGGCAACATTTCTCTCAAGTTGGATGTTGAACAAATATAACAACCTCGCTAAGGTCCATCTGAGATCTTGAAATGAAGGCAGAGAAACATCCAATCCAAGAGGTGTTGGTTTATTCAAGGAATTAGATACACAGGCAAAGGCCAAATTAGTTGTTCCGAAAGTTTGAACAACACGGGGCAATATTTCTTGAACCACTTTTTTTGAAGTGTTTACAAAATTTAGCCCTGTTAAGTGTAGCAGCAGCAAAAGTGCTGACATTGATCCTACCACGATAGTAGCTTGTTGACCCTGCAACCAACAAGTCCTTATAACACATTCAGTATGTTGTACTGAATTTGGCAGACTAGCAGGGACCAAATGATCTTATATCAAAACAATTTATCTTTCTTCTATGGATCTCATACTATACTCACATGAGAAACATTAGTGGCATTTGAATCGTTCGAGATGTTGTTGCACACGTTACATTGCACCTCTATGTTAGTCCTTTGAGATCGAGTCTTCCATTTTCCTGTATGAAAATTTTGGTCATTCCAAAAGAAAGTAAGATAAAATCTAGTCATCCAATATAACAATTTAACAACTTGGATTCACCTCTGTTAACTGTGAAAGAACTTGCGAGAAAGGATGAACGCGAAGTCCACCAAATGTGGCATAATGGTGATTTCCTAAAAAGTAATAAAGTCAAAACTTTTACATATATACCAAAGATAATATGTAGTATAACTGTACAGCCATAATCACGGATTCTACAATAGATGCTTCTCTCAAGAAAACTCTTCAAGAATTAGCCAGGTCAAAATAATAGGCAGAAGATATCAATAGCAAGTCCCAATGCTAAAATAGGCACTAAAGCTTTCGGCCCTAAACCATATTTTCTCCCAAACTTTACTGCACTTAAATGTGCAGATGGAATTGCAAGAAATTCTGTCTCGTGCCAGTGGCTAGCACTAACAAAAACAGAGATATACACGAACTCTCCAATTCAGTATAAATAAATAGAACACCAATGAATCTCCAAAATGAACGCGTGTGTCAAACACTGATTCGAAAGCATTAACGAAAAGTAACACTGGTTGGCAACCACTGATTCAAGAGAGAGTAGAAAGAATCAAAATCACCTGGTAGAGGAAGAAAAGAAGCGGTTGAGTCGAGGAGGAGGAGGAGGCAAACCCCATAGCCTCGAGCTCTGCAGCTGATTTAGAAGCATCACCGTCTGCAACTCCTTTTTGTGTGACTCTCTCTATCTCTATCTAGAAAATTACGTGGATCAGACGGAGCAGATTTTCCCTGAAGATTGATCGTACGGAACAGTGAGTGCATAAGATTTAGATCACCGGACGTAATAACTCCACCTTTCTTCCTTCCGGTTATAATTCACGATAAGCTGTTCTGTTCCTGTAACATACATTCTTCCAAAAGTAAGATGAGAACTGTCGTTCCTCAAGGAAAAGTGCCAGAAAAGGCAAGGACCACCAGGTCCCCCATGGAGTACTAAAGACAGGCTTTTCCCTTTGTTATGATGGGCGACTTGACTGCGAAGTGTCAGCGTGGGCAAGTGCGACGCCAACATCCTAATTTCCCACGTGTTACAAGTTACCATCACTCCAATCTAGTCTGGCGCTTCGCTTTCCAACAAAGCGACGACATGTCGTTTCTGTTCGTCACAGAATCCTCTCCCATTATCATTGTATCTATGATTCTCTTAAATTCATACACATAAATCATGAACCAACTTTTAGTGGGGATGATATGATTAGATAGAGGTTCAGGCTTTCCATTTCTTTGCACTGGTGACCTGTAGATTCTTCGTAGTCATAATTACCCGAAGATTCTTAGTAGTTAAAAGTAAAATCTATTTATCAACTAACTTGCCTTTATGTACAATTCGTGGGCCCAGTTGGGCCTGTTACACTTTTAGTTAGAACCCTGTACAAGAGACGTGAACCCACATTGTAGGTAGCATTCACGGCCTGTTGTGAGGCCCAATTGTTGGTTCCATTTAGTCTTGTAACATGAGAATCAGACAAAGGGAGAATATGACAATTATGGTAAAGATAAGATAACAACATAAACTTTGAAATTTTATTACAACAGTGACATTGACTCGTTAATACAAAACTAATTATTTATTCAACCGTGGCCATAACGGCATAACCTCTTAAAAACCTATTCAAATCAAATATAATAATTCCATAGTCCCAATTTACCGAGCTGCTAAAGGAGTTGCAGATAGATTATCTTCCGACATATCGAACAACCCCTCATCACTCTTACTCAGAGCATAAACAATCTCAACCATACTCGGCCTCTTTGTAGGATCTTTCTGCACACAAGCAACAGCAATATTCATAACATCCATAACACTGTCGATCGAGAAAGACTGTTCATGACGAACAAGAGCCTCATCCATCCAATTCCTCAGCCTCTCCACTCTTTGCTTTTCATCATTCCTTTCCATAACAGCACTCCCTTGCACCCACAAAACACTCCCATCGTCCTCATCAATAGCTTCCTTTCCCGAAACAAGCTCGAGCAAAACAACCCCAAATGCAAACACATCCATCTTTGTCGAAACAACCCCATCGACTAAATATTCGGGTGCTATGTAGCCTTGAGTGCCTACAATATGCATGGTTATGGCATTGCAGCCTGATTTGGCTAGACCGAAGTTTGCAATTTTAGCTCTCATGTTTGAATCTAAGAGAATGTTGCTGCTTTTGATGTCTTTATGGACAACTCTTGGTCTTGTGTGCTCGTGGATGTATTGAAGGCCGTGTGCAATATCGATCCCGATTCTCAACCGGGTTTTCCAATCTAACTTATTTTCCTGGTTTTCATGTAGCCATGAATAAAGAGAGCCATTTTCAATGTATTCGTAGATTAAATAGCAACTTGCGTCTTCTGGGTCTATGCAGAAGCCTTCTATCTTCACTAGATTTCCATGGTTTACCTGTAATCCAAAAACCCGTAAATTTCAAGTTGAAGCAGTAAAATCACAAAGTTTAGTAACTTAAAGAACTAGACCAAACAAAAAATTAACAATAAGTAAGCATCTTCTCTTGGTGGTGTAACTTGCTGTCTGTTGGAATGTACTATATTCTGTTTGTATCCTAATAAATTTATAT
Source organism: Coriaria nepalensis (assembly GCA_027186245.1). Classification (NCBI taxonomy): domain Eukaryota; kingdom Viridiplantae; phylum Streptophyta; class Magnoliopsida; order Cucurbitales; family Coriariaceae; genus Coriaria; species Coriaria nepalensis. The sequence goes on along the minus strand of CP114487.1, from coordinate 1,249,522 downwards.
ATGTCTTTTTGTTTTCATCCATCGTGTTGGAATAACTTTCAATAAACAATTTGAAACAATCGACTAAACAATTGTCTAAGCTTATCATGAAAAGCTTCACTCAGCATGAAGTAGAATGCTCCCTACCCTCTCCCTCATGTCACTCTTGATTTGTAATATAACCAACAAAATGTTTAGTCAAATCTTTTTTGGGCTTAGTAGGCTTATCGGTAATATATACAATGCATTATGCCTCATATTGTCACTGTCTCAACGTGAACCATTCATCATTTATCTCTTCAGAAATAAAATGAAAATAATTATTAAAAAAGAAAAACTTTACCTTCTGCAAGATCTTGAGCTCCTCATAGGCATCCCATTTCATCTTCTTCACGGCATAAACATCACCGGCAATGCAGCCTTTGTAAACCGAACCTTGAATCAAGCTTTTCTCGCTGAAACCATCAGTAGCCTCGTTCAATTCATCAATCCCAAAAACTCGGTACTTGTCCAAACAATCTGACACATCCGCCATTAAATTCACCCCAATTCCCTTCACCCCTCCTTTCCCCCTCACCTGCAACTTCTGCTTCTCATCTTCCTCCCCACCTCTTCTCTTTTTAAACAAAACCACACCACAAACCCACAACCCACTAACCAAAATCAACAAAAACCCACAAACCGCTAACCCGATTGCCAGCCCTTTATTAACCCCCTTCTCCTCGGTTTTCACAGGGGGTGGAGAGGGAAATTCAGTAGGCTGTGTTAATCCAGGAAGCTGATTAACAGGAACAAAAATAGTGTCAAAAGGCTGACTAAGATTACTATTCCCATTAGCATCGACTATAGACTGAGTATCTACTGCAAACCGTGAAGCGATTGAGCTCAAGTTGTCAGAAGGCTGAATCACGTAAGAAACAAGATATTTGACTTGATTCCCTAACTGGGTTTTATTTGGGCACTTGCAAAAGATTGGAAAGATGGCGGTGACGCCAACTGGAAGATTAGTAGCTTCGAGATTAGGATTAACAACTTCAACAGATGGGTAAGCTGTTAGGTTCTGGAATTTATTTGTGGAGACAAGATAAAAGGTGTCACCTTGATTGATTGTGAAAGACAGATTAGCGTAAGAGATGCTTGTAGATGTGTTGTTGATTATGACGGGATTGCAGGAGCAAGTTATTGGTATGAAGAGTGGTTCGTTAGGGACGAGAGGGAAAGATACGTTGGAGATGTTGCTGGGTTGAGCTATTTCGAGCCGGCTCAGGGCGAAGAGATCGCCTATGGCGGCTAGGTTGAGGAAATCTGGAGCCATGGCTCGGTAAAAGACGTAGGCTTGGCATGGGTTGGTGGTCTGGTTCGGTGTGCAGGTGAAGCCCTGTTGGGTTTCTGGTTGGGCAATTGAGTGGTTGAAGAACAAGAAGAGGAAGAAGAGGAAGAAAAGGAGCAGGGGAGAAAGGACAAAGTTGTTTCTGGTTCTCATTTTCTTTTCTGGAGGCTCTGTTTTTTAATCTTCCTAGGATGTTTGGATTTTAATCCCAAGTGTTTATGTTTTGAAAATTATGGAAGCTAGGAATTTTGGAAAGTTGTGTCAAGCTTTGAGTCAAGCTTCGGACTTTCTTCCGTGTTGAAGTTTGAAGTTTGAACCAATGTCAGTAGTGAAGGCATGTTAAGCAACGCTTCTTACATTTCTTTATTTATAAAATTGATTTTTATAATAATTACTGAATATAAAATAAAAATATTTTTTAAAAAATATAAAAATATATTTAACATCTTCAATTTTTTAATTTAATTTTTTTAATTAAAATATTAACACTTAATATTAATATTATAAATATAAATTTTTAAAATTTTCTATTTCAAATCAACTCAAATTTAAAACATTACAAGTTTAAGAAATTAATTTCTGACATTTATTTATACAACAAAAAAAACATATTAAGATCTAGAAACATGAATAAGTTTTGAAAAACATGACGATGAGGTTGAGATCATAAACCAAATTTTAAAAATAGTACTGTTAATAATAAGGTCTTTTATTATAATCAGAGAATTTATTTACCAAAATAACCTTATCCGACCCAATGTTTGGTCTTGGGACCCACTGGATGATACAAAGTTTCCAGTCAACAAAGTTGAAACAATCAATACACGATGTAGACACGTTGCCATCAAGCACCGGCGAGCCCATGCAATAAATGTATAATTTAATTGAATTTCTTCTGTTTTTTTTTTTTTTTTTTTTTTTCATATTTTATTTATTATTTATTATTTATGATTTGAGTATTTTTGTCGTAGTAAGTGGATTTAGTATCCGTTGATTCCTGTTGGCTTGACTCATGATTTATTATCAAAATTTTCAATAAATCTAATTTTTTATGTAAAAAAATTAATCCTAAAATATATAATAATAAAATTAAGTCATATATACTTACGTAATAACAGAAAATCAATCTCGATACAAGTTATAAATATTTTAATGTTCGTTCTATCGTATCGGTTGTTGCGGTACGTTTACGGAGATAAGGACATTCATATTCAATTTTAATTGTTGTATGTAAGGTATGATTGACTATAGAGATTGGTACGGGAATGTTAGGGCGTGAGGGAGAAGTTTGCACTACAGGAATTCGGATTTTTCTTCCTCTCTTTAATTTTCTCTAAGTCATCTTGCCATTCTTTCCACATCCGTTTATGTATTTACGCAATACGCATTGAAGAAAACGCATAAAAGGAGTTGCTTTTATTAGTGCTGGGCCTTTTGAGCGCCTGACCATATTCTTTCGGCCACATTTCGGCAGGTCATAACTGGAGCTGGGACTGGACCTACTACCGATTCCATACATAGGCTAATAGGCTGGTAGAAGAGGCCTCTTTTATGGGCTAATCACAAATGGCCCGTGGAAGGGAAAAGGTTCGCTTTTCTGGTCCACTGGACGCTGGCCCGTTACTGATTTGGTTAAAAAAACTCCGAATTTACTGAATTTACCTTACTTAGTTCTTCTTGCCATGCATAAAAGACATCAGTCTCTTTTCTATAAGAGAATCATAACCACACGATCTGGTTAACATGCATATCTCCATTCAACAACTTCTGTGATATTAAGATTATTATTATGCGGTAACTTACGTTTACACTATATATGTACCATCTTATTCAATAGAAATCTATCGAAATCTTTACTTGTTTTTATGGTAACAGAGCGGATAAAAACACTCTTGCGAGTTTTTTATCCTACCGTGGCTGCCCCACCTGCTGATGCTCCAGCAATTGAACAATCTCTTACTCCTAAGGTTTTCAGTCTGCTTGTTAGTCCAACCGCCATCACCCTTGTTGCCATCAATGCGCATCATCAGTTGCCCCTACAGTTTGATTCCCAGCACGGCAGTAACTATCTATCTCGGCGAGCACAACTTGAATCACTTCTCATAAGGTATGACCTACTGGGTTACCTTGACAGTTTTATTTCGTGTCTTGCTGGTGGAACCGACCTAGCCTCATTTGGCGTATACATACATTTATACCACCAAGATAAAATTCTCCTCTCCATATTTATACGTATTTATTGATGAATGAATTTAACTAACTACTATTAAATTAATGAAAATGAACGACTACGAAATTAAAGTTTAAAAGATAAACGAATAAATAATATTGAATAAAATAAATGAATTGAATGAAAGATCTAAATCTAAGATAAAAAATTAAATTTAATCTAACTCTACTTCTATGACAAGAATTTAAACAACTTTGAAAATTAAAGTGAAAGAAAATGACATATTGTTCATAAACGATAGATCAAGACCTTCATTTAGCTGAGAACCCAATGAACTAATACTACTCTTAAGAGCAAATCTAAGAAAAAATAAATAAAAATATTGATTTTTGAAGAAATGGAAAAGAAAAAGATAAATGTTAAACAGACCGAGATAATTTGAATGTTTGACGGTTTGTCGATTGATCGTATGGATGATCTTTGCCTTCCACCAAACTTTTTATTTATAAGCAACTTGAGTGGCACCTTTATAATTAATTTTCAACTCAAACTTGATTCTCACATTCAAAACCCACTTCCCACAGTTACACTCCACCTTTTTAAGAGGGAAGTTCGACATTCAACGGTTACATTTTCTACCAAATATAATCCTTATAGTGTCTAAATTCATCTTGACTTCTTCCCTTCACTACTTAAAATTCTGCCAACAACTCCTAAAATTTGGCCCAGTCTCCTTCATTTCGGCCAACCAATTTACTTAGCCAAAAGTGGGATTGAATTTATCTTTTACGCCTTAAATATTATGTTCACCTTTTGATTAACTAATTATGCTTAGCCAAATTTTCCCCTTTTGTTGGCTAAAAATTTGTTATTTTATATTCAAAATTCGGCCACCTTTTTTCCTTGATAAAAAATGGAGTTGAAAATATCTTTACCATATTTGGAGAAAATCTAATCCCATTTTTTATATTTTCATTAGATCTTTGCCCGAATTGTGGTTGCTTTTTGGTATATTTATGTCGAACTCTTCATAAATCAAATTTTGAGTGCTCATTGTACACAAGTAATTTACGGCTGATTTTTTATGATCTTATCAATCCTTATAAAAATTCATTTCTTTGAGGTGAGAATCTTTTTTAGCTGAATTTGACAAGGCGGTCGAATTTCATTTTTAACCAACTGAAATTTACATTTGATCGATCGATCCTTAATTATTGTTTTTAATTTATTAAATTATAAATATTGATAATTTTTCGCCTCGTACCCTTAAACACTTCTATATGCTATTAATCTAAATTGACATCGTCCACATACGACATACTTTGATTGACATATTTTGTTAAAGAGGTTATAACTTACGTCTTGTCTCTTGTCTCTAGAGATAGGTTTTCAGAATGATGATGACCATATAAAATATGATGAACACGCACAGAGGTAAATAAAGGTGAGACAATAATTAAAAAGACTACCCTTAAAAGTTTTAATATCCTTTTTATTTAGTTTATTATTTGGATTGCATAATAAATTGTCCGATTCACTATTTTCTTAAAGAAATTATCATCATCCGTCGCTAGCTTGCCGCTTGTATCTAGGTCTTTTTGGTCGAGCATTTTTTGTAACAGGTGTCCACATAGCTCTTCCCTAGCTCATAACCTGCCAAAAGTCAACAACATTATCATTAAAAAAAAACATATAAAATGATTTTAATACATAATTCCATGCAGAGTCATTTAATGTTTACGGAAATTGTACACAGGTAAGTACCAGTGATGAAATCGGAATGGGTACTACTGGCCGGGATGTTGATCATGGACTTGGCACAATCATCGGTGCACGAATAAACGACGTTGCTACCAGATGATCCCTTGCATTGAATCATACACGTTGTGTAACAAATACCAGCAACCACGGGATCGGGCCCAACGCACTTGGTACCACAGTGATATAGACAATATATCCACCTATGATCCGGATGATATGTTGTTGAGTAGCGAGGAGAGCTCTTATCATCGGTGATTATATGATCAACCGACGACTCAGCTCCTATTCCTATCATCATCATCATCATCATCATCATCGTTATCATTACTGCTCCAAAAACTTTCATCATCATCGAACTACGTCGCTCCATTGTTACTTCTTAGTTAGAAGTTGCCACAGAGTACAAGCGTAGCTAGCAAGTATTTGTGTTGTGGTGGGATCAGTTTACCATGAGAAGGGATGTATTTATAGCCAAATAGAGAGGGATCATGTATACAAATTTTGCTAGTGATGTATACATTCCCTAGGGAATATTGTTCTTAATGATTATAAAATAAATGTATGGATCGAATTTGTAGATCATATACCATGTGTGATTAACAAAAATCCTGACTCTCTACTAAAAGGGTTGCAAACTTAACAGATTCTTTCCTTTTAATTGTTTGTTCTAAAAATCTAATAATAGAAATCCACCATGGCAGGCAGTTTTTACATTACCCGTAAAAAATTAATGATAATAATCATTAATAATTAGACTCGTAATTTATTATAAACTTGATGGAATATACTTATAATTTAAAATATATATGTCGATTGTAATTATAAAATTTTAAATGAGATTCACGATAAATTTAAAATGATCAATTTATAAGTTAAAATAAAATTGAAACCCTTCCTTGCATTCAAGCATACACTCTTTAAACCATTAGGGAAGGGAAGAAATTGTATTGTGTGCTTATGTATGCATTTAACAAAAGATAAGCAATTCTTATCCATTCATTTTAAAACTAAATATGGTATATAATGAAAGTCTGACCTGTTCGTGAAATGGACCAGACTATTGACTGAATCATATTTGTTCTGTATCTTCCTAAAACTGATTGCTATGGAGGATTTCTATTGCCTTATTAGACCATTTAAGAGCAAACAATTAAAAGGAAAAACTATCAAAGTTTGCAATACTTTAGTAGGAAGGCCAGATTTTTGTTAATCACATATGGTATATGGTTTGTAATTCCATATATTGTGGAAATCATTAAGAACAATATTCCCTAGGGAATGTATACATCACTAGCAAAAATTTGTATACATGATCCCTCTCTATTAGGCTATAAATACATCCCTTCTCATGGTAAACTGATCCCACTACAAGACAAATACTTGCTACCTACATTTGTACTTTGTGGCAGCTTCTAATTAGTTCTAACTAAGAAATAACAATGGAGCAACGTAGTTCGATGATGACGAAAGTCTTCGGAGTTGTACTGATAACGATGATGATGATAGGAGTAGAAGCTGAATCGGTTGATCATACGATCGCCGATAATAAGAGCTCTCCTCGATACTCATCGCATCATCCCGATCTGAATACTAAAATTTGTGCAATCTCATGTATTGTGCAGTGCCTTCCGTTCATAACGAAGCCTGGGGCTGCTGGTATTTGTTATGGAGGGTGTATGCTTAAGTGCAAGACACCACCTGAAGACGTCGTTTATTCTTGCACTAATGATTGTGCCAAGTCCATGGACAACATCCCCACCCCTTCCAATATCATCACTGGTACTTAACTGTGTACAGTTTCCGTAAATATTAAATGACTCTGCATGTAATTATGTATTAATCATTTTACTAATTATATATATATATATATATAAATAAATTAGTTTAATGAAAATGTTGTTGACTTTTGACAGGTTATGAACTAGGGAAGAGCTATGTGGACACCTGTTACCAAAAATGCTCGAGCAAAAAGAACTAGATACATCGATTGATCCTATTCATGCAAGCGGCAAACTAGCAAGGGATCGATGATAATTTCTTTAAGAATTAAGTCAATCAGACGTTTATTATGTAATCCAAAATAATAATAATAATAAATTAATTTATTAAAACTCTTAAAGTACTCTTTTTAATTATGATATTTGATATGATCTGATCACTTTTGTTTACCCAGATGTTCATCATATTTTATATGGCCATCATTACTGTGAAAATCTATCTCTATACAAGACATATGGGGATCGATCTTATGCAGTGTATATTAGAGAATGTGAAGCTTCAACTTGAGAGATTTCATAAGTCATAGGTTGAAAATCCAAAATGCAGAAAATATCTATATTGCACTCTTAACATAGTAACTAAGTGGATAAAATATCAATTTTCGCCAAAAACTGATTTGATGATGGAATTGGTCCACCAAAACCTCTAATACACTTGAAATGAACTTCTAAAATTGATGGAATCAAAATTGGATCAGATTGAATTCAGATTTGCTGAGTTGCCTTGTTGATCAAGCAACTGGAAATTAAAAAATAGTAGATTCTAGATTATGCCATAACTTGATTAATTCTTATCTGATTGAGTTTATTTTCTTTCAACAAGTTTATTTTAACCTTCTTCAACTATAGCAATGAGAGTCAATGCTAAAATCTAATAATATCAAAAAGTCGATTATGATCACTCAATCTACAATCCCTCGATAATACTAAGAATGGCGGTTTCTTCATTATGTCGACCCCTAATTTCTCGGAGCAATAACGAACACACCACATTCTGTCACCAGTCTTGCCAAAGTCGATGTCTATGAATTTCTAGCTATGTCAATCATCCGAGGTATGAATTTCCAAACTTTTTCTTTGTTTTTTGTTTTTTTTTTTGTCAAAAATAAGTAATTAATCAAAATATGTTATGAAATGTGGATGTCCATGGATGATATTGAATATCATCAATCCATCTTATTATAACTAACAATGGTTTATTTTTATTTATTGTAACCTCATTTTATATTAATATATTTATTTAAAATTCTTGTAATATATGATGGTAGATAATTTATAAATAAAGTCTATACCAAGAGTTTACATATAATAAAAATAAAAAATTTATATTCTCAATATTTTTTTTCTTATTCTATCTTTTATTTTATAATATGTTATCAACACGTTAACTCTACAGCAAATTGATTTTTGTATTTTTCATCTCGTTTTAACTTCCAATTAAGAATTGATATATTATCATATGACTTATTAGAAAGTGTAAAACTATTAAAATCATTTTTCTCCCTTAAATTTTTTTTTTTTTTTTGTCAAATTAAAATTATTCTATTTATATTAACCAAACAGTGGTAATTAAAATATTTTCATTCCTTAATCAATTTCATTCCCTCTCCGAAATCGAACCAAGCATCATCCCTTTCAATCATTCAGTGTTTGCTTCCAACTGGCTATTAGCTTATGCTTGTTGCTTCACTGCATCGACATGTCGGTAGTTTCCTTCTCAACTTCTTCCCCATGTCGTTCAGAAAAAAACAAAAAAAAAATAGAGTTTCGTGCACAGGCTGATTTTACGTCTGCCTTATCTAAAATTTGGGAAATTGGTGGGTATTGGTTTGGAAATGGAGCATTTAAAGAGGGTTAATAGGGATCGTTACGTTTGTTGACACCTGTGAGTTTGACAGGGAGATAAAACATAATTTTAAGATTCACTAAAAGCTGGACACGCATTGTCAAAGCATCAATCAAAGAGAATCCTATTCGGTGGGAAAGGGATGACTGACTTTGTATAAAGGTCAAAATGGTGGCTTTTACGTTTACTTCCATATCTGATTTGCACCCATCTTCAAGCCTCCTCATCTCCTTCTTTCACATCAATACGATTACGAGTCTATATTTATAAAACTACATCACTTGATTCACTGTATGAAAATCTCAACACGAGACAGCTTAATAGAATTTAATTCGTGTACTCATATAAAAATATTGTTTATATATATTATGTACAAGATATAAGAGATTTAAAATATATATATATATATATATATTAATTATAAGGATAGTCGGAGTGAGACATGCAATTAAAACAAAAAGGTGTGGGGAGGCGATGCCAGTGCTGTGATTGACCAATTTCAACTACATTATTAAAACAGAAGACAATTCAGACAGGCCAGCTAGCTGTCTTGTAATTAAATGAACGATGGAGAGGCAGAGAGCTGTTCATCTTCCTTGAACTTTTCTTCCTCTTCTCTAGGAGGAGGTCAATATGCATTTTTCCAAGATCTCTTAAAAATCAGTTTAACACTCTTTTACAGACTGTCCTAATTAATAAACCGTATGCAAAAAGATGTCAAGAAAGGTCAATGCAATTTGCCCACCACAATGATCATTTTAGATTACTGGGATCTACAATCTACATCATTATCAGATAGATAATGCATGGTCCATGTTATTTGTTTTTCAGTGATCATGTATTTATGGAGAAGTTTGAAGTTAAATATTATATCATTCAAATTAAAAATAAAACTTACATGATATATGTTGATATTATCTCAATAAGATAAGTTATAGGTTGATTTATAAGTAAAAAGTTTCATATTTGAAAAATAGATTTAACTAAGAATTCCATCGATTGAACTAAGTAAACAATACACAACGATCTAAATCTTTTTTCAGCAGACAGTAAAGACAAAACGTGTTAGTCTTATTTTGCCCCTTTTTTTCTCTTTGTGAACAAAGGTTTCTCTTAAGGTATTCGTAACACAATTTTGTATGCTACCATAATAATAATAGTAGTAAATAAATAAATAAATAAACAAACAAACAAACGTTGTCTATTTGGTATTCCTTAATCCTAATTTGATGGAGCAACATGTAGTTAACCAACATATATCAACTTATATGACTAACCTTGAGGTTCTTGACGTACGTCCCTCTTACTGACGTATATACGTAAACACTAGCCAACAACCTAGTCATAAAAGCAGAACAGTCAATAATACTTTTCTCCATTGTAATTAGCTAGATTGAGCAATTTCATGCAACTTGCATTAATTTAAAACTAACCATATAGTATGGTGATTGGTGACTAAATTCCTACTACTTGTATGTAACATTTCACAAGTTGCGTTGCATTATTTGAGACATATATTCATACTAAATTTACTAAATTTGTAAGTTAGTAACTATTTTTATGATTACAACTTCTCAACTCCAATGAATAATAGTTGATTGATCATGAATACTTCAAACTAACATCTCTTTGTACTTTTAAGTTTTTTGTATGATTGAGATAAGAATTCATTTTGGTGAGCGACTGTAGAAAAGTTGAAGTTTTATGTATCCAAATTCAACTTAGATCGTCGAACATATACGTAGGTTAAAGTCACATTTTCTACCACTAAGTTAAGATGGCTTTTATCATCCAGACTTATAATAATAATCAATAAACAGTATAACCGGGTACCCATAACAGTCGATCGAATATCCGACCAAGTATCCGAATAGAATATCTGATAATAAAAAAAATGCCAGATCAGATATGAGCGAATCGGATATTGATGACAAATTAAGAGATTCTTACCCAAATGAAATTAAGACTGGAAATCTTATCTTAACGACAAGTTATAAGTTGACAAAGTCAAATGAAGCCAGTTGCTTGGTAACTTGTCCCACATGTGAATTAGGACAAAATACTTTACATAACATTGAACATTTTGAGCCTATAGAGCTATTTTGCTGGTTGGCAAAAATGAATGCACCCGCCTTGTTTACATTTAAAACGTTTGTTGGGGTAGTTGGCTAGTTTCATCCTCCACCTCCCCAACCCTTGCCCACAATTCATTTAAATGTACCCCCCCCCCCCCTCTCTCTACATCTCTCACCACATTACCTCCTCTCCTTCCTCTCTTCTCTTCTCACTTCTTCCATTCCCTCAAATCTACCTTCCAAACCTTTTCTTCTTCTCACTAAAGTTTTAGTAAACATTGTTCACACCATGGGAGATGATGAACAAAGGAGGAGAAACCATGAAATTCATGATGAGTCCATCTCTAACCAAATAAAATCGAGTCCTCTACCAAACTTTCTTCTATCTGTAAGGCTCAAGTATGTAAAACTAGGTTACCACTACTTAATCGCAAACGCTATGTACCTCTTTCTCACACCAATCCTGATCATAACTTCTGCGCACCTGTCCACACTCACAATCCAAGACTTACTCAATCTATGGGACCAACTTAGATTCAACATTGTTTCAGTAACTCTAGGCTCATGTGTAATGGTTTTCTTAGCTACACTCTACTTCATGAGCCGCCCGAGAAAAGTGTACTTGCTGAACTTCTCTTGCTACAAACCCGAGCCGGAGAGAATGTGCACGAGGGAGATCTTCATGGAAAGGTCTGGCCTTACAGGCAGCTTCACTGAAGAGAATTTGGCCTTTCAGAAGAAGATTCTGGAGAGGTCAGGTTTGGGTCAAAATACGTACCTGCCGGAAGCCATTATGAGGGTCCCGCCTAATCCTTGTATGGCAGAGGCTAGGAAGGAGGCTGAGACTGTCATGTTTGGTGCTATTGACGAGCTTTTGGAAAAGACCGGAGTTAAAGCTAAGGATATTGGGATTTTAGTAGTGAATTGTAGTTTGTTTAATCCAACTCCTTCTCTTTCTGCCATGATTGTCAATCATTACAAGCTTAGAGGGAATGTCTTGAGCTATAATCTTGGTGGCATGGGCTGTAGTGCTGGGCTTATTTCTATAGACCTTGCTAAGCAACTCTTACAGGTACTTTACGTGCTTTTTTTTAATTAATCAGTTTGTTCATCTTAAAAGCTTAAATTATTAAGAGATGAACTGACAATAGTACTAACTACAACAGGTACACCCTAACTCTTATGCTCTAGTGGTAAGCATGGAGAACATAACACTCAACTGGTACTTTGGAAACGACCGATCAATGCTTGTATCCAACTGTCTTTTCCGAATGGGCGGGGCCGCAATCCTCCTCTCCAACCGTTTGGCGGATCGCAGCCAATCAAAGTACCAACTGATCCACACCGTACGTACTCACAAGGGGGCCGATGACAGATGCTATGGATGTGTCTTCCAGGAAGAGGACGACACGAAAACGATCGGAGTCAGGCTCTCGAAGGACTTGATGGCGGTTGCTGGAGAAGCACTTAAGACCAACATAACAACACTTGGGCCTCTAGTTCTACCTATGTCGGAACAACTGCTGTTTTTTGCAACTTTAGTTGGGAGGAAGATTTTCAAGATGAAAATAAAGCCGTATATACCGGATTTCAAGTTGGCTTTCGAGCATTTTTGTATTCACGCAGGGGGGAGGGCTGTTTTGGATGAGCTTGAGAAGAATCTTGAGCTGAGTGATTGGCATATGGAACCTTCTAGAATGACTCTGAATAGGTTTGGGAATACTTCTAGTAGCTCTTTGTGGTATGAACTGGCTTATTCCGAGGCAAAAGGGCGGATCCGGAAAGGTGATAGAACTTGGCAGATTGCATTCGGATCGGGTTTTAAGTGTAATAGTGCTGTGTGGAAGGCTCTGAAGACGATTAATCCGGCCAAGGAGAAGAGTCCTTGGATGGATGAGATTCATCAGTTTCCTGTTGAAGTCCCCAAAGTAGCTTCCATTGCCACAAAAACTTGAAGAAGAAGAGAAGAATCTTCTTTTTTTAGAGTCTGATTAATGATCTGTTTGACTTCAAAAGGAAAAGAAAAGGTTGTCACACTTCATTGAACATGTTCATCGTTTGCTAATTTGTCGTTTGTCATATGTAATATTTACGAAAATTTATTTACTTCTGAAAATTTAAAAAAGAAAATTATAAGAAGTTCCCGATCGATGCTGTCGGGGAGAAAACTTTCGACGAGGAGCTTACTAGCCCATCTCAGTTCCCGATCGCGTAATTTATCTCCCTCCCTTCGAAGAAACGCTTTGTATCTAGGCAAAGATGGTCTCGAACGTCGTTCTAAAAATCATTTCTGGAGATCATTGCCTTGATTGCACACCGGCCAGTGTGTCTGATCATGATGTTTAGAGCCTATGAAGTAAGTGAGATTTTGCTGGACATATATACCCCGAATCATGATGTTTACAATGACAGGGGGGTGATTTGATCAATCCTGATGTCTCGACCGACGGTCACATGACCCAATGAGTCAACTTATAGGGTCAAGCTTTGAATAAATTACCTTTAATCTTGGTCAACCAAATTCAATCATATAAATTCAAAGAAACAAACCATCGAGCATAAGTTTTAAAATATTTTTAAGTAAACCATATAATGCTTACTGGTAAGTATTTGAAAATATGTTTGAAATAATAATTTATTAAAAATAATTGTTAATATTAATTAAACTGTATGTGTTACCGTACTTTGAGTACACCTCAGTTTGATTACACGGAAGAAAGATAGTAGGAAGGAAGACAAATAATAGTACAGAATTGAGACCCTTTCAAATTCAATCTTCACTAATAAGTGATTATTATCAGTTAAATAATATACATAGATCAAGATTAGTTTCATCTTCTGCGCGAGAGAGGGAAAAACTAAGGACCGAGGTGTACTACTACAAAATTCTTACATGCCCCAAATACCCTGAGCTGCAGTAACTTTGGTGTTAGGTCTAGGAGTAAGTTCATACAAGATCCGGGCAAATGCATCAGCAAATCTGCTATCTGAGAAGAGTATTTCAGCAAAAGAGTTTTCATATGCAAGGAGTATGGCTCTATTCTGCGGCTCTGATACGAGGCTCTCTATTATCATTGTTGCTTTCCTGCATATTTCTGGAACCGGATGAGGAGCCTTGATCACTTTTAGCAATCGATCAATTGCCCTGAATTCAGAGAAGAAAAAAAAAAAAAGAAACAGAAATTGAATATCTGCATTGTAATTTGTTTTCATGAACTTATAAAGTAAAAGTAAAATGCTACCATCTCTCGCTTGTAAGCTTCAATCTGCAGTTCATGTTTACTTCTGCAAGGTTATATAGAGCACCCACAGCAGCTGCTTGAGCGTCCACTGCTTGGAAGCTCAGAAGATCGACCAAACGCTTATGTATCTGTTTTCAAGTAACCTCTTCTTATAGCAATTGTAAGAGATGCTAAATTAAATAAGACACATGATTGTTTAGGGAATAAATGAACCTGCGGAACAAAGGGGAGAAGGAAAGGTTCATTATCAGGATATATAATCAACCGCCCGAGCAATTCTGCAGCAGAACAATGCCAGGCCTTGACTGCAGATCCTAGAATTCCCATAATGGCTTGAACTGCACGTTTCTCTCTTGGGGGGGGAGAGAGAAAGAAACCAGCCACTTTATCACACAGGAGTTAAGGGACGGACTAAGAAAAGAAGTAGCAACAGAGAATATAAAATCTCTCACGATATTTTGATGTAGGATGGCCTGGATGAACTAAAAATACGAAGATCAAGCAGTGGAGCCAAGTTTACAATTGTCTCCAGAGCATTTGTGACAAGCTCCTCATCCTCTGTGACATAAAAAATTTTAGAGCCACGCCAACAAAGACAATGATTTCTGCAAATGTACAAGAAATGGCAGCAGATTTTTGTAAAGAGTATCTTTATATTCTTTCTAAATTCCTTTTTACAAAAAGAACCTCGTCGATTACAAATCTTCCCGCAAGATAAGTTTGTCAAATTGTCACCTGTAAGATGATCTTCAATGCATTGGAACATGGTTTCCAAACAATGTCGATGTTGGGCCATAATAACCTCATTATCTGGCATGAAAGAAAAGTTTCTGATGATATTTGAAGCAGCAACAGCACATAGTTGCTTTTCTGCTCGCCCTTCATCATCTAAGTTGAACAGACCATCTTCATCCAGCCACCAAGGTTGAGGTTGGTGTTTATTTAAGGTACTTTGGCCCAATGCTTCTGAAACAGAGGAACCCGGTCCCAGACTGCCATATTCATGTTCTTAATCCTCAGACCAAGTTATGCATCAAAATATCAAGAATGAAAATACTGGCCGTATATTTTCTTGCTTACCCGTTTGAACCAAGAGCCTCAAACTCATTCCCAAAACCCGTTACAAGAGAATTTGCGCCTAATGTTCTAATCCTTGGAGTCTTTACAAGTTCCCTTGGAAGGGCTATATCTCGCCAGTCATCTATCTGGTCCGCATAAAAACACTTTATCATTGCTATATACATGATAAGAGAGAGCTGGAAATTTTGTTCATTCCATATTGGAGGTGGAGGACCAAGAAAACACGCTGGAAACTTACCAAGGGATTAGATATGAGAGTGCTAAGTAATATTGATTGATATAAGGATAATATCATAGAAAACATAATAGCCTCCAAAGTTAAGTGGAAGCAAACGAAGCCACGGTGTTTTCAAGTTTGACTCATTTACATTAGTCTCAAGCACTTGTTGAGCACAAAATTGTTCAACTTTAAGAGAAAGTATACGTACAACTTGAAGAAGAGCATCAAGCAAGCCTGGAATTTTGGCGAGAGGGGTCGCGTCTTTGCGGAAGTCATCCTTTTCTTTAAACGAGAGCAATGTGAGAGTGTTAATTGCCCATGTCAGTTCACTCTTTAATCCACTTTGCAGAGCCAAAACTATCCTTTTATTGTTTTGATCTGAGAAGCAAGCAGAAGACACTTAAACTATAGCTCTGTAACTTAATTTATAGGCAATTCATGAAATTTATATCTAGAAACGGTAGCAATGTGGAGTAATTGACTGAAATAGCCGACATTTTTTGTAAGTTAGAGAAGACAAGGCTAGTGTTTTGGATTATCTGACCTGCAAATGAGGTGTGAACGTGGAGAGAAGGACCCAGGAGAGCCGACGGAGCAGCTGTATCGGAAGCTGCCGCCGCCGCAGCTGCTGCAGCCGCGGTGTTGCTGCTTGTGCTGCCGAACGGCCGGCCTCTCTTGGCCGGAGGCGCCGTGACACCGCCTCCACCTCCAGTGATCTTGCTCTGTTCCCTCTTCTGCATGCCAACTTCTTGATCCCGACCTTCTTTCCGTGTGTGTTGTTCAGCTATTAAGGCGTTGGGGATTAATTAAATAAAAGCTTCGATTCAAAATTTAGGGCACGAAAACTCGGGCCACGATCCACCTTAATAGACCCGTTTTGACCGGTGCCTGTATTGATCGATCGCATTAGGACGGGAGAGAAGCCCGAGCGAAATGGGTCGAATCGGCCCAGTATTTAATGGGCTAGAAATCTTCGAATGCAATTCGTAGGGCTCTTTAAATTCATACGTGGCATAAGTCATAATATATTTAATTTATTTCTGGTAACAATAATTTTAATGGTGATTTTTAAAATTGAATCGATCACTCTGGCAGAAAAGTCAAAGGAGTTAAAAAGAATATATTATATTAGTTTTTCGTGTAGCATACGCTTACGCTTACACTTACAATTACACTTACACTTACACTTCTTGGTTTAGCTTCTGGAAGAAGTCAGGGAATAGTAATCCAAAGTCCAACTTGAAACATGGAATGGCCATTATTTAGTTTTAAAATAATTCAACAAATCATATATTATTTATTTAATTATTAATTATTTATTGCAGCATCATTATGTTATATTTGTAGGATGAGCCTAAGGATCAACATTAATATAAGCTTTGAATATTTAAAATTTGATAATAATAACATTAAATGGACCGGACAGTTTCTGTGGTGGGACCACGGATTCTTGTTTCTCCTCAAACTTGTCGTTATTAAAACATAATATTAGTTTATTACAATTATTTTCAGACGGTAAGCGTTAGATGTGATGTCACAAAATGCGTGTATTACATATATATATATATCAATAATGTATTTAATTTTATCTATTATTCCAGATATGATAAAAGAGTCAAAATCCGGCAGAATCACTTGGTTTATATAGAAAAGATTTTAAATCACACGTGTAGTTCTCCAATTGGATTCCAGAAGCAATCAATTGACAATTTTGTATTATACTTCATAATAGTGTTAAGTGATTCCCTTGATTATTGGTTATTGAGGTATTTGAAGAATTTTGAGCTACTATTTCATAAAACGACAAAGGAAACACCCAAAGTAGGAGTCGTGTCAGAAAAATAAATAAATAAATAAATAAATAAATAAAAGCTTAGGACAGAGAG
Organism: Coriaria nepalensis; assembly: GCA_027186245.1. Classification (NCBI taxonomy): domain Eukaryota; kingdom Viridiplantae; phylum Streptophyta; class Magnoliopsida; order Cucurbitales; family Coriariaceae; genus Coriaria; species Coriaria nepalensis. The sequence goes on along the minus strand of CP114487.1, from coordinate 1,232,155 downwards.
TGGAGGGTACGGGGAAGACATGTCCAATCATATTCAGATAAGGCTCTATACTTTTTATGGGCCCACCACAAGATCATCATTATTTATATTTTGGAAAATGTCTGATTTTGAATCGAACGGCATATAATGCCTCTGAGTAGCATCAAAACCTAAGGCATATGCCACGGAAATAATCTTATATAATCCAACCAACACATGAAAGTGAGATCGCACCATTCTCAACCTAATACTATTAACTTTATTAATTAATATTTAATTAATTAATATATTCAACTCAAAATTTATCGAAAATAATTACTTTATAATAATAGCGCCCCTCCGTATCATTTTTTTCCTCATTTCTCCCAATAATTAAAATATCTGACATCGTGTGGCTCAGGTTAATTCAGTAGGAAATAAGTATATAAATAATAAATAAGCAGAGAGAGAGAGAGAGAGTTGGTGCCTGGTGGGTGGTTGCTTTCATTGGGGTACTGTTCTTTGTCAAGATTTTCGTGCATTTCTACTTTATTTCTTACTTTATAGTAAAAGAGGCGTTTTCTTCATCCTCTTTTTTCTTCAGAGTAAGTAAATTGATTTCTTGGGTTTGGTATTGCCGTCACCTTCGTCATCGGATATGATCCACCATTGAATTTGAACCTAATATATTGATATCACTACAAAGGATTAACTAACTATATACTAATTAGACTCGTCGCTTATGAAGGATATCATCTTTTACCTAGTAAGTAATATATGCGTTCAAAAAGTATATAGATGTATAGTTAGTACATTTTCCTGGGATTTTGAGGAAAATTTGTAAAAATATGTCATAATAAAGCATCTGTGTGTGGTAATAATAATAATAATAATAATAAATAAATAAACAAAATGAAGATTGTACTCGTATTTATTTTGATATAAGAGAAAGTCAAAAAGAAGATTGTACTCGTATTTTATCTGAATAATATATTTACGATCATACTCGCCGGAAGGCTGGACAAAAAAATAAAATCCAAAATTTTTTAAGCTTTCTCCTTCAGTAGTGAAGCTAATCCAGTGACGATCTTAGCACCTCTTTCAACGCTTTTAGGCTTGATCGCCGGCGGTTTCCAAGGTTGAACTGTCTCTACCGCCTTCTCATCTTCACTTGATACTATCACCTCCGATGAGATTTCTGAACCGCCGGCGGAAGCTTCGTGAGTCGGCGTTTGCGGAGAATCACCAAAAATCAATGCAAATTCTCCTAAAACATTCTCTGTCTTCGTCTGTTCGCTCTTGATCGGAACTTCGATAGTTTGGGATTCGATCTCTGAAGTATCATCATTACTGATCGGAAGTGGTTTAGCGATTCTGGTAGTAGGTGAGAGCCATTTGGCTCGCATGTACTCCGCCTTCCTCCATGGAGGAATATGCATACCTTTCTTATTCAAGCTCTGCTTTGCGGCCTCCGATACGATCGATACTATTTGACCGAGACGATCTGATTTTCCTACGAAAATGTATGGCAGCAACTGAAGGATCGCCTTGTAGGTACCGGTTGGTCGAGCTATCTCGAACTCCGATCTGAAATCTATGTCGATCAGAAATCTCTCTCCTTCCACAATCACATCAATGAATTCATATTCGCCTAAGCAAAATAAATCAAAATTTCGTTACTCTTTTGAAATAGTAAGAACTTAAAAACGAAAATGAAAGGGAGGTTGGTACCAGCTGGGAAAGAGGATGATTTCTCCCATTTAGATTTACAGAGAGAGGAATCGTGGCCTAGAGATGAAAGGCCGTCGATAACGATCTTGCGCACATCGTCTTTACGTTTGTGAACTTTGTTGCTCTTCTCGACGATCTTCGCCACATCAGCTAAGAAATTTCTCTCCGCCACACTCACGCAAGGTATCAAACTCTGTAAAATTCCAGATCCAATTATAACCAACATAAAAGGAGAAAACAAAATTCGAAAACTTTCGACATGATTTATGTGGAATGGAATTTTTACCTTGAGTACGTCGGAAGCATCACCACCAGATGATCCGGAAATAACGAACTCACCAAAACCACCCAAGACATCAAATTCGTCGTCGGAGCTATCATTGCCGTTCGCATTGAAGCAATTGCAGCGATTCCGGCCACATTTAACTGCAGCGGTGGCCACAGCTGATGGCTTCTCGTTACTGCTATCTTCGAGGAAGTTCTGAACCATTTTGTCCAAGCAAACAGAGCTCGGCTCAAACTCAGTTCCTCCTCCATCTTTGCTGCTATACTCAGCTGCTCCACCTACAATGGGCTTCTCCGCCGATGAAATCCTCAGAACACTAGGAAACGGCCGATCAAAAAGTCTCCTCAGTCGTGATTTCAGTACCAGTTTGGTTGAATCGGTCCTCACCGGCTCCCTGGCTGATAAGGCGTCCACATCTATGGGTTGGATTTTCATCGGAAAAGGCATGATCGAAGAAAAGGCAGAAGATTTTAAGTTTGGAACGGATTTAGTAAAGAAGAAAACGAAATGAGTCTCTCCCAATTTATATACCCCGGGAAGCGTCTCCTTGTCAGCTCTGCTCCGTATTCAGAGGCTATGCAGGGATTGGCATTTATAGTCACAGACTCACAGTTCTCATACCATAGCAAATGGACCTAAAACCGATGCCTCTGATTCTTGCATGCACTAATTCAGTCTTCTCCACTCAAAAAAAAGAAAATGAAAAAGAAAAATTACACAAACTCGTGAACCAACAGAGCACTTAAGAACATGAAATCAATCCTAGTGGCTCAACAGATTCATTCACAGTCAGGATCCATTTCACCAGAAACGCTCTCTGATTAAATGGAAATACAAAATTTTATGTACGAGCACCCAAAAGAAGGGGGAAGGAAAAAGGACTAGTACCTATCCTCGGCCTAAAATCTCAACAAATAAGCGTGGAATAACTTGCCCACGAAGAGAAAGAGGATGGGTCTGGATCAGGGTTTTTCGTGAAAAACATAACGGCGATAGTTATAGAAAAGAACATTGCGTACAGATCTAAGGGGAAGGTTCGCCGGAATATTCATTACCCCGGTGCCGATGAATAAAGTTTCAGGTAAGGATGGAGGTTATATATATGGTCACCTGACTCCTGAGGAAAAAATGATGGATGGAGAAAGCCGGGGTCGGACTTGTTATATAAGGATGGAAAGCGGAAGAGTTTTTCCGCCATGCTGACTGGGATTGACAATTGCAATGTCAGGTTTTACATCAAACAGAATTATCCTATAATTTTATTTTTTATTTTTTATTTTTTATTTTTTATTTTTTATTTTTTATTTTTTATTTTTTTCCCTTCGTGTCAAGCAAGCGGTGCTTGCAGTTGGAGTCGTGGGGACGTGACGAGCGTGTCACACGTGTTTTGATTTCTATTGGCTCTGATTTGTTCTTATGTTCCATGAAACGCCCTTGGCACCAGCATGGTGTATCGGGTACATGCCCATCTTATTCCGCGCACATTGAAAACCGGTTAGAGCAGTTGTGGCAAAATGCGTAATTTTGCTGAAAACTGTTTGAGGCCAGTTTTCTTTAACGGTTATATAAAATTATATTTTTTCATTTTAATAATTCGTTTTTATATTAATGTAATAAAATTTCTTTTGAGAACTAAAACATTAGTTAAATACAAATGAGATTCTAAAATTGCTTAAACAAATTTGGTCTTAGAGTTTTTTTTTTTTTTTTTTTTTAATTTAACTTGATTTTAATTAATAAATTTTCAAACAACTTCATATTAAATTTTTTTATTTTATTTTTAAAATTAATTAATTAATTAATTTCATTATTATCATAGAGACTGCAATTCGATTCTCCCCAACTAAACAGTATATGGGTCCCTTATATGAAATAATAATAATGATAATAAAATGGTTAATTACTTTATGAATCATGATTCATGAACTCGTAACACTATTTGTTTAGCTTTTAGTACTACTCTCTCTATAATTCATAGTCTAAAAAAGCCTAAGGAGAAAGCTAGCTAGTGAGGACAAAGAGATTGGTAAAGAGCCATTTGGTAATTCATATCATCACTTTACTGAACTTCTTTTTATGATGTGAAATGATATCATGATCTCTTTCTCTTTGTTTTTTTGAAGCTCATCATTCTCTCTTTAACAGCTTTTGGGAACATGGGCTTGTCACTACCTTTTGTACTCTAAGATGCTTTCCTTTTTCTACTAAATTTAGTCGGGGGGGGGGGGGGGGGGGGAAACCTATCCCTTACTTTGATAGCCAACTCACCCCCATATAGTTTATTTATGTTGTTTGATGTCAACATTTAACTAGTCCCTCACCCAGCAAAGATCATTCTGGATTGCTGGGAGGTAAAACGTTCATTTCCTTACGACTGCTGATTGATGAAGGTTTCAAAACATATCACGTAAAAGTGTTAAACTTAAAATCTCGAGATGAATCTCATATGAAATCTTAACTTCTTATCTCCTCGAGAAACTATTGGAGTATCCAATATATGTTATTCATACACATCCGACTGTTAAATCTTTTGTTTTGATATCTAATCCTACTACTAACATTCATAGTAATATACTCTGTATATAATGTGGTCAACAAGTCCAGTGTATATATCTCAGTGCAAATATGACAATCTACAAGCTGGCACCAAAACTCAAACAACCCTATTGTCGTTTTATTTGCTTAAAAATTTAACACTCTCAAGAAAGCAACGACTCTGCTGTTTCAATGGATATGGATCCAATTATTAATAAACCCTAGAACAGCTAAAAAAATGCCTTCCCTATGCCCTATGGGGGCTACGAGTGATTAAGAAAAGACATCTACTCAACTACCTTAACCATTAACCATTGTGTATTAGAAACGAATAATGACGTCTACTACACAGCTAAATATAAATATATGGAGCTTGCATATCATCTCTGTCTTTGCATGCCCTAATGTATTTAGATTGCCTACCTTAAACATGAATTACAAAGTAAACTTCACATGGGTCATACATACCCCACAACAAGTTTAATAATTAAGAACAAAAAATTATGTATAGAGAGAGAGATTTTATGTCCTAAATATTATATAATTAATGAGGATCGTAATTTGCCAACAAGTTATATGATTCGGGAGTTGACGTGTGATTCACGATAAGAATTTTTTTTTAAAATTTTTTTGGCCAAAAGATTGATCATAGTTGAAACATATATAATTAAGAATTAAAAAAACTTCAAAATCATTTGTATTTTTGGGTCATCTCGATAGAGAGCTCTCTCAATTTTAGGATTCTAAAAAATAATACATTCATTTTTATATATATGGAGTATATATTAGAGATATATCCACATAGTTATAATCTCTATTTTTGGCTTAATTCCATGTAGGCAAAATCTAAAGTGGCAGAACTATTTCTCAGTTCAAGCTTCTCATGGAAAAATAATTCAATCAACAAATTCGTAATTTGTATAACAAAAACTCATGTCCTTTTTTACTTTTAATGGCATTAGTTGATACACAACGGCTCTTCAAAGGCCTAAATAAAATGACACTTTTGAATGGAAACATCATCATATAGTAGCGCTATCGTTCTAGCTCTCCTTCTTCAACTCAATCTCCAAGAAAATTTTTGGTCCTTTTCCTTTCAAGCTAATGTATACTTAATCAACAAGCATTCCACGCCTATTTTGGCCACCAAAAGTCTATATGACTATCTCTTTAGTAAGCCGCCAAACTATCTCAAATTTCAGCTTTTTGGTTGTCTTTGTTTTTCATGGCTCAAACAGTATCGTGAGCATAAGCTACAGCTCGTCTTTCACTCGTGTCTCTTCCTTGGTTACTCACCATCTTAGAGTGGGTATAAATGCCTCGATCTCACCACTTCTCAGTTTTATTTCTCTCAATATATTTGGTTCATCGAAAATCTCTTTCCATTTACGACTACCATGTCGTCACCTAATCCTCCTACTCTGGTCACCTGTTAACCGTTCATTCCCGTTGACCCATTGCTACCTACCCCTCTGCCCGCTGCACTGTTGCCTATTCCTACGACCTCCTCTAACCCAGACCTATGCGGATGCATGGATGCCCATACCAACCCATTCTCTTCTTTTCCGGACATACGGCTCTCCACTACAGGCCTGGCTGCTTCACTCTTAGGTACTGCCAGGTTGCCATCACCTGCCCAGCAATCATCCATACCTACCGAGGCTCTAATGCTCCTATTGGCGCTGACTTGTGCTCATAAGATAGCTACACATGCTATGAATAATATTTTCAACCGAAAATGATCCACTTTGCCACCAAGCATTCAGTTTGTGAGGAAACCAAACCTTCTCACATTTCTCAAGCAATGAAGCACCCCAAATGGCGTAAAGCAATGTATGATGAGTTTAATGCTTTGCTTTGCCAAGGCACGTGAGATATTTTTCCAACTTCTCATGCCCGTAATCTAGTGGATTGCAAATGAGTGTTTCGTATTAAATGCCATCTCGATGACTCCATTGATCATTACAAAGCTCGCCTCGTTGCGAAATTGTTTCATTAATGACCGGACCTTAATTATAGTAAGACTTTTAGTTCAGTTGTCAAGCCGATTACCATTGGTATCATCATATCTCTTGTGGTTATGCATGGTTGGCATATTCATCAACAAGAGATCACTAATGCATTTCTTCATAGTACCCTTACGGAGGAATTTTTTATGGCTCAACCCTTCGAGTTTGTTGATCCTTCTCATCTGGATCATATTTGCCATCTACGGAAATCTATGTACCGCCTTAAGAAGTCTCCCTGCGTATGGTACCACGCACTTAGTGCCATCCTCCTCTCACTCGATTTTTCGTATTCAAAGTCGGATGCCTCACTTTTCATGCTACATCATGGTAAACTCTCACATGTACTTTTTAGTATATGTTGATGATCTTATTACAGGTACCGACTCTAAACTTATTGCCTCAATTATTAAGAAACTTAGTTGTCAATTTTCTGTTAAGAACCTTAGCACATTGACGTACTTCCTCAATATTGAGGCTATCCATTGCCAAAATTAGTTGTTTCTTAGCCAATAAAAATACGTAATGGATATTCTTAGGCATCACAAAATGGACGTTGCCCAACCTCTCACCACTCTCATGGCAGCCTTGGTCACTCTTTCCAAAGAGGACATATCGGGTCTGGCTAATCCAACGGAGTACCGTCAAGCAGTAAGTACTCTCCAATACATTACCTTGACACATCTGAATATTGCATTTCTTGTTAATCACTTAGCCTAATTCATATCCACCCCTATAATGAACAATTGAGTTGTTGTCAATCGACTATTTCAATATATTAAAAGTACTCTTTCTCATGGGATGATTCTTTGTAAGTTTACTCTTTTGATCTCATTGCTTACTCGGATGTGGATTGGGCCGGTAATCCCATAGATCACACATTGACTTTGGCATTCATTGCATTTTTTTGTCCTAATCATATTGCTTAGAGTGCTCGGAAGCAATGAGCCATTGCCCGTTCCTCCACAGAAGCTGAATATCGGGCACTACCATGTACCACGTTGGAGATACGATGAATTCAAAATCTTTTCTCAGAACTTCTTCTTCCACTCGCTTGCCCTCCCACAATATTTTGTAACAACATTGGAGCTACATACTTATCCCTCAACCCGATTCTACACTCTCGGATGAAGCATATATCCGTTGATATCCACTTTATGCGTGATTTGGTTGTCAATGGCTTAGTCACGGTTTCTCACATTTCTATATTTGATCGGCTTGTTGACTTGCTCACCAAAACTCTATGTCATATTCGCTTTTTAATTATTACGTGACAAAATTGATGTCATTAATAGGTCCTTAATTTTGTGAGGACGTATTAAAAATATATCTATACAATCATAATCTCTATTATTTATATATAAAATCTTCTCTTTTACTTATCATAATTTTTTATATTTGATTCTAGGTTTAATCTCTTATATATCTATATATTTTATACTCACATAATATAAAGATTTGCAACGTACTTAATCAATTATAATATTTTATATATATTAAATTTTATCATAATAATAATATTTATAATTTTAATAAAATTAAATATAATTATAAAAACATACACTACATATATATATATATATATATATAATATTTTCTTTTCCTAAAAATTCATGAGCAGTCTAGTAACTTCTCGCAGGTGTTCTGTTGTAATAAAAAAGAGATACCATTTGTCTGTATCAGTTACAACAAAACTTGTTGTCACAAAAAACTAAGAGTAGTTAGGTTGATTTATTAATTACATTATTTTCTTTAGAAAGAAGATCAATGAGTGATAACGACAGAAAGTTAGTTGTAAAATAATGGAAAGATATAATCCAAGAAATGATGGATTGGGCACCCACCCTCACTCCTTATAATTTTAAATTCATATGATCAGGTACTATTCTGCTCCGATTCTTTCATATCTTTTTAACATATATTTAATTAAAATATATTAATAAAAATTGTAATATATTTAATTATCTTTATATATTACTTTATTTTAAATAATAAAATTATTTATTTTAAATGATATAATATATTTAAATGTGGGCAAGTTACATTATTTAAGACATGACAAGTTTCAATATACTTAAGGTTTAGAGTAATCTTAGCATGCATCTGACACCATATAAACAAGTTACATTATTTAAAAGACATGACAAGTTAAATTGGACTTGTTATCTGAAGAAATAGGAATCGATTAAAGCGATAAAGGAATGGGCTTTTTTGGGTAAGCAATAATTATGAAGTTAAAATTAACTTGGGTTGTAATAACAAGCTTTCATCAAAGAGACCACTAGTTCTATCAGAGTGAAGCAGGTTTGATGTTGGGCTTTAAACGACACATCCAACGGCTTTTCTTAATGGTCCCAATCTACGTTGAAAAATTGGACCGTTGTGAGTCTGGGAGCCCACATGTCCAGAAAGCTGATCAGGTCTCTCCAAAGTGAGCCCAGTCGAAGTAGTAGATGCAATAATACAAAAGCATCTTGGGTTTTTGAAAAAAGTACAGAGAAAAAAACACAACACGCAATCAATCAAATATATAAACAAAAAAGCAGGTGTATATGTTTGTCATGGGATACGGTTGTTCTGCTCTTTTTCTTTGGTCATGATTTTCGGAAATGGGCTCATTCTTACAACTCTTAAACATATCCGTGCAGGAAAGTGGGTGATTCTAATGGGCTATAGAGATTAGTTTGGGCCCAAAATGTTTGGACTAGAGAGAACCCCTCTGTGGCGGCCAGCGGCCCATTTGTCCTGCACAGGCCTTTTAACCGTCTCTTTCTGATAGCCTGAGTGACTTTCTTTTTCCGTCATGTCGTCATCATATTCTGTCATGGACCTAAAGCGAGTGCTAAACCACTACACATCAGCCAACAAATCCACGTCATCTGCCACTATGGATCGACTTCTTGCTGGCCCACCACCTTCTTTGAAATCCTTCTCAGCGAATAATATTTATATTAATGAATTATTATTACTAATATTCTAACTCGCTCTATCGTCTCCGCGTCCATTTTCCCCCTTTCCAATTTTCCTCTCTAAATCCAATTTTAGGGTTTTCTCGGAGTTCGAAATTCGAATCTTCTTTACTCCAAACCAGAACAAACAATTTCATATCTTCCTCCTTCCTGACTCTAACGCTAAACTCCGTCACCGCTTCCTATCCGATCTTCAGCGCATCTCCAACAAGTACAGGTTTGATACGCCTTCGATTTTCCTTGTCAATTTTGTTTATTGATCTGCAATTTCTCCATCATCCATCAAAATCAAACGTTTTACTTCTTTCCCAAGCTGAATTCACATCCGTTGATTAGTCAAGCTTGATTGTCAATTTTTTTTTCTGCGGTGCTATCAGATGCCGAATGGTATGTTTAATTCGAAGCACTTTCTTTTCTTTTGGTTTTCTCTCACGGACAGGAAAGGCGATGGGAGCTATTGTATCAAGATTTTGGTTCATGATGTTCCCGGCTAAAGAATATAAAATTGTGGTTGTTGGTTTAGATAATGCCGGGAAAACTACGACCCTTTACAAATTACACTTGGGAGAGGTTGTCACCACGCATCCTACTGTTGGCAGCAATGTCGAAGAGCTTGTGTACAAGAATATCCGTTTTGAGGTTCGGATGCGGCTTTTTGCTTATTACAATTTATTGCCTTTGATTATGTTCTTTCAGATATTTATCAGTTGAGGTTTCAATTTTGTTGAATGATATTACTTTGGAATTTGGAAACCTTATCAAACTTCAAAATTTGGGCCCTATCATTTATTAGAATTAAGAACTAACAATAATGGCCAAACTTCATTTTCTTCTATTACGTGTTGAGCTCCGTTCTTGTCGCCAGTTTTCTGGTTATGTGAAGTTTATATGGATTTTTAGATGCTTCAATGGTTTAATTTTTGTTACGAAGTTGTATTCATGAGGTCCATACAGGAGAAGAGGAGAATGTATGTTCAACTGTTTTCCTTGCATCTTTTGTCATGCTTCATTGCTAGAAATAGATTCCTCTTTTGTTCTCAACATTATCTCCAATAACATTTGTTAGATTTTTTTAGAAATTTGTAAGCACCTATCGGTTGCTATGCTGATGTTAAGGGTTAACAAGCTAAAACACAATCTTGATGCCTGCAATATTTTGTCAGGTATGGGATCTTGGTGGTCAGGAGAGGCTGAGAACATCGTGGGCGACATATTACAGAGGGACCCATGCGGTGATTGCTGTGATAGACAGCACGGATAGAACGAGGATCTCTATCATGAAAGACGAGCTGTTCAGGTTACTGGGACATGAAGATCTCGACAATTCCGTGATACTAGTTTTCGCGAACAAACAAGACCTTAAGGAGGCTATGACTCCAGCTGAGATAACTGATGCCCTTTCACTTCACAGCATAAAGAAGCATGATTGGCACATTCAAGCCTGTTGTGCTCTCACTGGAGATGGGCTCTATGACGGTTTAGGTTGGATTGCTCAGCGTGTTACTGGTAAAGCACCACCCACCAGAGAATGAGTGATTGATTCAAAACCTTGATGATTAACAAACAAATAATATTTTGTTTTCACTTTGTATTCATGAGCTTTCAAGAGATAATGATTGAATATATAAAGCCATCTTTTGTGTCTTATGCTCAGTTACATGTCTTTTGGACTGATATCAAGGTATGGTTGACATAGCGTTCGAGAGTTTGGCCAATCTGGCGTTGAAATTCAGTTTTGCCATGATATATAGAAACGGGGCGGTTAGATTATAGCTTAGTACAAAGCTACGCGTAGATTTCTGCGTGAGAGATTATAGGAGGCATTGAAAAACTGGTGCAGGCCTAGCTAGTGTCACCCACGTGTCATCCGTCTGTCCATTTTTCTTTTACGTATCTGATGCTCCCCACCGTAAACGGTAATTCGTCATCACTCTTAAGAGATACATCCGCCGTGACTGGAAGAAATGTCTTCTGTTTCTGCAATTTCCTCCACTTTCACAAAGAAAACCATCCCTACTGTGACAAATCATTCCCTCTTATTTTCCATTCGGGTATTGACCAGGACCATACTGCGGCGCAGTCTCGCTTAAAAGGTTGGCGCCTATCTCAGGCCTGTTGCTGGTCCACGACCCATCTGAACCGACTGAATTCCCGGGAAAGAACCCGTCTGAGTTCCCTAGTAAGACTCCGCTGATGTATCGCTCCACTGTTCCCGTTGAAGTACCGAAAATTTCGACTGATCCAGAAATCATCCATTCCTTCACCTTCACCTCCACTCCCACTTCCACTTCCTAGTATTCTTCCACCCACCGCCTGGTGGCCACTCTCTTTCTCAAATAAATAAATGTCTAAATTAGTGTTATCGTGCATGCATGGCAACAGTTGCCATTTTTTTGAAATGTAAATATAATAATAATTTCCTCTTGTGTTTTGTAAACTATGATTTGTATGCTGATTAATTTACGTAAGCACGTAACTATTGCTAATTAGCAAGTTGAACGAAGAGTTTAAGAATAGAGAGGAATTTGTATGAGAGTGAGAAGTAGTGGAAGAAAGTTAATATTTCATGAAAGTTTCAGCATGGGAACAGGATCTGGTCTCCTCTTTTTTTCTTCTTCTTTTTTTAATAAGCCAAGGGACCAAACACTTCAACCTCTAGATTTTTGGCGGCAGAGTAGCTTAGCAACTACCAAAAGTTAGGGAAGGTTAAATGAACTTCTTCTAGACTCGACAGACAAAAGATGTGAAGTGGATGAACGTGCCATGGCCGGAATCTCAATCTCCAGCATAAAATCTGTAGAGAGAATAAAATGCTGCTTGTTGTTTCTGCCTCTTTCATGTCTTCCAAAAGCTACACGTCGTTTTAATCCATGAAAAGCACGAACGACACTGCGTCACCCCTTTTCCTTCATGTTGTGAATAATGTGATGCAATATGAGCCGTAGATCGAGTCATTGATTACGTGGGATTTTTGGAAAAACCATAAGTGGGTCCAATGTCAAATGATGTTCCTGTTCTTGCAAACGCCTTCAAAAGGAAAAAAAAAAAAAAAAAAAAAATCTCGTCAAAGTCAGTTGTCGTTCGTTTGCCGCTTCCTTCGTTTTGAAGGTCTAATAAGTTCCTAGACTCATTCATCGTCTATCCAGTCTTCTTGTTCTCTGGCACGTCTAGTAATCAAACAATACCTAATACCTTATGGCTATACTCCGTATTATACGTACTTACGTATTCTGTACTGAGTTGGAATATAATATTCATTCACGTAAGACTTCAAATGATGTCAAGCTGGCACTCGCTTTGTCTTTCGATGAATCCAACTTAGTATACATAAAATATGGTTTTGACTAGGCTTTAATCTTTGGCCATAAAAATAAAAAAGGCTTTAATCGGGTTTTTAAAATTACTATTTTATAGATCACGTATATGCACACGTCACTCTTTAATTAACGAGATTCCACGTGCCTACTTCTCATTTGTCAAGCAGTCTGTGACTTAGTAGTGTATGGTGTTAATGCTTCATTAGTGCTTCTTAACAGAGCAATAATTTACCATTTCTTCTGAACAAACAGCTCTTAAGATTTTAAACACGAGTGATTGCCTCTTAATTAGATAGTAATTAAATATAATTACAAATCAAATCTTATTATATATATTTAATCATGTTAACTGTCACTTCAGTTATGAGATTATAGAAATAAGGATTAATAATTAATAATTAATCATAGTCGTATAAGAATATCTCGTACGTACCGAAAGCAACGAAGAAGAAGGGGGTGTATAGAGTTGAAAAATGTGAACACAAACACACTAAAGCGTACACGGTTCCGACCAATAAGTCCTCTCGCCACATCTCGTGTCTTTCTTTCTTCCTCTTCTCTTTGAATGCAGTTTGTCCCCTAAACTTCAAACCCAGACAGCTGTAGAGTTAGTATCTTTCTTTCATTATTATATTATTTTATATATTTATTTATTCAATTTGGGTTTTTTTTTTGTTTTTGTTTTTTTCCTTATGGTCTTAAATAAAGACTGGATGGATGGGATTGAAAGAGCCAGTCAATCGTTTCTACGATTCTCTCCATGTAACTATTATGTCTAATTTTGACTCCTATTATTAGACTCGGTTTATTACTAATTAAAATAAGTTATAAAAGTTAAAAAATATATATAAATTAAATTAAATCATTAAAGTTTAAAATTTTATAATAAAATAATAATAACAGCATATATAAATTTATGTGTTAATTAGAGAATATTTCATAAAATTAATCTTAGAATTAAAATTAAAATAATATAATTAAAAGCACATTAATCATAATTAATTTTTTTTTATTAATTATCACATATTATAAAATTTATATCAAATAAAATATTTAATTAAATTATAAATTATAAATCATTTAATTAATTTAATTAAAATTAAAATTAAAATATAATTATTAATAATTTAAAATTCCCGATTAAAATAAACCAATATGAAATACTACATAAACCCAGCTAAAGATTGAGCTATACTCATTACTAAACCCAATCCCCCTCTCTCTCTCTCCCTCTCTCCGTTTGAAGCATTGTGTGTCAAGTGTAGAAGAAAGCAACATGGTAGAAGTACTGAGCGCAGAGCAGATTGTAGGGTTTAAAGAGGCCTTTTGTCTGTTTGACAAAGATGGAGATGGTGAGCTTCTTGACCCTTGTTATGGTTTAAGGGGCTCTCTGTTCAATTTTAACTTTTACATGCTCTGTTTTTTTCCCTTATTTAGACCTTGAGATTATGGTGTAGGTTGTATTACTATAGAAGAATTAGCGACGGTCATCAGGTCACTGGATCAGAACCCGACTGAAGAAGAGCTGCAGGAAATGATTAATGAAGTTGATATTGACGGCAATGGCACCATTGAATTCGCTGAGTTTCTCGAGTTGATGGCCAAAAAAATCAAGGTACCCTGTTTTCTGGGTTATGTTCTTTTATATATATACACATATGTATACATATGTGTGATTATATGAATGCTTTGGTTTAAGCATAAAAAATCTTTTAATTTTCTTACAGGACACTGACGCTGAGGATGAACTCAAAGAGGCTTTCAAAGTGTTTGACAAAGATCAAAATGGTTTCATTTCCGCTACTGAGGTACTTAAACCAAAAAAAATTCGATTTATAAAATTTTAATATAATAACAAGGACATCATCTTGATAAGTACAGTACGCATTGTAGTTTTGATTGGTGCAACGTATTTTTTAATTTGTAGTTCATAATTTCTTATTTTCTAACTTGTTCAAAACGGCGTCGTTCAATGATTGTGTAGTTGAGGCATGTGATGATAAATCTGGGCGAGAAGCTAACAGATGAGGAAGTGGAGTCGATGATCAAAGAGGCTGATTTGGACGGTGATGGTCAAGTTAATTTTGATGAATTCGTCAAGTTAATGACAACCGTTGGATAGTTTTGTTGTATTGATGCATTCCGTCGTTTTGACCAAGTACTACGTACCTTTTAATTTTCCTTTTTAATTTTATTTAATTTTAATTAATTTTTAATTTCAATATTAATTTATTTTTCAGTTTACATGTCTCTCAAAATAAGTGATTATTGGTTTCTCCAATTAGTTGGGTTGTCGTTGTCGTTGTAGTCGTACGACTTGTAGTCCATGATGTCGATCCACGACCAAATATATTTAGATTGACTTTGACCTACGCGCTTTACGGGGATGTCTCTTTTTCATCAATTCATCTCTTTTTATTTATTTCATCTCTGTAACAGTTTGTATACGATCTGTATAGCTCATGACTGTTCTTTTCCTACCATTCTAAGAAATTAAGTGAGCTGACTTATGTCGTGTCGTTTTCTTCCTGTACCTGTGCGACGACCTGTCGTTTATTTCAATGAGCTTTCTATGAAATGAAGCGGTCAAAGTTCTACAAAACAAATCTGTTGATTTGAAACCGGTAAGCTTTGAGTTGATCACGATTCTAAACAACAGATCAAGATTCAGAAGTAACTTAACATCAATAAATCACACGGCCATATTTATGTAAGCAAACATTCTCTCTTCCGATCAAAGTCCAAGAAGAAAGTAGAAACCAGATTAAGGAAAACACAAAGAGCATATGCAGATAAACAATGCCTAAAGTTCTGTTTGTTACATCCATTTTTCAGTTAATCACAGCAGCACAGCACAGACAGTTACCGAAGAAAAAAGACTGGGATGATTTTCTTTGCTTCCCTTCGTGTTTTATGCAAGTTGATACAACTTCCCTGTTAGCAGAATCGTTGGTTTGATTCTCTACAGCATCGGTATTATTATCCTGTTTTTGTGTCTGCGTTTCGTTTGAAAACCCGGTAAACGAAGAACTTTTAGGCTTCTCTGATATGCTTCTATTCAAAATGGCCTTACCATCTTCAATTGCAGCCTTGTCCTGACAAAGCAGTGGAATTTGATCTGATTCTTCGGCTCCTGCTTCAATATGGAGTTCAAGATCAAAGCTCGGGGATTTCCGTAGAATACAATTCGGCGACGCAAAAGTTCTTGAAGATTGTTCACTGGACAGATCGCGTAAGTCTTGTGATTCTGTCAATGTTGTGTTTGTTGTTTGGGAAACTAAACATTCTGTCATCTTCACTGTTTCTTCAACATCCTTTTCCGAGACTTGCTCAATCTTGTCGTTAATGGTTTTGACAGTTTGATCGACCTTGTTTGTATTATTTTCCAGATTGATATCTCTTTCATCTCTGGAAGATTCTTCGAGCTGGTTGTAGAAATGATAGGGATCAGAATTACGAAGTAATTCGGTTCCCTTCTCGTCGTTTTCATGATCCGAATCAATCGTCTTAGAATCAGACTGGCCTGATCGATTCGACTCAGCATCCGGTGACCCATCCACTATAATTTCACAGGGATGATCCGAGTTTTTATCAAAGTTGTCTCCATTTTCCAACTGTTTTTCTTTTTGTTCGGTTTCTATAGTAACAAATGCTTGTTTGTCTTCCGGTTCAGGATCAAGGCCTGAAGAAAGCTTCGCAGAGTTTGTCAT
This sequence comes from Coriaria nepalensis, assembly GCA_027186245.1. NCBI lineage: Eukaryota > Viridiplantae > Streptophyta > Magnoliopsida > Cucurbitales > Coriariaceae > Coriaria > Coriaria nepalensis. The sequence goes on along the minus strand of CP114487.1, from coordinate 1,215,643 downwards.
CAGAATCAGAATGTCCTCTGATTCTGATTCTATGCATAGGTGCTCCTTTGTCATTTTTACATCTGAGTTTGTTTCTGATAATACACCTCCAGCCAGATTGCCATTCTCACACAATGTGGGATCTAGTAGGCAGCCATTCAACTTGATGGCATGGTTTAAACTCAATTCTGAAGCATCCACGCTTTCTCGAGAAGGTTCATCGGAATCCTCAACAGATGATAATATTTGACCAAACATCAAATCTGTTGTTTCTTGAGGTTCTTGATCTTGTGATGATAGTTTTGTTACGAAGTCTTGAGTTTTTTGTCCCCTCTTTCTCTGTTTCAGTTTAGAGCAAATGGTTAGGAAGATTTATTATCATCCAGACTCATAGGAATAATTACTCCGGACCTACAAATTCTTGTCATATTTGAGTATGCTATAAGCTTATATCACCTTTTTCTGTCAAATATGACACCGTTGAGCTATCTTCGGATAAGGATGACATGTATCGGTCTACAGTATTTTATTCTTCTGTGAATTCTTGAGGTTAATCTTCATGCTCTTCTTCTTCTTCTTGACTTAACATGGCTTAATAGAAAAAATCACTCAAATTGATCAGCTGATGGCTAGAGATTAGTAGCACCAACACAGTTAAGTAACTAACCTTTTTCAGTTGTTTGATCTTGGATCACATGAATATCTCTTTCGTCTTCAGAAGCGGACCCCACAACTATCTTATCAGAATCCTCGGCCTAAACTTCTGAAACCGACTGATCTGTTCCTTTAGTTTTGTCATCATCATCTTCTTGTGAAGATTTTTCTCCAGCTTCCATCATTTTTGTATCATTCTAAGCATTAGACCTTACTGTTGAAAAAAATAAGTGAACAGAAGTGCTGTTATCATTTAAAGTATTAACATATAGACATGACTAACCTCTTTCACTTGATATCTCATTGCTAGCATTAGAAACTTCCATTAGCCTTTCTGCTGCATCCAAATCCAAGTCTGCCGCTTCTTCATCTGCAGAAACTATATGATTTTCTTGTTCGACTTCATTAGCCCCTTGTTGTGAAGTTTTTTCTAGAGCTTCACTTGTCTTACTTTCTTCCTCTACATCATTGTTAATAGTGTGCATGAAAAATAGTTCACAAAGTGATTAGCATAAAAAGACGATCATGGTTTTGGGGAATATCTAATCCTTTCTTACCTATCAGACCGGAAGACTTGTTGTTGCCCATTTCATTTCCCATATCAAATCACCAAAACCCTGCAATGTAATTCAACAAGCTTATGATCAACACAGAAACACGATCTCAGTAATATCAAATCGACAAGTTCTCATGACATTCCATGATCATGAGTTACTAACTTACTTAAATGTACTTAATGATGTATATAACACATTGCTAGTGGCCTTTTTGAAATACATATTCACTAGAATCAGACAGCCGTTTATACTTGAGCTGGGTTAGACCCTAGACAGGGACATCATGCGGCTTATTGCTATGTTTTTCACCAACACTCCACATTACTACTACAAGTCTAGAGCAAAGTTTATATGAAGTTCCTTTTGGTTGTTTAAATTAATATTGACTAGGGTCATGGTCGGTCTGTTCTTAATCATTTCTTGCTCTTATCTTATACATATATATATATATATATATATATATATATATATATATATGCAAGGTGGCTAATGACAGTTTATTATTAATTCCGAGGCTCAAGACATAATAACATGTCGAGTTTTCTTGGAGTTGTAGTACGTTTCTTTGTTTATGCTAAGAGGTTGAACAGTTGAAAAAGATACCATTCTTCCCTTTCTTATTTAAATAATGATAATTGTGCCGGTTATAATCCGGTTCGTAATATATGAAACTGATATTTATATTAATGAAAAATAATTTACAATAAACCGAGTAATACTAAGAAATTATGTTTTAAATAACGCATAGTCCGTCGAATAAGTTGGAAGATGAGTGAGTGCAATGCTTAACCCGGTCAACACTCGATTGCTACCAATTTCCATCTCCTTTATTAGAAATTATGATTACGAATTTTCCTATTCTACTACTTTGGTACTACTTCTTTGATACTCTCTTGTTTCCTTGATATTCACTTCTATCTCGGAAACATAAATATTCTCAAAATTCAAAACTAAAATTTAAATTATTTCATAATAATTCAATCAAAATCGGAAAGGAATCTTGCCTCCATAGCTACACTCTCCTTCCAATTGGGTTCCTGCAACTACTTAGCACTGTTTGGTCAAACAATTGGTCAAAGACGTGGGGGAATTCGACACGGTTGCTTTAGCCCATCTACAAATAAACGAAAAAAACGGCTAAGACGTTTTTTCGCATCCCTTCCAATGAAAAATCGGGAAGTTTCTCTTCTCCCAGCTAAACTCGCTTCTATGTCCAAAAACAACCATCTGTCGATCGAGTCTCATCGTCTTTGCCACCCACTCGCCGCCTTAACTAGTTACATCATATGGGCCTTCGTATTGAAGTAACGCGGTGTAGCTTTCTTATATAAATCACGTGGACAGTTTACTCATCCCAACACAGCTCAACACTCAAATCTTCATTGCATTTGCATGCAAGTTATTTCACAGGCCACATTTGAATCCATCACCTTATTACGTTCTATCCATCTTTCTGCTTTTTCGCTTCTTTCGTTCTCTTTTCTCTGTTTTAGTGTTTGGAGTTGTAGATCAGTATGACGGCTGACATTTTGCATGAACAATTCGACCGCATTCGGTATCTACTTGATGCCTCCAAAACAAACAGCAAACCAAACAAAAGATGGCAATTTGCTTTTCTCACTATCTACTGTTCGAGAGCTCTCTCGAATAGTTTATGGCAAAACAAAAAACCTCCTTTGCCTCCATCTTCGTCTTACACTAGCATCGACATTAGCTCCGAAAACGCCTTCAGAATAGACAAAACCACCCTCAGTGAACTCGTCAAGGATAAACATCTCAAAAAGCTTCAAGACATCCACAGTGGCGTCAACGGCATAGCTGCAGCCCTAAAAACAGATATGAATCACGGAATCAATGGTCAAGATGATCAAGACATAATCCTCCGACAGAAAGAATTTGGTTCCAATACGTACAAGAAGCCTCCCACAAAAAACTTCCTTCATTTCATTGTAGAAGCCTTTAAAGATCTCACCATCTTCATCCTTCTAGCGTGCGCCTCACTCTCCCTCGGATTCGGAATCAAGGAGCACGGCTTGAAAGAAGGATGGTATGATGGAGGAAGCATCTTCCTTGCAGTTTTCATAGTCATCATTTTCTCCGCAATAAGTAACTACAAACAGAACAGACAATTCAACAAGCTGTCCAAACTAAGCGACAACATCCAAATCGAGGTTGTAAGAAACGGAAGAAGACAAAACATCTCAATTTTTGATATCCTCGTCGGAGACATTGTCTGCTTGAAGATCGGAGATCAAGTTCCGGCAGATGGGTTGTTCTTAAATGGGCATTCATTACAAGTCGATGAATCAAGCATGACAGGTGAATCCGATCATGTAGAAATCAATCATGAAAACCAACCGTTTTTATTCTCCGGGACTAAAATCGCAGATGGGTATGGTCAGATGCTGGTCACTTGTGTCGGAATGAACACCACGTGGGGAGAGATGATGAGCTCGATAAGCCGTGATAATCACGAGATCACTCCGTTACAAGAGAGGCTAAACAAACTGACATCTTCAATCGGTAAGGTTGGTTTGACAGTTGCTTTTCTAGTTCTCATTGTTCTTTTGGTCCGTTATTTCACGGGAAACACGAAGGACGATAACGGAGTAAGAGAGTATAATGGGAAGCAGACGAGCAGTGATGATGTCATCAATGCCGTGATTGGGATCGTAGCTGCGGCTGTGACGATTGTCGTGGTGGCGATCCCGGAAGGTTTGCCATTAGCTGTCACTTTGACTCTTGCTTATTCTATGAAGAGAATGATGGGCGACAATGCTATGGTCCGGAAATTATCGGCTTGTGAAACTATGGGGTCTGCTACAACGATTTGTACTGATAAAACCGGCACGCTGACTTTGAACCAGATGAAGGTTACGAAGTTCTGGATCGGCACGGAATCTATGGAACAAGGTACTACTACTACTACTACTTCTACGTCCATAATTTCTTCGGATCTTCTAGAAACTATCCGCCAAGGAATTGCTGTTAATACAACTGGGAGTGTTTATTACAAGCCCAATTCATCGGGCCAGGCAGAAGTAGATATCACTGGTAGTCCAACCGAGAAAGCCATTCTATCATGGGCCGTGACAGAAATGAACATGAATATGGAGGAAATAACAAAGAATTGTGCTGTATTACATGTCGAGACATTCAATTCGCAGAAGAAACGGAGCGGTGTTCTAATCAGAAAGAACGTGGATAACACAATCCATGTCTATTGGAAAGGAGCAGCAGAGATGATTCTAGAAATGTGTTCAAGTTACTATGATGCTTCAGGCAATGTAAATGATTTGGGCGTTGTTGAAAAGATGAAAATTGTGAAGATCATTCAAGGTATGGCTGCTAGCAGTCTTAGATGTATAGCTTTTGCACACTCACAGGTTTCAGACTTTCAAACGGAGCAGAAGAAACAGATAAAAGAAAGCAACTTGATCCTATCAGGATTGGTCGGGATCAAGGACCCATGTAGGCCTGGAGTGAAAGAGGCAGTAGAAGCATGCCAATATGCTGGAGTAAAAATCAAAATGATTACAGGAGACAATATCTTCACAGCAAAAGCAATCGCCACAGAATCTGGGATTCTCCGCCTGAACCAGGATCTGAATGGAGCGGTCATAGAAGGTTCCGAATTCAGAAACTACACCCCAGAAGAAAGGTTGGAGAAAGTAGACAAAATCTGTGTGATGGCTAGATCCTCTCCGTTCGATAAACTTCTCATGGTGCAGTGCTTGAAACAGAAAGGCCACGTGGTTGCAGTTACAGGAGACGGGACGAACGATGCACCGGCTTTGAAAGAAGCAGATATCGGACTTTCTATGGGGATACAAGGGACAGAAGTGGCTAAAGAGAGCTCGGATATTGTCATATTGGACGACAATTTTTCATCGGTTGTTACGGTTTTGAAATGGGGAAGATGTGTTTATAACAACATTCAGAAGTTCCTCCAGTTCCAACTAACTGTCAATGTGGCTGCTCTTGTCATAAACTTTGTGGCTGCAGTTTCCGCCGGAGAAGTTCCCTTAACTGCCGTGCAGTTACTGTGGGTCAACCTGATAATGGATACATTGGGTGCTTTAGCTTTAGCCACAGAGCGCCCCACCAAGGAACTTATGGACAGTCCGCCCGTGGGCTGGACTGAGCCGCTCATAACCAACATCATGTGGAGGAACTTGCTGTTTCAGGCTTTGTATCAGGTAGTTGTCCTATTGACCTTACAGTTCAAAGGCGAATCGATTTTTGGGGTGTCTAAGGCGGTGAACGAGACCTTGATTTTCAATACCTTTGTGCTCTGCCAAGTGTTCAATGAGTTCAATGCTAGGAATCTTGAGAAGAAGAATGTGTTTAAAGGGATATTGAAGAACAAATTGTTTTTGGGGATCATAGTGTTTACCATTGTTCTTCAGATCATGATGGTGGAGTTTCTGAAAAAGTTTGCTGGTACAGAGAGGTTGAACTGGGGTCAATGGGGCGCTTGTGTTGGAATTGCAGCCGTGTCATGGCCGATCGGTTGGGTTGCGAAGTTCATACCCGTTCCTCAGATGCCAATCTTCCGTTATCTGAAGATGAAGACATCAAAGTGAGATGGTATCGTACATAACATACATCCTTTGTATCAGTTGATTGATTTATTTGTTCAGATATTGTTTGTAGTAGCCTCATTGTTTGAATGAAATATAGAAGTATAATTCTTTTCTCTAAAATGGGTGTGCCAAAAATTAAATCAACTAACAATGGAGCTGAAGCAGAAAATGAAAATCACACTATTTTACAAAGGGTGCCCCCAAAATGCACGAATGCTGTTAAGCAAGATGCATAAATGTGGGGGGATGGGTGCGGGCGGCACTTAATTTACAAAGTGAGGACCTAACATGTTCAAGTGTCTCTGCGCCAGTGCCTCACATCACTTTATTCAATCATCTGGACAGAGAAATCTTCAAGTACTTTGTTTTACAGTACTTTAAGATCACAAACTGGAGAATAATACATCAGATCCGACGGATTTCTCCCAATCCGAAGCAATCTCAAACTATTTCTTTTTACACACCAATCAATCTTTTAAGCTGGAACAGCTTTGGGCACTCTTCCATTGTCAGCCGGAACCAAACTGTCATAGTAATCAACCAGCACTTCCCATCCACTTGGGCACATAAATCCGTCCGGAGGGCTCTCCTTGTTCTTTGCAAGTGTCCTCATCTGTATAAAACACGAGCAAGGTTAGAGTTACCATACATACAACAATCTAACCATTTTAGTAAATATTTAAGAGAGAACGGTGAAATAAGTACCTTAGTGCCCGATATGAAAATGAAATCCTGAGCCCTTGTGGGGTCGAAAAATGCCATTTTTCCCTGAGTTTTATCATATGCAGCAACCTGTAGATTCAAACCCAATGAGAATTGGTCCCATTTGACAACAAAATGACATATGCAGATAATCCTATTGACAGATTATGAAAGATTACCTTGAAAGGAAGAATGTTGAGTCTCTCAAGTCCTGGTGCCATGCTCAGTACTTTCTTCCCGTGGTCAGCATCATACAGATCTCTTTTCTCAATCGGGTGGCCCATCCCAGCCGGGTCCCGACCCACAATGTAGAAGTTAGCACCCGCATTGATCCTAGCCTTCGCATGCCACTGCACCTCAGTTGGGCCTGCATAGTGCATAGGAGATGGAAATATCGAAACAACAGTCGTTTCCGGATCGAGAACACCATCCTCAAGCACCTAAACGAAATGTCACAATCATATAAATATATAGAAGAAGCCTGTTTTCAACAGAAATAGAGTATAACATTATTGAATATGGTACCTTTTCATGTTGTTTCATTCGCCAAGTGAGTGGAACATCATCTGCCTTAGTATAACCACCTAATGGATGAAGCAGGAGAATGGGATTCTTATACCCCATCTCAAGGAGCCTACGGCGAGTATCAGTCATGAGCAAAGCATGACCATTGTGGACTGGATTTCTGAGCTGAAATGCAAAGACAGCGTCAGCATTTCGGGCAGTGAATTCGTCACGGAGCTGGGCTGGGGACAATCGGAAACGGTCCAGCCCATCATGATACTTGATGGGCTCTATAACCTCCAAGTCGCCTCCTATTAGCCAGTTGCCTGTGTTGTTTATAGCTTCATCCACATATGGTAGGCCTGGGGCAGTGGTCCCCCAGGTTCTGGCTATCCGTTCTTCTTTCGGGTGCTTATAGATCTCAATACTGATTAAATAAAATTCAGAGAATTAGTTAAAAGAGGCTGAATAAATATCTCTAAACCAATAGAATGTAAATTAAAGGTAAGATTGCGTGCACAGAAGAAACTCTGCAACTCGATGGTATTGGTCTATAAGGTTGACTAGCATGCAGCAAGTAGATAGTATCGATGCGGAATTAAGTTCCCCCCCCCCCCCCCCCCCAAAAAAAATACAGAAAAGTCCCCAACAAGTAATGTTTGTATTTTCTCTAGTCAGTGGGACCTCAGAAAGGAAGCAGAGGAATCAGAAAAGAGAATGTGAAATCCTTTAGAGCACAAAAAATTGTATATTTGAAACCCTTTCAAATAATTGTATAGTTACACACACCCAGAAAAAGAAGTTGAAAATTGGAAGTAAATGGAACGATCTTTAGACACCCAGAATCCATCACCCTGGATCACAAGATTTAAATCTTAGGACAAAACACATTCATGAAATTAGCCAGTTAGTACAAAATCCCGTCTTAAGTTTGAAAAGAAAGAAAAGAAAGCTTGCAAACATTTTGCAGGAAGGAAGGAAAGTGAATTTCATAATGACTGAGCTATGAACATGTTAGAACTTCACAAATATCAATCCTGTTGAACGTGTAATTTACATGTGTGATATATGTAACTAAAGCAGCTTATATTCTTGGAAATAACCAGAATCTCACCTTTGAGTCAAATTAAAGAGATGAATCTAAAATAAGAATGACCCACGTGCATTTACACGACAAAATTCTTATATTAGAGGAAAAGTATGTAAAAGCCTATTAGAAGAAGAAGACATTTCCCTACTTTTTCAAGATGGCGATCGGGTTATTATCCGGGTCAAACAGAGCAACACTGGATGAGGGGCCGATCCTGTGCTTTTGCTCGTCGTCGATACCCAAAACAATCGGGACCGACATATTCACGACCGACCCGTCGGCTAGTCGGAGAGAATTGAAATGAAGCGTTTGGAGGAACTCAGACTCTCTCATGAACCCAGCAAGCGGGCTGGCCCAACCTTCTCCGAGTACATGGACCCACTGAAGATCGATCCTAGAGAGCTTAATTCTGGGCAAAGAAAAGGCTTCCCTTTTCTTCAAATCCCTGAGCGGCTCCTCCACCAGGAGCTCCACGAGCTTCCCACCATCCGGTTCGATCAGACCGGACGAAACTCGAAGCCTCCGAGAAGAACAAGTCTTCGCCTTTGAGGAGCCGCACGCCACGTGGAGCTTTGCGGGAGGGGTAAAACGGGCATTTGAGGTTATGGGAAGGGTGGTGGAAGTGTATGAAGATTTAGTGGTGAAAAGGGTTGTAGCAATGGAAGCCATTATTGTTGCAGATTGAGACCAGACAAAGGTCCTCTGTTTTTGGCCCCCGTCTCTCTGCTCAAGTTTATTATTGTAAAGCGGCTCTAGAGGGGAGGAGAGGGAAGAAATGGGGAGAGTGGCGGGTCAGTTGGGTAAATTGAAAAAGTCTTAAAAAGTGAAAAGTGGGGCCTCTGCAACTGATTGCGATATAAAGATAGGGGGGGAGATGTGTAAATGTGATCGAGGAAGAAGAGAACTCAGGGTGGAATTTATATAGTGAGTGGCTGATTTTGACAGGAAAAAACATCGAAAATCTATGCCAAGGGGGAGATTTTGGGAAGATGAATCTGGACACTTTTTCTGGGACGGCTCCTTTTTTTTTTCGTGTGGGTAAAAAAGAACAATTTTGCACTCAACTTTGGATAACCGTTGACCAGCCTCTTTTATTAGAGCAATTATTACCTTTTTTATTAAAGTTTGAAATCATTACTTCTTATTAAAATAAATGAATTAATAATATTTATATTTTATTTAATTTTTGCTCCTAATTATAAAAATATTTTAAAAAATCGACCTAAATAATATATTTCTTAAATAAAATAATTTTCATCCATTTAGAATTATATAATAAATAATACTTATTTTTTATTTGAACTTTTTACAGAATTAAAACGATTATCTATGTAATAAAAAATAAACCCAAATAAAAAAAAATCAAAATTAAAATAATTTTATGAAAAATTTTGATTTTGACAAAAGTATATATATATATATATATATATATATATATGTTGGTTGGAAGGTAGTTGTTGCAACAATAGAATCAATGTTTCCTCTTTATTTAGGTTTTTGTCTTTCATATTGATCATATGAATCTCCTTTTTGTCCCCCACACATGTAATAAAAGGAAATTGCCATGAAAAATAAAAGATCGCCAGCTCTTGCTATGAATCTTAGACAAAATTGAATTCAAAGACGATTTATAATATTATATTAACAACTGAACATGGCCGTCTTCATGGCTACATTCGACCGTGACATTTGGACACGTGTCAAGGACATATTTTTATTGATTTATTTTATTTAAATAATAATAATAATAATAATAATAATAATAATAATAATAATAATAATTTAAAATATATATCATGACGGTAGTAGCGCCTACCTTCTCCTGTTTTTGGATCATACGCAGAGGCAGAGGGACAAGCTAATAAGCCCGTGACAATCAACAATTGCAGGTACCTCATTGCTGACTTACATATCATTTTTTTTTTATATATTTAAAATAATTATATATAAAAATTATATTATTTTTTATTAACTAAAAGATTATTTTAATAAAATATATAAAAATGATTTTCATATTTTTTATAAATATAATTAAAAAAAATTAATATATTTTTAATTTTTAATAATGATATATATACTTCAAAAGATATGTGACCTTAAATTATTATCTCTGATGAGAGAGCCGGCTATGAGTTTGATTTGATTATTTATTTATTGGTTTTTCTAATGAACCGGACGGAAGATGTTGACTAGTAGTCCCTTCATGAATAATTGAAGCCCAATATCTCACATTTCGATCCAATATCATCATGGGCCGTGAGAAAAAGATAACTTGAAGCCCAATATTCGAATATAAAGCTGAGTTAGTAAAAAGTAGAAAGTAGAAAAAGTAAAAAAGGATATATATATGTTTTTGATGTTTGGTCTCTTAGACGCTCTTCGATCCAATCTTAATTCATACCAACTCACTTATTATTATTTGCTTCATTGGTCCCAACATCACACCAATACATAAAAGCTTTAACCTCGATGCATTTGCCTTTTCAAACTTTCTTTCGCTTTTAAAGTCTTTTCTCAAGACCCCCATTTTCTATTACTTAATTCACTTCACGGTTTATTTGAATAGTATCGTGTTAGGTTATTACGAGACAACTACTTATCTTTCTTTTCTTTAAACACCATCGTGACTAATTAATTGTATACACCATACCTTACACATTATAAATATATTATATTATGATTATATGAAATATATTCAACTTTATTATAAATTATATGTTATATAAAAATAATATTTATGGGACCTGATTATAGTTAGCATCAAGCTCTAATCTCTATAGCTTAACATATAACCACTACTTTTTTTCCCCTGTTAACCAAGACATCTTGGTATATAATATTTTTTTTAAGAGTTTATTCTCTCTAAAATTAAAATATTTATTAATTTTTCTAAATATATTTTAATTTTGCTATTTATTTTTAAATTTATTTTAAATAGTATTAAATTATAATATTTTATTTACTAAGAGTAAAAAAAAAAAAAAAAGAAAAAAGAATGAATTGGAAGATATAGGGAGACAAAAAATGAATTGGCAGGAAATTTGTTTTTAAGCAAATGTTGTCTACGACAAAGCAGTGGATTGTACAGATCGAAATTTAAATCGACATGATGCGAAAAGAGAAAAAAAAAAAAAAAAAAAAAAAATATATATATATATATATATATATATATATATATATATCTCGTTGGATAAAGGGACCCACCACACGCACTATAAAAAAAACTCCCTGATTCCACCACCACCACCACAACTTCTTCCGCCGCCGCTTCCTCCTCCGCCAATATACTTCCTCTCTCGCTATCCACTCAGATAATAATTAATAAATTTGTATTCTATTTGCCCATCTATCCTACCTAGATTCACTAGCTTGTCCCCTAATTTATTATATTCCATGCTACCTAAATTTGTCCGAAATTCATTTTTTTTTTTTTATGTTTTTTTAATAAATATTTTTATGTAATATAATATTTAAAAAAGAAAAAAAACTCGTTTACGTGTTCATTGGGAGTAATGATTCAGTGCATTTATTATACAATGAATCTGGTGCAACCCCACTCAAAATAAATGAATCACGAACCCCATGCCTTCCTTATACGGTACATGAATGTATTGCTTCTTCCTTTCATCATAACCAGATCTTTTCTATGATACTCTCTCTCTCTCTCTCTCTCTCTCTCTCTCTCTTCTCTCTCCAGTTTTTATTTAATTTAAGTTCTATGAACACTTCGGTCTGGTTAAAAAAAGTAGTTTCAAGTGGGTTAAAAGTCTATGAACCTTTCATTTTTATGTTTTCTATAAAGAGTTTGATATTTTATTTTATTTTCTTTTTTATTTAATTTTTATTATTTCAAAATTTTAAACCATTTATAAAAAATACAAAAAATAGTATTAAAAAAAAACAATAAAATTAAATAAATAAATATAGGAATTTTTTGCCTTTTACTATTTTTAAGTTTGAAAACTTACGAATTTCTGTACCTTGTTTGATAAAATGGTGAAATTTCCGGATAAATGATATGATTGATTTCATTTATAAAAATTTTGTATTAAGTTGTGGTTATTATGTAAATGACGTTTAATCATAATTACTTTTTGTCTAATTGCTTTTAAAAAGTTGAGATGGGACTCATCAATATATTTATTATATACTTTTTAGCATTCATAAATACAAAATGAAATTTATAAATATTTTTTAAAATATTTTAATTGCAGTCAAGAACCAACCAACCAAAAGGAGATAAGGAAGTGAAGTTGGGGGGGCATTTCATAAAATTATTAACACCTTTTGTTTGATTTTATGTATATCCAGGCTATTATGTCTGATGGGTCCCCCAAAAATCTACCTCCAAGTGAGTCCATGATGCACTCATCCACTCTCTCCCTTCCACTTCTTAGTCGTTGATCACATCTTTGATTAGATTGGCGCGCATGAATCATGATTCTTGATTCATGAGTCATGATCAGGTGGGGAGATTAGAGAGCAGAGACTTATCATTCATTCATCGGTACCGTTGGAGAAGGATCATGGATGAGTTTTCTTCCCATGTTGGGGGCCAAAACATAATTTTTATAAAGTATAATGTAATAAAAAATATGCTTTGGCCTTTGTGACATAGGGACCGGAGAGAATAAAAAGTTCAGATGGAGAGAGAGAGAGAGAGATGTGAAGTGGAGTGGAGGGAGCAGAAATGAAGAAAGACTGAGCCAGTTCGAATTATTCTTCATCTGTGTATGATTGCTTTTATATGTTTCTCACTTAATCAGTATGCTCTTTTGGACACATGCACTCTCTCTCTCTCTCTCCTTATTACTCTTTTTTATTTTGTCTTTAATTTATTAATAATTTAATGGGGGGGTTTATGGTACCGTCCCCGAGCCTGCGCGATCAGAACAACTGAGAAGGGAGGAGTGAGAAAATGGTGTAGCTTTTTAGAGAGGGAGAGAGAGAGTCCTAAAGTTAAAAAAAAAAAGGTGAAGATGGAAGGCAGAGTGAGAGAGAGAGAGAGAGAGAGATCGCGGGTGGCCAAAAAAAAATCCACTTTACACGTGATGAAAGAAAACACCAAAAGTGCTTTGCATGCGTGTATAAAGATTCATTATCATCATCATCATCTTCTCTAATTTTTTCCTCACCGCCCTCTCGTTCCTCTTCTTTTTTTTTGAAAATTTCCAGTTTTATGCTCACTAGCTACTACCCACTGCTCGTTTTTCTAGCTTCAGCTCCTTGATTTTTCTCGAGGGTTTCAGCTCAGGTTCAGACTCGAATGGTTAGTGAGGCTGCTTGGTGAGTTTTCAAATTTTGTGACTATTTGTATTAATTTTTGTCCATTTAGTTTGTATAAATGAAAGTATAGTGATATTAATGAATGGGCGGCCATTTCTTGTATTGCATTTAAATCTCGTCTGGGATTTCATGCAGATAATGATTTTACATCCCCTTTTCAATGTTTATTCCTTCTCTTTGGATTTTTTCTTAGATTTTTGTTTTTTTCTGGATGGTGTTATTCTCGTTTCTGTGGCAGCCGCCCCCAAATAGTTTCCAATTTGTCTACAAAATCACATTCCCTATTTATTATTTCTCCCCGTCGTCTTTATCTGCTTGGTCCATCTTCGTTTAAGTTTTCGTTTTGGATTGCTGACAGATCCATGAAACATCATGGATTTTTCTCCTGGGTATTTCTGTTCTTTTATTTATTTTTTTCATCTTTATGATTTACTAAGCTACTGTTCTATTATAATTTTAAATTTATTTTTTAATCCTCTGAGGTCTGTATTTCTGGGTTCATTATGTGTTTTTATTTACATGTTAAATTTTTTTTGGGTTGCAATATTTTCTTCGTCGTATTATTGGGTTCTCATGGGTTGGATGTACTAAGCAAAGGTGAGTGATTGGTTTTTCCAGGTTTGCGTAGGAATAGTAATGCTTGTAATCTTCAACAAAAGACTGGATTTTTTTACCTACCCACTTTTTCTTTTTACCTTGCGTGTGAAGAGGAATCCAAGATGCATCTCATCATCATTTCCATTTGCTTACTGTTTGTGCAATTTTGGTAATTTTTGCTGACATGCATTTTTTTCCCGATTGTTTTTTCTTTATTTTTTTCTTGGTTTTTGCAGTTGCAGCAACTCTCAACTTTTGAACAAAAACTGAGTACAAACTATAGATAAGAAGACACTGTGTCTGTGTGTACTAGATATAAAAAAAGCTTCTTCCAATACAAAGTCCTTCTCCCATTTTGAATATCATTTCCAGTCAGTTTGAACTTGAAAGAAAGGAAAGAAAACCAAGAATCGGAACAAGATGCCTATAAGGCAGATGAAAGAGAGCTCAGAGCAGCACCTAGTAATCAAAACCCACTTTCAAAACTCTGTGAACAACAACCCTGTTCAGAAAGCACCCAAAACTGCCCAAAATGGAAAAGGCCCACCTCATCAAGAAGCCCAGAACACAAAGACTTCTCCTCCTATGAAAAACAGGGGAAGAAGGCGAGGAAGAGGTGGCCGGAAATCCGATCAAGGTGGTGGTGATGTTTGTCTCCGGCCTAGTTCCAGGCATTGCACCATGGTGAATAAACCTATAACCCGAGAAAGTACCACCCCAGACGGGTCTGTGGAAAATGGATACAGTTTGTGTGAAGTAGAAATGGGTTTTCCTAATTCAAGCAAATCTTTGAACTTTGCACCCAGGCCTGGGTTCGGGCAAGTTGGGACTAAGTGTATCGTGAAGGCTAACCATTTCTTGGCAGAGTTGCCAGAGAAAGACTTGAATCAATACCATGTAAGCTTCAAGCCCAACTGGGTGTTTTTTTTGATAAATATTAATTATTATTATTTTCCCCCTCTAGTAAAATTATCAAGATAGCCATTAGTATGCTGCAGTATAGGTCAAAAAAGGTATTTATTTAAACTTACAGCTTATTTGATTGAAGTTTTCTTTTTTCTTCACATTGCTGTTCCTTTGCAGATGAAAATGAATAGGTTTCTGTTCTTTGCTGTCCTTTTGATGTAGATTTAGCCTTCAATTTTGTTCTCTTTGCTTACTTGCCTATGTCGTGTGGGAATCTAATGCAGGTAACAATAACTCCTGAAGTAGTATCAAGAACTATGAACCGAGCAATCATGGCTGAGTTAGTGAGGCTATACAGAGAGTCTGATTTAGGAATGAGATTACCTGCTTATGATGGTCGAACGAGTTTGTACACTGCTGGGGAGCTTCCATTTGTTTCCAAGGTGCTCAACATTAAGCTTGTAGATGAGGATGGAATGAACGGTAGCAAGTAAGGACACATGCCTCTGTTTTTCACTTCCTTAGTTTTTTCTCCTCCTGTATGCTATCTCATCTTCAGCTTAATTATCAGGAGGGAAAGAGAATATAAGGTGGCTCTGAAATTTGTTGCTCGGGTCAACTTGCATCATTTGGGCCAGTTCTTGGCTGGTAAGCGAGCTGATGCTGCACAAGAGGCTCTTCAAGTACTTGATATCGTACTAAGAGAGCTTTCATCAAAAAGGTATAACCTCTTACCGGAGATGGTATTTTTCTTAAATTTTTTTTTTTTATCAAGCTCTTCA